>SJYV01003910.1:0-12291 GCA_006410875.1 Neotragus pygmaeus | reverse complement strand
GGGATGGGATGGGGAGGGAGGTGGGTGGGGGGTTCAGGATGGGGAACACATGTACCCCCGTGGTGGATTCATGTCAATGTATGGCAAAACCACTAGAATATTGTAATTAGCCTCCAATTAAATTATATATATATATATAAAGAAAATCCAAGCCAGTCCTGGTTCCTTCCATACCACTCCAGTCATGTGACTGTCGCTCCTTGACCTCTCCACTTGGAGGGACTTCAGCAGCTCGAGCTGCACACCTGTTTTCCAGGTCAAGAAATGGAGAGAGAATCCCTCACTCAGAGGCACCTGTGATGAAGATAGATGCACAGGAAGGGGGTGGAGTCTGAAGGGAGAGTGGCATTTCCTGCCCATCAGTTCTGTCTTGACTTTGCTCAAAGAGTCCTGCTAATCCTGCATCAGAGAGCAACGCAGACAAAGCCTTAGATTTCATCATTTATGTCGCCGACGTCTCATTCTATCCTGTGTTGGGTTCCATTGATTTTCCAACAAGCATGCTTATTTTTCCCCTGGGATGTTGAGATGCTGCTGCTGCTGCTGCGATACTGGGGGAGGCGAGTCATGTAATCATAGATGGCGAGAACCTGGTGTGCCCTGTGATGTTTATCTGCGTCTGGTTTCGTCATATGATTATTGTTAAGCTCCAGAAAAAGAATGTCGTGAGAAGGCTTCTGCTTGAACTTAATTTGGGAGCAAAGGTTGGGGGGGGATGAGAAGACGGTAAGGGGTTCAGGTTTTATCCTGCTTTGTCTCCATCACCATCCTCCTCCCCTCCTCTCCCACCTGGCTCAGGGCTCTTTTCCTTACCTGAACTGCGTTTCTCTGGCGTCACCACCTCCCTTTTCGCCTTCCTCCTTCCCCTCTGCATCTCTCTGTGTGTTTCCTCTCCTCATCTTCCTTGTCTGCTCCTCTGATTTATCCTCCTCTCCTTTTCCCCCCAATTCTTTCTCCTTTCCTTCTCTTTTCTCTCTCCCTCTTTCCCTTACTTTTCATCTTTTTCTCAGGGATGAGGAAGGAATGCATGCACCCAGGTATGTACCAGGTCTTGGGGGGAATGGTTCATTCCAAGAGCCTCCTTCCAGCAGCACCTTCAAATCCAATCACCTGAGTTTAATTCCATTTTTCAGCTACATTATCCACCCTTACATGGATTTTCAGATAGCTGTTTCCTGGAGAATTGCCTTAACACATTTGCATATGAAATGCTTAAACCTCAACTTATTGGTCTGAATGAATGATTACAGAAATAGTTATTACTTGTTCACACAAACTGACTCTGAAAAAAAAACAACATTCACAAGTGTTCTGTGCCTTTGAAACTTCAGGATGTTTTTTCTTTGTTCTAAATAGATATTATGTATCCATTAAGCGGTAATTAATCCCCCTCTCACCCTGATTGTTATATTAGAAAGGAAGCACATTTATTTCCTTTTTTTTGACGCATGATGATTAGAAAGCTTTCATTGATAGTATGAATAATATCAAATGTGTTTGTTACCCAGGCTATTGGTAGATCCTTATGTTTGTGACTGAATTAATGATGTTTAGTTTTCATGATACTTCTGATAGAATTCTGTTTCTCTTCCCCATATATTTTCTTACTTTATGGTACACTGTGTCTTTTGACATTTTTGTGCCCCCTGCCCTTTTAGTGTGATCAGACAGCCAAACTTCATCATCCTGGATTTTTAAATTAGACTGTGTCCAGGAGAGCTATGAGAGAGCCATGGGTAGGGTCAGCGATGCAGGAATAACCGTTCTCTAGGCTTCAGTGAAAACAAAGAGAGAAGTGTATTTACATACTCTAGTGAAGGACCTTGACAGGGCCAAGCAGTGTGGACTTCAGAAATGGCATCACTTGAGCAAATACCCAGATGCAGAGAAGTCTGCAGTGTGTATTTGTTTCCCATAGCTACTGTAACAGCAATTTCTGGTGGTCCAAAGTCCTAAATGGGTTTCACTGGGATAAAACTGAGGTGTCTGGAGGGCTGAGTTTCTGTCTGGAGGCTCTGGGGGAGGGAGAAGCTTTTCTTGCCTTTTCTAGTCTCTAGAAGCCATTGCCATTTCTTGGTCTGTGGCTTCTTCCTCCATCTTCAAAGCCAGCAGTGAAGCCTCTTCACCTCCCTTTCTGATTCTGCCTCTTCCTCCTTTCTCATCAAGAATAGTCCTATCTCAGGGTCATCTGATCAGAAATTATATCTGCAACCTTGGGCATGTAAGGTAGCACATTCACAGGCTCCAAAGATAGAAATGCTGCTAAAGCTGAAACTCCAGTACTTTGGCCACCTCATACGAAGAGCTGACTCATTGGAAAAGACTCTGATGCTGGGAGGGATTGGGGACAGGAGGAGAAGGGGATGACAGAGGATGAGATGGCTGGATGGTGTCACCGACTCCATGGACATGAATTTGACTTAACTCCGGGAGTTGGTGATGGATAGGGAGGCCTGGCAGGTTGCAATTCATGGGGTTGCAAGGAGTCGGACATGACTGAGCAACTGAACTGAAAGATTAGAACATGGGCATCTTTAGGAAACCATTATTAACTTACCATAAAGTGGTTGAGGGCTGTGTAGTGAGAGAGTATTCATATGCAAGGCAGGAAATAGAAGCCGGATATAGAGGCTTTCAAACATCTCCATGAAAGACTCTGGACTTCATAGGAGACAGAAAGTTTCCTATAAAAAAGGACTTCCTAGGACGTTGAAGATATGTCACGGCCAGTTTTGCATCTTAGGGAGATGATGCTACTTGCTGCTACATTGGATGGTGAAGGAATTAAGGACTACACTGGGTAGGAAGTTGTTGCAAACATCCATGAAACAGACAGAAAGCCCATAACACAAATGTCCTGGATACAAGGTAGTCCAGTAGCTGTGAGAGTGGAGAGGAAGAAGATGATACAAGAAACACAAGAAGAAATCAACCCCAGAATTTGATGACTGATGAGTTGCAAGGGGTGAGAATAGAGCAACAGATTCTATTCTGTTTCTCAGCAGAGTCTCTGCTACTTTTTTCTTCAGTCTTTGAGGCCTTCCCACTATATTGAAAAACTGGGGAAAGAAAGGAGCTTTTTTTTTTTTTTTTTTTGAAGACCTACAATAGGACAGTCCTTATCTAGATACTTTATAAATTGTTTCATTTACCTGTCCTGATTACTGAGTAAGATGTATCTTTGTGGAATACTAAAAAGGAAACTGAGGCTCACAGAGTTTAGGCGATTCATCTGAGATCATCCAGGCAAAAGAGGGGTAGCTGGGCTTCTAGTCAAGACCAGGTAACTGCAGAGCTTCTCTGTGAGTGCCATGCAGGATCCCCTGTACCTGGGGTTGGTGGCTCAACAGGCAGGGGGTGAACTGCATTTCAGAGCCGGGGCAGTGAGTGCCCTGTGTGTGCATACTTCTCCTGAAAGACATCTGGCACTGGGATGCTTAAGAGCTCTGCCTCCAGGACTTCCCTGGTGGTCCACTGGTTAGGACTCTGCACTTCCACTGCAGCGGGTGTGGGTTTGATCCCTGATCAGAAACTAAGATCTCATATGCCAGGTGGCCAGGAAGAAAAAAAAAAAAGAAGAACACTGCCTCTTGGAGGCAGCATTTCCCTTCCCCTGCCCTGCCCCTGGCCCAGGATCTTAAGTAACTCCTTGTGGAACTAGTGTTGTGCCCATGGAACTCAAGCGTGGTGGGCAGAATTGTTCATGGTACAAACTGAAGCAGGAGTCAGGAAACCTGACCCAGAGCCTTCACTGTCTTGTGTGACCTTAAGCAAGTCCCTTCCCTGCACTGGGATTTCTAAAATGAGTTGGTTGGATTAGTTAGACTCCTGTGTCTTCCCTGGATATAATTTTTTATGCTGTGATGAATAATCTGCAATTTCTAGACCAGCACTATTCAATAGAACTGTCTCTGATGGTGGGGATTTTCTCTGTTGTCACTAAAACATGGTATCAGCTGAGTCCTTGGGATATGGCTAGTTATGTCTAAGGAAATGAATTTTTAATTTAATGTTAATAAAATTTAAGTAGGCACACAATGCTACTAATTCAGAGAATGGAGTTCTAGACCCTCAATTGTCTGCTTATTCAACAAGTGTAATGGATATGTTTATGGGTTTCTACCTCTGTGGTGGTGTTTAGCTGCTAAGTCATGTCCAACTCCCTGCAACGCCATGAACTGCAGCACGCCAGGCCTCCCTGTCCATCACCAACTCCTGGAGCTTCCTCAAACTCATGTCCATTGATTCAGTGATGCCATCCAACCATCTCATCCTCTGTCATCCCCTTCTCCTCCTGCCTTCAATCTTTCCCAGCATCAGGGTCTTTTCCAATGGATCAGCTCTTCACATCAGGTGGCCAAAGTGTTGGAGCTTCAGCTTCCACATCAGTCTTTCTAATGAATATTCAGGGTTGATTTCCTTTAGGATTGGCTGGTTTGATCTCCTTGCTGTCCCAGGAACTCTCAAGAGTCTTCTCCAGCACTGCAATTTGAAAGCATCACTTCTTTGGTGCTCAACCTTCTCTGTGGTCCAACTCTCACATCCATACATGACTATTGGAAAAGCCATAATTGTAAATACATTTGGCATATTGTAAATACTTTGACTATCCAGACCTTTGTCTGCAAAGTGATGTCTCTGGTTGTTAATACCTCTGTGACTTTGGGAAAAAGACTTTTTTCCTCCATGCTCCTTGCTTTAGATCAGAGATAACATGGCATGACTTCACTGGGATGTAGAAAAATGTCAGATCAACTTACAGAGGTAGAAAGTTTTAAACATACTAATTACACTTGTTCAATAAGTAGAGACTTTAGGGTCTAGAACTGCGTTCTCTATTTAGTAGCTAATAGCAATGCATGCCTATTTATATTTAATTAAAATTAAATTAAAATTTTATTTCCTAGATCATGCCTGACATGTACTAAGTTCTTAATAAGCATTAGTGACATCAAACATAAATTGCATTTGGCTCGTTGTCACCTGCTGCTGGCCATTTGTTCTGAAATTAATGCTTATTGAGTCAGGTCCAGTGTTTCATGTAATATACACCCAAAACCAAGCTACAGCAAGACTTGGATGTGTAGCTTTCATTATCCCACTTTACAGATGAGGACATTGAGGTCCAGGGAGGCTCACTGACTTGTTCAAAGTGATGCAGCTGAGGAATGACAGATGTGGGACTGAGACCCAGTTTCCTTGACTGCAAGTCCAGGACGGGTTCCATGCCATCACAGCTGTGCTGGCTGCGGGCA
This sequence comes from Neotragus pygmaeus, assembly GCA_006410875.1. Lineage (NCBI taxonomy): Eukaryota > Metazoa > Chordata > Mammalia > Artiodactyla > Bovidae > Neotragus > Neotragus pygmaeus. The sequence goes on along the minus strand of SJYV01003910.1, from coordinate 7,036 downwards.
GCGTTTGGGTCCTGCCGCCATCCGCTCCCTTCTCGTAGGTGCTGGCGCTGGAAGCTGGCAGGGCCACCTGTCTGTAGGGACGGCTCCCAGCTCTCAGAGCTCCAGGCCTTCAGCTGCCAGTCGCAAGCACACTCATGTAATCTTAATGAACAATGTGCAAAGCCATTAAAAACTCAATTAGGGCTTTCTTTTTACTGCCGACGTGAGGAAATGCAATCCTGAGGTGCTCATGTGTAAACACAATAGCCACCATCTGCTGCGGAGAAGCGTTTTTGCCTCCAAAAAGGGGATCTGTGTCGCAGACACATCAATAACGGGGCTCTTATCAAGGCGTTATTATGCACAAAGAGGGAAAAAAATGCAAAATTTATGGCCAGCCAGAGAGTACTTCCTGGTTTAATTCCACAGTTTTGGGGACTATGTGTAATAACTATGAGGAAACTAAGGCTGTTTTATGTTCCTGATCACGCCAGTAGATTTTTGAAGGGGAGAAAAAAAAATGGGGAAAAAATGTATTTACAGTCTTTCTTGTTTCTGACTGATCTCGCATAATGACGGGCTCATTTTTGATCTCCAGGAAACTGACAGCCCCGGGATGGTATTAATTGAGACAACCTGTTGATCAAAGAGGGCCCCACTGTGCTGCTGATGTATGCGGGCTTTCATTCCTGAGCAGTCTCTATGGCAGCAGGCAGGCCTGTGCTCAGCGCAGAGGTAGCCTTCCTTCCTTTCTAGAGGGCCTGGCCAGACCTCTGTAAGGTGGGCTTGATGTGTGTGGGGCTGTAGGTGGCTGGATCCCGCCCTTCGCCGAGACGCCAGGCTTGGCTATGGATCGCTGCGGCTTCCTGCGTCTCTGCCTTTGCACGTGCTGTTTGATTTACTAGAAATGCCCTCCCAAACTGCCACCAGGAGCACTTCGATGGAAGGGACCGACCCCAGCTGGGAAAGAGGAGAGGCTTGCATGTTCTGATGTGTGGAGTTCAGAGCTATATCACCTGTATCTCTTTACATCTTCTGATCTACACTAAACCTGATAGGCTGACAATACTCCTGTGGAAGGAGCATTAGGAGAGGAAAAAACCAGCCCCGTGCGGTTATGAGAATACTAGAGGAAGCCTGTTACCTGGCCACGGGTGAAGGAAGAAATCCATAATGAAGGATGATGCCAAGTGGAATTAAGAACTAACAGTAGGGGGCAGTGGTGAGCATAGACCCTGATGGAGAAGGGGGAGTAAAAAAGCCTTGTGGTTTTGCAGAAAGAGCTGGCCCTAGAACCTTCCAGACGTTGGGGCCAAAGCCGTTGTATTATGTGTCCCCTGAGTCTGTTCCAGGGCAGAGAGACAGGAACAAGGACCCACCCAATCAGTGAGCCATCACAAATGATGGTAGGGGCATATGGGGGAATCTGTATCTGGAAGTGCCCTGAGAACGAGGGGTTTGGTGTCATTCCTTGGGGTGCTGTGGGCACTTCTGGAAATATCAATACATAGGGAGTGTTGCTTGGTGCTGGCGTTCCTGCAGGTACAGGAAGGGGCTTAAAGCCGGTCAGATTCTATTATCAGGGTTCATCATATGCTCAGTGATTGGTGAGGTTTGGCTTCTATTCACTCTTCAGATGCCAGCTCAGCTCAGTCCATTCCTGGAAGACGTCCTGTTTCACCCTGGTTGCGTGCCTCTGTGTCTCAGGGGCTGTGCTCCACTCCAGCCGGGCTGGGTTTGCTTCAGGGTCCTCTGTGGTCGCTGTCTCTGCAGCTCAGAGGCCCCTTCCTCTGCCTCTGCTACCCTCGCCGCTGCCCTCTCCACACAGACTCTCCTTCACTGGGCCCTGGTTCAGAGACTCTAGTCTCTAGAGTTCAGTTAGAAATTGGGGTTGGGTGTGCCTGTTTGGTGGACCTGAGATCGTGTGTCTGAGTCCTAGCTACAGAGGAGGCTGGGACAGAGGGCATCTGGTCCTTTCCATTTCCAAAGCGGAAGTGGGCTCTGCTTTAAAACTCGAGGGGTTCCCCAGACATGGGAAGAGAGTTCAGATATCGAGTGGCCAGACTACAGAGCACGTTTCCGCTCCAGGTCACCGGTCCGATGAGCTTGGAAGATGGCCTGAGCACATGTGGGAGTGGGTGTCTGAGGAGCCACAGATGACGCGATGGTTCCATGGGCTAGTTGCCCTGAGGAATTCCATTGCTGAAACGTGGGTCTTCCCTGCTCTTTTCCCAGAACTTTTTCTTTTTCTGTTCAGATTGGGAGCCAAATGGTTCAACTCTACATTTTGCTTTTTATCCCATGCTTCTATTATGAGACATTCATGGTGACAGGATCTAATACTGCAAGGGACCTTTTACACTTACAGTAGCACTCAGATTCTCTGGGGCACCTGCTGTTCAGACAGTGCGTACCTGCTGGCTTCTGATTCAGTCTGCTATCCTTCTTCTATATCTGGTTCAGTAGCTTAGAAGTATGTTTGTAGTCATATTAATACAAATATCTGCAAAGGTGCATATGTTACTTTCCATGACAAAAGGGGTTTTGCAGATGTCATTGATTTAAGGACACTGCAGTGGAGGGATGATCCTGACCGTCTGGGAGGATCCTAATTGTTCAGGGTCCTTTTAAGAGAGAGACAGGAGAGTCAAAGTCGGAAAAAGATGTGTCTGTGGAATCAGAGGCTGGAGTGATGGCCTTCTGAAGGTGGAGGAAGGGTCCATGAGCCGAGGAAGGCAGGCAACCACTGAAGGCAAGGAAACAGTTTATCTCCTGAAGCCTCCAAAAGGAAAGCAGCCTTATAACACCTTGATTTTAGACTTCTAAAAGAGAGAATACGTTTGTGTTGTATGAAGCCACTGAGCATAGTAATAGTTACAATGGTGATTGGACACTAATCCAGGTCTAAATCTTATGTCCCCAAGTCTGCCAAGCCTCTTTCTGCCTTCCTAAGGCTCTCCCAAATCACTTGTGAGACTCCTTGGGGCTGGTCTTGAGTGCATGAGTATAAGAACATACTTACACTCTGGACTCCTCATGGAAGCCCACTGCCTGCAGGGCATAGAAGGAGCCCCTCGCCACAGTTGCTGTTCTGGATGCCCTTCCCAGTGTCACCATACTCCCCATCCTGTGGGCAGACCAGATGCTGCTGAGCTTCCCATACACGTCCTCAGAGGGTCCTTTCTTACACTCTGTCATTTGGACCCCAAGGCAGCCTCACTGGGACATTCCTGAGCAGGGCTCCTTCCTACCAGTCCCTTCTGGCCTGACCCTCCCCTTCTTTGCAGGTCGGCTGGGTGGGGAGGCATGGCAGTCATCATTTTCTTCCGTTTGTTTCACTTTTCTTATATATCTCTCTCTGATCCTTGCCCCCTAATGTAGACCTTTCTGTCTGGTCTATAGGCCTGAGGATGCATGTGAAATCCCACAGATTGACATTAGGGGTGAGGGTAGTGGGGAACACGGTTTGCTCTAATGCAACCCACTCTGGTCCCCCTGAGACATGAAGTGTCTTAACGAAGGTTCAGGATGTTTCTTTCCTTCTCGAGTTTTTTTTTTTTTTTTTTNATTAGGGGTGAGGGTAGTGGGGAACACGGTTTGCTCTAATGCAACCCACTCTGGTCCCCCTGAGACATGAAGTGTCTTAACGAAGGTTCAGGATGTTTCTTTCCTTCTCGAGTTTTTTTTTTTTTTTTTTTCCTGCAAACCCATGCTTTTCTTTCTCAGCCTTTTCTGCTGCTTTTCACCCAAGGACGCTTATCTCAGTGATGTCCCTGTTTGTAGCATCTCGCAGCCTTGCTTAGTAACTATCATTGCTCATGTTATCTGCTTAAGTAAAGGGACTTGCAGGAAGTAGGGGCTCTGCAGAGATGCCAAAATAATAATGATAATGCTAGTTGCAGAAGTAAACGTCAGATGTTCAAAGGCTTAATGACCTAATAATAGTTTATTCCTTGCTTGAAGTCCACAAGGAGTGTTCCTAATGGTGATGGCCTTCCTTGTGGTCACGGCCATTCGGGGAACTCGGTTCCTTTAATTGCAGCTTTGCTGTCCCTTGGGCTCCCGGAATCCTGTCGTTTCAGCTGGTGGACAGGAAAAAGACAACGCGGCAGTGATTCTGGGGCCTGAATGTGCACACAGATCACCTCATGATCTTGATGGAATGCAAATTCAGATTCAGTAGATGTGGGGTGGGGCCCAAGAGTCTTGTTTCTCAGGCTGCCTTCCCTATCTGCGGCTGCGCCCCACTCTGTGCCCAGGGTCTTGTGGGTCTTATGAGTCAGTACTCTCCCATCCCAGGAAGACCTTTGGAACCCTGTGGGATGCAGATCAGCAAACAGGTGAGGGCACGGGTGCCAACTTCTCTCTGCGCCTCTTTCCCCAATGTAGTGGCGCCTTCCTTGCTGCCGGGAGGGTGTAATGATTAGAGACAACATCTGACAAGGGACAGCTCCCCATGTACCGGGGTTGCTGCCTAGCTGTAAACTAGGAAGTTTGATTTGCTTGGAAACATGCGTAAGATACTGCTTTTGCTCTACTTTCCAAGGCTCCTACTCAGGGGGTGGGTGAGTTTTCTGCTTGGATATTCAAAGTTATTGGATATCGAAAGATATTGGATATTGAAAGTCTGGTAGCCATTGGTTCAGGTTGCTGCCTTTATCACCTTGCTTTTTGTTGGCTTATTTTAGGAATGAGCCTTAGGGATCTGGGTAGAGTTGGAAGGAAGGCGTCTTTGATGGTCCAACTACTTTGCATGCTGGTTCAGGGGAGAAAGTGCAAGAAAGCCTAATTTGTCCTCAAGTCCATGTTCTTTTCTCTAATCCAGCTCTGTAATAAAGTGGAGATTTTGAACTCTGTCTCCTGTGTCTATTTTAAAATTTATTCTGAACCCAAATGATACAGGCTGTGAATGACCGGTACCCTTTAGAACCCCAAGATATGGATTGCCTAGCACTGAATATCTGGCAACTGTTAGTCTTCTGGGGATTAGAGTGAAAGAATGAGGCTACTGATAGCTATTGAAGTGGCTCATTTTGGTTGAGGATAAGTAGTCTTAAGGCTTCATTCTGATTGAAGATTTTAGTGTCTAAAATAAGATTTCAAAGTTTTCTTGGTGGGACTATTCATTGCAGAATCACTTGAGTTTATCTACTGTGTTTTATGATGCAGTTTGTTCCATAGACTCGTAAGACTCTTAAGTCACAGAGTTCGGCCCTCACAGCTGATGGTGAAAGTTCCTTAGACGTCTGCTCAATGTGTCCAGACTCTGTTGAGCCACCTGTGGTGATGAGGGACTCGCTTTGTCCCAGGGTAGTCCAACCCCAGTTTTTCATCCGTTCTACTTGTTAAAAGGGCCTTTGAACTGAAATGTGCCCCGCTGGGGTTCTTTCATAGGGCTGCTCTCTCAGATGACCTTCATCAGGGAACTGTTGCCACAATAATGCACCTAGCAAACCAAGAGGGAAGCTACAACGCACATTTTATTCTCACACTTCTGGGTCTGAGCCTCTGTTGTGGATTGGCTGACCCAGGCTGGGCTTGTTGGCTATGTGGCTGCACTGCCAGCTACATGGGAGGCCTGGCTGGGTTCTTTACTCTCCATTGGGCTTATTTCTCTTCCACACGTGTCTGTCCTCGATCTCAAGCCGAAGGGGCGGCAGCTACCTGGGGCACATTCTTCTCCTGGAAGACAGCAGTAGTGCAAGAGGGCAAGCCTGGCTAGGCAAGCACGTTTCAAGCCTCATTCTCTTAGCATCCTGCTGACCAAAGCAAGTGGAGCCCAAAGCTTGGGATGAGGACATGCTCTCTGCCTCTGTTGGAAGTAGGGGCAAGTCAGAGGCAGAGAGTGTGGATCCTGGGAGGGGTGAAGAACCAGAAACGACCATTTAATCTGTCAAAGAAACTCCAAGAGGCTCACTTGGAGTGTTTGGAAATAATAGTCATGTTTTCTGCAGGCCGTAAAAATAGCATCAACTTTGAGGTCGAAGAGAACCTGGGTCTCATCCTTCCTTGTCTGAATGGTCTGGGGTGAGTTACTCAGTCTTTCAATAAAATGAAAAGCCTTCTTCTCCCAGGGTTGTTCTGAAGATTAAATTGAACAAAATATAAATAAGAAACTAAGCCTCACACCAGTACTCCTTAAGTTCTCAGCAAGAATTACTTACTCTCCATTCCATCTTTCAGTTGGTTCTCACATATCTTCAAGGTCTTCTTTGCTTTCTTGAGTATACTATACTTGTATATGTCCTCCTCTGGAATATTTCTTGTATTAATGCAAGGCTCGAGGTGTAATATGTTAGAACAACACCCTGGTGTTGCAGAGCTTCTGCTTCCATTGAGACCACCTGAGCTTGAATGAGGTTATATTTCACCTCATTTCATCCGTGGAGGTTACAGTTAACTAAATTCCTGAGTTTTTATTCCATTCTTCCTGTAGGAGCTACTGGTTTTAGTGAGTTTTGTTCTGTATGTATTTATAGACTGTTTACTTTGTAGAAAAATTTTTTGTGTCTTACCTTCTCTTAATTCTTACAAAACCACTTTGGTGAGTAACACTTTTTATTCCCAATCGCAGAAGAGGATACTTGAGTTCAGAAAGGAAATGTGGGTTCCTGGGGATCACCCAGACCCTCCTAGAGGGACTGGATTTCTGGCTACCATGTTTCCAGGTGTGACTGATTTTGAGAAGGATTTTCTTTCTCTCTCCTTGTCTCTACCTCCTGCCCTTTTTGTGGGTCTCCAGGATCCTTCATGATGGTGAACAGCTCTGGGAGGGCCTCTGGCCAGAAGGCCCACCTTCTCCTGCCGACCCTCAAGGAGAACGACACCCACTGCATTGATTTCCATTACTACTTCTCCAGCCGCGACCGGTCCAGCCCAGGGGCCCTAAATGTCTACGTGAAGGTGAACGGTGGACCCCAGGGAAACCCCGTCTGGAACGTGTCTGGGGTGGTCACCGAGGGCTGGGTGAAGGCAGAGCTTGCCATCAGCACCTTCTGGCCACATTTTTACCAGGTATGGTGTTTTATCATAGTTTAATTTTTTTTTTTTTTTTTTT
>SJYV01003904.1:283203-352422 GCA_006410875.1 Neotragus pygmaeus | reverse complement strand
GATAAAGAAACTATTACAAAGTTATTTGACTAGGTAGTATATACATGCTCATGGCACAGAATTGAAAATGTTCACAGTGAAAATTAAGTCTTTCTCTCACTTCTTGTCCTGTAGATGTCCAAGTCCCCTTTGCAGGGGGCAATTGTTGTTTTCCGTTTTCTTCTGTATCTTTTTAGAGATATTTTATGCATTTACAAACATATACATATGAACATATATATGTGTGTGTGCATATATATATGTGTGTGTGTGTTATTTTTATCATTAAAAATGATAGTATATTAAGCATGTTGTCCTTCACCTTGCTGTGAAGTTAACTTGGTGATAACTTGGTGATTATTCTGTTGGATTCTGTAGTAGTATGCAACATGATTCCTTTTTCTTTTTAGCAGCATAATCCATTGTTTCAGTGTATCAGAAAGTTTTTAACCTGTTTCTTGTTTCTAGAAACATTTAGATTGTTTCTAGTTTTTAAGCTATTGCAAACAAAGATGCAATGCATAACTTGTTACAATGTTACTTTGTATGTGTTCTAATACAACTTTAGGATAAATATTATTGTATGAAGTTTCTAGGTGATGGCATGTATTGATTAAAATTTTTATAAATATTGATAATATTTATCAAATATTGAGAGTGTAACACTCTCAAGAGGTGTATTCTAGTTATCTGTGCATCAGACCACTCCAAAATTAGTGACTTAAAACAACCATTTATTATTATTTTTCGTTCTTCTGGGGTTGATGAGGTCGGCTGGATAGTTCTTGCCTGGAGTTTCCCATATATTTACCGTAAGATATATGTCTGTAAGGGTTTCCCTGGTAGCTCAGCTGGTAAAGAATCCACTTGCAAAGCAGGAGACCCTGGGTCAATTCCTAGGTTGGGAAGATCCCCTGGAGGAGGGCATGGCAATGCACTCCAGTGTGCTTGCCTGGCGGATCTTCATGGACAGAGGAGCCTGGCGGGCTACAGTCCATGGGGTTCCAAATAGTTGGACGTGACTCAGCGACTAAGCACAGCACAGCACGTGTGGTTGTAAAGGCAGAGTTGTCTGAAGGTCTCTCTACTTGGTCAACAGAAATACCAATAAGCAGTCAGTAATAAGAACAGAAGAGTTATTCGAGCCAAACTGAAGGCTAGCCTGCTTCCCCAGGGGCTCAGAGGCAAAGAATCTACCCGTAGTGCAGGAGACATGGGTTCAGTCCCTGCATAAGGAAGATTCCCCTGGAGGAGGGCGTGGCAGCTCACTCTGGGATTCTTGCCTGGAGAATCCCATGGACAGAGGAGCCTGTGGGCATGCACATGTGCGCGGAGACAGCGCAGAAGCCTGGTCCCAGATACTCTGAGAAACTGCTCTCAGAGAAACACGGTTTCCAGCACAGTATTAGATCTTGTCAGGACAAAGAACATTAAGCTGCATTTCTTCAAGGTCTCAAAAAACAAAAACAGATGGCCTTGGTGCCTGGGAAGGGAGTCTTATCATCAAAGGAGTACCAGCATTGACGTCCCAGGAAGAGAGAGATTTAATCTTTATGTTTAACTTGGACATTGTACAATGTATGCTTGATAGGCCATAAAACAGGCTATTTTAGTTAGCATAAAATTCAAGTTAAGCCAGAATAACCTCCCTATATCTCAATTATGTGAACATTTCTTTTATCAACTTACATGCATGACATTTGGTCTAAGAGGAAGTGGCAACTGGAGACTAAGAATTTTCAGACAACCTTTACCCTAGTGTAGGGTCAATCTACATCTCCTCCTCACTCCCAGCGATATATTCTGCATAAGAGAAGAATGGCAGAGTTCATCTTGATAAGTTAAAGATGATATCTCATAACTTTGCTTCATATATTTAAGAAGTATTTGAATTTACTTTTATGTGCTTGTCCTCATAACTGTTCTCATAAATTGTGCCCATTTTCCTATCAAGTTTTTAGTTAGGGAAGCGAAAAAAAGGTTGATGGGCCCATGGAATAAACTTGATGCGCTGACGGGAAGAGAGAGATGAAGAGGACCATGGGTCAGCTGTGCAGAAGGCATCCACTATTCTTTGCATTGTCTGTGAAAGTGATAAGGCCCAGAAAGAAATGGCTGAATGTTTCGACTTGTGGATACAGACGTTTGTGTAGGCAGGCTTGTGAGAAGGTTCATGTGTTCCGACATGTTGTAGAAGCTAGGAAGAGGGACAGACCTAAAGAGACCGTGCAGGAAGGAACAGTGGCTAGGTAACACGTGTGTCCCGATCACACAGATATCTGGACACATGACTGACCTCATCTTCAACGCTTCGGTCCTTTATATGATCCGGTAACTAGGACTCAACGGGCAGTGAGGGAGGCAAGACGTAGAAACCCCTCAACCTGGCTGAACTTAAGTTTTCTGCCAACCTTGTAGAATAGGGACACAGAATATAGAAAAATATTCTGCCCACATTTCTTGCCTACTCGTTATGGTGGACTTGTTAGTTCACAATCACTTAAAACTTACAATTTTGGGGGGTTTATTCAAGACGCATTTTGAGTGTGTGTTGTTTTGCTAGGCACTGTGTTAGTTACTGTAGACCCAGTGGTGAATTAGCTGTCAGGATTCCTGCCCTTGTGGGATTCTGAACAGGTCAGCAGAGTTAAACAAATCATCATAAAATGAACTATGTGATTAAAATAATGAAAAACGCACTGAAGGACAAATGAAAGATGTAATGGAGACATTACAAAAGAGGCCTAATCTAGACCAGGGGCGCAGGAAACTGCCTAGAGAAAAATGACTCTGGGAGGAAGGGGGAGCCTTTCAGGAAACATGTTCAAAGAGAAGTGAATTTCTTGAATTTGAGATTGATGGGCGTGATGATGTACTTGGATAAAGTTCTATAAAAAGTTATCGAGGGCATAAAAGAACATATTTTATTTTTGAAATAATAATTTTTGAAAAGATTAAAAGGTCTTAATTTCTAAAAAAAAAAAAAGCAATCAAAAAGAAATAAGAAAGAAAAAATGCAAATGTCTTGCTAAAAATGGATCTGCAAGAATTTTTTAGGAATTTATCTGATAGCCAAAATACAAGAACTACCTAAAATGTCCAACAGTAGTGAATTATTTAAATAAATATAGTACAAACACCCAGTGGAATGCTATTCAACCTCTACAGTGTTGATGTAGATGAATTATTAGTTAGTTCCATGAAAAAAAGCTTTAGTAAACAAAATGAATGATATCCTTTTTTTTTTTTTTGCAAAAGATTTAGCGATGAATATATGTTAACACAGAAAAATAGATTATTTCTGAGCAGTCATTTTCTTCATTTGACATGACTGACTTCTAATTTTTCTAGAAACTTTTTTCCCCCTAATTTTTGTAACAAGAGAAGAATGATAAAGAGTGCCTTTTAACAAAAATATGAACAAGCTTGTAATGTTCTGGCTGTGTGTAGTCTTGGTGGGAGGGGCATGGGGCAGGGGAACAGGAAGGAGCTCTGGAGCCTGTCGTATCGATGTTCAAATTCAACGCCTTCCATGAGAACAATAACAGCAAAAGACTGCTTCTGGCTTGTGAAAAAAACAAACTTAGGAAAAAAATGTGTGATATTAACATGAAAGTGGGAGATAGGTGGAGATAGCCTACAAGAAGTAAACAATCTTGGTTATTCTTCAGCTGTTACTACTAACTAACACTTGTCACTGGACTTGTCCTTCATAAAGCTAATTGCTATCTGAGTCCATGTAGATTATACTCCGTATCTGGCATTCTTCTCCTACGCTCTGTCGTTAACACTGTGCATTTCAGAAAGAAGGTCATGGGCGGATAACTTCAGGGACACCAGACCCAATCGTTGAGTCGCATGATACCCACTATGTTTGTTTTGAAACTTTGCAAAAGAAAAAAGTGCGAGACCTTCAAGAGGATAGAAAACCTCTCCCTATTCCCGAGAAACAGGGGCACAGTTCTTGAGGCCGTAGCCTGCTGTGTTTCCCTTTTGCCTGANAAAAAAAAAAAAAGCAATCAAAAAGAAATAAGAAAGAAAAAATGCAAATGTCTTGCTAAAAATGGATCTGCAAGAATTTTTTAGGAATTTATCTGATAGCCAAAATACAAGAACTACCTAAAATGTCCAACAGTAGTGAATTATTTAAATAAATATAGTACAAACACCCAGTGGAATGCTATTCAACCTCTACAGTGTTGATGTAGATGAATTATTAGTTAGTTCCATGAAAAAAAGCTTTAGTAAACAAAATGAATGATATCCTTTTTTTTTTTTTTGCAAAAGATTTAGCGATGAATATATGTTAACACAGAAAAATAGATTATTTCTGAGCAGTCATTTTCTTCATTTGACATGACTGACTTCTAATTTTTCTAGAAACTTTTTTCCCCCTAATTTTTGTAACAAGAGAAGAATGATAAAGAGTGCCTTTTAACAAAAATATGAACAAGCTTGTAATGTTCTGGCTGTGTGTAGTCTTGGTGGGAGGGGCATGGGGCAGGGGAACAGGAAGGAGCTCTGGAGCCTGTCGTATCGATGTTCAAATTCAACGCCTTCCATGAGAACAATAACAGCAAAAGACTGCTTCTGGCTTGTGAAAAAAACAAACTTAGGAAAAAAATGTGTGATATTAACATGAAAGTGGGAGATAGGTGGAGATAGCCTACAAGAAGTAAACAATCTTGGTTATTCTTCAGCTGTTACTACTAACTAACACTTGTCACTGGACTTGTCCTTCATAAAGCTAATTGCTATCTGAGTCCATGTAGATTATACTCCGTATCTGGCATTCTTCTCCTACGCTCTGTCGTTAACACTGTGCATTTCAGAAAGAAGGTCATGGGCGGATAACTTCAGGGACACCAGACCCAATCGTTGAGTCGCATGATACCCACTATGTTTGTTTTGAAACTTTGCAAAAGAAAAAAGTGCGAGACCTTCAAGAGGATAGAAAACCTCTCCCTATTCCCGAGAAACAGGGGCACAGTTCTTGAGGCCGTAGCCTGCTGTGTTTCCCTTTTGCCTGACAAAATTAATAAAGCTAATCTTTTCTATTTCCTCCAAACTCTCTCGTATTTCTACTTGGCATTGGTGTGCAGGGAACCAAGATTTTGGCAAAAATATCCTCTTCATTCTTGTTTACAAAGCTCATTTAAGTAAGTTATGTTTACGAAGCCTAGAATTGTCTTTTGTTATTGTCGTTTAGTTGCTAAGTCGTTCAACTCTTTGCACCTGCATGGAATGGAGCTGCCAGTTTGAGCCATAAATAGTGGCGATAAAATAAAGGTATCATTTGTTTTTTAAAAAATGTATCCATGACAAGAGGTGTACTTATGAGCAGTTCCATATAATAATAATAATACAGGCTTTTATTTTCTTGGGCTCCAAAATCACTGCAGAGGGTGACTGCAGCCATGAAATTAAAAGATGTTTGCTCCTTGGAAGAAAAGCTATGACAAACCTAGACAACGTATTAAAAAGCAGAGACAGCACTTTGNCATCACCAACTCCTGGAGTCCACCCAAACCCATGTTCATTGAGTAAGTGATGCCATCCAACCATCTCATCTTCTGTCATTCCCTTCTCCTGCCCTCAATCTTTCCCAGCATCAGGGTCTTTTCCAATGAGACAAGTCTTTGCATCAGGTGGCCAAAGTATTGGAGCCTCAGCTTCAACATCAGTCCTTCCAATGAACACCTAGGACTGATCTCCTTTAGGATGGACTGATTGGATCTTGCTGTCTAAGGGACTCTCAAGAGTCTTCTCCAACACCACAGTTCAAAAGCATCAATTCTTCTGTGCTCAGCTTTCTTTATAGTCGATAATATTCTGAATAAATGACAACACAATATCCTTCAAACCATTGAATCAGAACCCATAGAGCTTGTAAAATATCTGTGGAAAGGTAGTGCCCTAAATAGAAAGCTGAGATAGAACACCAGCTGGCCCATAGACCCCAGACACTGCTGCAGCATCAAACATTTGTTAGAATATCTGAGGATGTTTCAGCAATGTAACTTAGTGAAGGCAGTGTCAAAGTAAATAATATGGAGATCCAACCAGTCCATTCTGAAGGAGATCAGCCCTGGTATTCCTTTGGAAGGAATGATGCTAAAGCTGAAACTCCAATACTTTGGCCACCTCATGCAAAAAGTTGACTCATTGGAAAAGACTCTGATGCTGGGAGGAATTGAGGGCAGGAGGAGAAGGGGACGAGAGGATGAGATGGCTGGATGGCATCACTGACTCGATGGATGTAAATCTGAGTGAACCGGGAGTTGGTGATGGACAGGGAGGCCTGGCGTGCTGTGATTCATGGGGTCGCAAAGAGTTGGACATGACTGAGCGACTAAACTGAACTGAACTGAAAACAATTGACATATGTTTATGCTTAGGAAGAACTCTCTCTCCTTCTCATATTCAGAATTCAATGACAAATCATTTGTATATATTTGATGCCATCATGGACAGAGTTGGGATGATTTGAATAGAAGTTGTATTCTTTAAAAAGAAAGCAATGTTTCATAGAAAAACAAGACAACTCTCAATTCTAGCAATTTTAAGAACAAATATAGTAAATAATTAATTCAAGTATTTTCATCTTTGGAACATCTACACATGAAAAACTGTTTTTCAAACTGGGAATATATTAACATTGTTCAAATTCAAAATGACACTTTAAATTAATGTCCTCTCATCCCATTCTTCTTGCTTCAGTTTCCTCCACTTCTTTACTTTCCGTACCTATTTACATTGATTGATTCTTGTTTGTCCTTCCTATGAAAATACAAATGTAAACTAATATATGTTCTCGTTTTGATACTTTTCTTACATAAACATTAAATATCATAAACACTGTTTCATACTTTCATTTACTTATCAAATGTATCTTGAATTATTTGTTTAAATGAGTGCATACAGAGCTTCCTTATTAGTACCAACAGATACAGAAAGGTAAATGTGTCTTATGCACATATCCTGAGTGGAGAGCTAGAAGCCTCTATAAAGCTACCAGTTAGGTCGAGATACAGAATATTAACAGCACTACAAAAGCCTCTGTCATATTTCATCTAGTTAATATCTACCTGTGCTTGGTTATCCAACTCTTTGCAATCCCATGGAATGTAGCCACCAGGATCCTTTGTCCATGGAATTTTGCAGGCAAGAATACTGGAGTAGGTGCCATTTTCTTCTCCAAAGGATCTTCCCGAAACAGGGATCAAACCTACATCTCTTGTGTCTCCTGCATTGGTGGGTGGATTCTTTATCACTAGTGCCACCTGGGAAGCAAATATGCCCTGGATAACCACTAGTCTGACTTTATCATCAAAGAAATGTCTTCACTGTTATGACATTCATATAAATGAAATCGTAAATTAGGTACCTTTACGCCATTATACAAGTAAGACACCCTCGAATTGTTATTGTTTACATTCTAAAGAAGTAGTTTATCCTTTTTCATAGTCTTATAGCATTCATGTCTGTATGCATTCTATTGTGGGTGGTAATTTGAACATCTCTAGTTTTTGTCTATAAAAAACAGCACTTCTATAAATATTGTTAGTTTCTTATACTGCCTAAATGTATGCATGGATGGGTAGGGGGTGTATAACTCAGAGGTGAATCGCTGGCTTATACAGAAGGTTTCCCTGGTGGCTCAGAGGGTAAAGAATCTGCCTGCAATGCAGCAGACCTGGGTTCAATCCCTGAGTCAGGAAGATCCCCTGGAGGGCTTGACAACCCTCTCCAGTATTCTTGCCTGGAGAATTCCATGGACAGAAGAGCCTGGGGAGCTATAGTCCATGGGGTCGCAAAGAGTCAAACATGACTGAGCTACTATCACACACACAGTAGGTGAATCTACGTTTTTGGTAGATAATTCCAAACAGTTTTCTAACTGGTAACAATTTGCTTTCCAACAACAGAATACAAAAGTTCTAGCTTCTCCAAATCCTTGCTTATACTTGCTATGGTCATTTTGTTAATTTTAACTTCTAGGGGCTATTTTGTCATACATTGTTACTCTTATACTTTGGATTTCTCTGGTGACTAGTGAAGTTGAGAACTTTTAATATATTTACTGATCATTTGGAAATCCTCTTTTATGTAAAACTTGCTTAAACTTTGTGGACCTTTGTAAAAGATTTTTTTTTCTCTCTCTTTTTTTTAAGGAATACCTTTGGCTTCCCATAGATATATTTTTGAGTTTTCATATTTTCTTTGTTTCCAAGTTTTGCTGAGCATACAAGAGTTTGGATCTTTTCGTTTGTTCATTGGTTTTGTCCTCTTTGTTGTTCCATGTCGTTTACAAGAAGTGTCCAACTCTTTGTGACCCCATGGAGTGTACAGTCCATGGAATTCTCCAGGCCAGAATACAGGAGTGGGTAGCCTGTCCCTTCTTCAGGGGTTTTTCCAACCCAGTAATCAAACCCAGGTCTCCCACACTGCAGGCAGATTCTTTACCCACTAAGCCACAAGATAAGCCCAAGAACACTGGAGTGGGTAACCTATCCCTTCTCCAGCCGATCTTCCTGACCCAGGAATGGAACTGGGATCTCCTGGATTACAGGCCTATTCTTTACCAACTGAGCTATCAGGAAAGCCCTGATACAATGCATAGACTATTGTAATTATAATCATTTGTTTCTTTTCAATCTAAGTTTCTTTTGTCATGGATGAGGAAGTTGTACAAACTGTTTCGAGAGATGAAAAATTTTTCATTTGTAACTGTTACTTTCTATAATTCTGAGGATGGTTAAACAAAGGTTTTCCAGTTAATCATTTTGGATGAAAGTTTGGTGTCCACATTTCAGATCTCTGGAAATAATGTCAACTTCTAATCTCATTATGAGTCATAAAAATATTTTAAAGAAATCAAAAAGTCATGATTCATGTTATTAACACCCTCAGCTTCACAACTGCACCTTTGATATAAAGCAGTCTTTAGTTCTTAGTTCAAAGGAGTCTTTGCTTGAAATCGATGATAAATCCCATTCACATTCCATTTTATTCAGTTCCTTTAGAGCCTATAACCCTTTGTCTAGTGAGAAGAAAACTTATGTATGCCTAAAATGACTTAGTCAGACCACTTACCTCTGTAAAGCTGTTAAAAATGAAATTTCTGAAAATGACTTTAATTCATGTTGATATCAATCCTACTGAAATTTTATATTATAAATCTAGTTACAGCATATCTTTTCATCCTTAACTACAAACTTTTAGGCTGTTGAGTGGAAATTGGCAAATATTTGTTTCATTGGTTATTTCTACTACTTTTTGCTACAGCATTATGCTCAAACTGAATAAAAATAAAGCATATTTAGTGTAGTGATTGTTTTGAACACATTTTAACAAATAATATAGTCTGTGCTTTACATTTGTGTGAACCAGCAGAAACAGCACATTTTACATAAAATGGAATATATACTATAGAAAATAGGACCACAACAGTTACATTTTCTGTAATTTAATTTCAGTGGTACCATGTAATATAATTTCAGTGGTACCACCTTTAGTCAAGTAATAAGCAGCCTTTTAAAATAGAAAAAAACATATTGAAACTGACTGAAAGATTTTTATTCTTTGGTTACCAGACCTATTTTTTAGAAAAATAAAGATACTTCTCATGTATCTGATGGAATAAAACTCTAACTAGATTAAAATAAAGAATCACACTCTTTTCATAGCAGATTGTTGATAGACTATATCAGTAATTATTAATAGTCAAAAGGATCAAGATACTAGCTGACAGTTGATGAGGAGGTAGTATCTTTTATAAATGAAACATTAATTTGATAATGACAGGAATAAGTAACTTCATCTTTCAGAAATGATTGGTTATATTAAATTTTTTAAGTATATGTTTAAAAAACTTGCTTATTATGTATTTCTTATAAAATAATATTGATTTGAAAAACAGTAAAGTCATTATGAATAGCTTTAAGTGCATAGGGAAAAAATATTGTGATTACATAAATTTTGAACTTGAAGAGTTAAACCAGTAATTTGACAAGCAGGGTAACTAAATTTCAGAGCAATTTATTGACTTGCCTCAAATGACAAGCTTGTTCCAAGCAGAACTGAAATGTGATGTGATTTTTAATAGTGTAGTTAGCACAATGAAAATCATAAGATCTACCTAAATTTGGTTTCCACAATCAGTTCAGTTCAGTCACTCAGTCGTGTCCGACTCTTTGCAACCCCATGAACCGCAGCACACCAGACCTCCCTGTCCATCACCAACTCCCGGAGTCTACACAAACCCATGTCATTGAGTTGGTGATGCCATCCAACCATCTCATCCTCTGTTGTCCCCTTCTTCTCCTGCCCTCAATCATTCCCAGCATCAGGGTCTTTTCCAATGAGACAAATCTTTGCATCAGGTGGCCAAAATATTGGAGTTTCAGCTTCAACATCAGTCCTTCCAAAGAATACTCAAGACTGATCTCCTTTAGGATGGACTGGTTGGATCTCCTTGCAGTCTAAGGGACTCTCAAGAGTCTTCTCCAACACCACAGTTCAAAAGCATTAATTCTTTGGCCCTCAGCTTTCTTTATAGTTCAACTCTCACATCCATACATGACCACTGGAAAAACCATAGCCTTAACTAGACAGACCTTTCTCGACAAAGTAATATCTCTGCTTTTGAATATGCTAAGTTGATCATAACTTTCCTTCCAAGGAGTAGGCGTCTTTTATTTTCATGGCTGCAGTCACCATCTGCAGTGATTTTGGAGCCCCCAAAAATAAAATCAGGCAATGTTTCCACTGTTTCCCCATCTATTTCCCATGAAGTNTTACGGTAGTTTTGATCTGCATTTCTCTAATAACAAGCAATGCTGATTTTATGCATGCCTTATGGTCATCTGTGTGTCTACTTTGGAGAAATGTTTTTCTAGACCTTCCACCCATTTTTTTTGATTACATTGTTTGTTATTTGTATACTTTGGAGATTAATCCCTTACTGATAGCATTGTTTACAAATATTTTCTTCCATCTATAGTTTGTCTTTTTGTTTTATGGTTTCCTTTGCTGTGAAAAATCCTTTAAGTTTAATAGGGTCCCATTTGTTTATTTTTGGCTTTCTTTTCATCACATCTGTTAGGAGACAGATCCAAAAAGATATTGTGGCGATTTTTGTCAAAGAGTGTTCTACCTACATTTTCTTCTAGGAATTTAGGAGTATTCAGTCTTACATTGGAGAAGGTAATGGCAATTCACTCCAGTACTCTTGCCTGAAAAATCCCATGGATGGAGGAGCCTGGTAGGCTGCAGTCCATGGGGTTGTGAAGAGTCAAACATGACTNTTCTAGGAATTTAGGAGTATTCAGTCTTACATTGGAGAAGGTAATGGCAATTCACTCCAGTACTCTTGCCTGAAAAATCCCATGGATGGAGGAGCCTGGTAGGCTGCAGTCCATGGGGTTGTGAAGAGTCAAACATGACTGACTTCCCTTTCACTTTTCACTTTCGTGCATTGGAGAAGGAAACGGCAACCCACTCCAGTGTTCTTGCCTGGAAAATGCCAGGGATGGGGGAGCCTGATGGGCTGCCGTCTATGGGGTCACACAGAGTCGGACACGACTGAAGGGACTTAGCAGCTTAGCAGCAGCAGTCTTACATTTAGATCTTTAATCTATTTTGAGTTTACTTTTGTGTATGGTGTTAGAGAATGTTTTAATTTCATTATTTTGCATGTGTCTGTCCAGTTTCCCCAATGCCACTTGTTGAAGAGACTGTCTTTTTTCTGTTGTATACTCTTGCCTGTTTTGTTGTAGATTAATTGACCGTAGATGCAAGGGTTTATTACTGGGCTTTCTATTCTGTTCCATTGATCTCTTATTCTTTTTTTGGTGCTGGTATCTTACTGTTTTGATCACTGTAGTTTTGTAGTATAGTCTGAAGTCAGGCAACCTGATTCCTTCAGCTCTGTTTTTATTTTTCAAGATTGCTTTGGCTATTTGAGGTCTTTGGATTTCCATGCAAATTAAAATCTTTCTGTTCTTGTTCTTTGAAAAATGCCATTGGTAACTGGTAAAATTGAGATCATAAAATTTGCCAATTTTTATTACTGGAGACATTAAAGGGAGAATTTATTCTCAAAAATTAACATAATAATTTATGCCTATTAACTTTTTAAATTTCATGCAACCATGAAATTAAAAGACGCTTACTCCTTGGAAGGAAAGTTATGACCAATCTAGACAGCATATTAAAAAGCAAACACATTACTTTGCTGACAAAACTCTGTCTAGTCAAGGCTATGGTTTTTCCAGTAGTCATGTATGGATGTGAGAGTTGGACTGTAAAGAAAGCAGAGCGCTGAAGAATTGATGCTTTTGAACTGTGGTGCTGGAGACTCTTGAGCGTCCCTTGGACTGCAAGGAGATCCAACCAGTCTGTCTTAAAGGAGATCAGTCCTGGGTGTTCATTGGAGGGTCTGATGTTGAAGCTGAAACTCCAGTACTTTGGCTACCTGATGCGAGGAGCTGACTCATTTGAAAAGATCCTCATGCTGGGAAAGAGTGAGGGCAGGAGGAGAAGGAGACAACAGAGGATGAGATGGTTGGATGGCATCCCCGACTCAATGGGCATGAGTTTGGGTGGGCTCCAGGAGTTGGTGATGGACAGGGAGGCCTGGCTTGCTGTGGTTCATGGGGTCGCAAAGAGTCGGACATGACTGAGCAACTAAACTGAACTGAACTGAACTGAACTGAACTTTTAAAAAGCCCTTCCACATCTGTCATTTCATTTCATACTTCCAGCAAATTCACAAGAATTGTTCTTCAAATGCGCTTTAAGTGATCATGACTGAGAACTTGAGGAGCATACTTAGCTTCCTCTTTTCCAATCAGTGAGCCACTTACTAGAGATCTTTCACTGGGTCTCTGTATGAATGATTATTTACTTTGAATTGTCCAAGTAAGGTCTTGGTTCAAAATCTGGGCTGGATTAGATTTCTCTGCACCTTCTTGTATAATTTTTTTTTTTTTTTTGTAATTGATTTTCAAGGACGTGGAGTATGGGCAGAGGAGGAAAGACATAGGAATGGAGGAAGACATATCTGAAGTCTGGAAAATATGATGTACACAGGAAAGTGTGGAAACGCAGTACATTTTGAAGGAGAGACAGGAAGGGGTGTGGTCAGCTGTCCTCAGCGCTGGGGGCCGGGGAGTGATTGTCTGGGTGCTGTCTGACCGCCTTCCTCCAACACTGCACACTCTCTCTCATGCTGCTCTTGGTAGAGGACTGATTTCAGGGAGAAAGTAATCATGAATGAGACTTTAAATAAAAGGAAAGTATTCTTCAGAAAATTCAAGAATATACATGATAATATAGATACTCACCAAACACTAATTGAACACCGATTATATGCCGGACTCTGGGGATACCGTAATAATAGAGACAGCCCTGCTCTCAAGGAGCTATCAGTCAATGAAGGACACAAGTAGTAATAACAGCCATTTATTAAATGCTTACACTGTGTGGAGCTTGTTTCCACTTGACGTCATTTTCACAGCAACTCTGATGTAGTTAGAACCATTTTCACTTTGGAGGAATGGCAGCTAAGGAACAGAGAGGAGAAGTAGCCTTTCTAGAGTTCCACAGCTGGCAAGCGACAGAGCTGGAAACTTGAATCCAGGGAGTGGGATATCACAGCGTTGACCCGGCCCTCTGTTTTCCTCCCCAACAGAGCTTCCCTGATGGAAAGGAAGAAGACATTATATTGAATGCGTTTAGTGTACCAGCATTGAGTGGGTTCTGGGGATTCTTGGTGTGTAGGATTCACCGCGAAGATGGAGGCCAACAGGTAGGCATGAAGCAGTTGTCATAAGTGGAAGTACCTGCTGAGAAGGGAGCTTGGAGAAAGAGTTGGTTATAAGAAGCCTCTGTAAGAGTTGATGCCGAGCCTTGATGGGTGAGTAGGGGCCAAAGAACAGAGGGAAGCACCTTCCAGGCAGAGGACGCTGGATGTTTGAATACTTGAAAGAGCATAGTTTGCTGACAGAGTGCAAGTAATCAGTACAATATGAGGCAGGGGCTACAGTAAGGACTAGGAGAATAAAGAGGAGAAATGGCAAAGCTGACTAGGCCGAGAGGAGACAGTGAAGTCTCTTTATTTAGTGTTTTTAATGTTTTATTTTTTCTGCAAAAGTGAAAACTTTATTTTTTGAAAAGGACTTAAATATTGTATGATAATAATATATAAAAATAAAACAAACAAAAATCACTTGAACATCTTCTCAATCTGAGATTACACCTGTTGATACTTTACTGAGCATCTTTCCATACTCTTTCTCTGTATATATGTAATTTCATGCAAGTAGAAATATACTATGCACATTGTTATGCAACTTCCGCCCATTTTTTTGGTCAGTGATGAGAATCTTGGACTTTATTCTAAAGAGCATAAGTAATTTTCAATGAGGAGATATCATAATAAATTATGTAAATTATGAAAAAATGCACAACAGTATTGTATAGTGTCAACTTGAGGCAATGGTGGTGGGAATACCAAAGAGCCCAGGGCAGAAATGATGATGACATGAATTGGGCAATGGTGATGGGCTGGAAAAAGGGAGGAGTCCAGATGGTACAGGAGTAAGCGTGGCGCGCTCTGCGATTGTGGAGGTGGAG
Source organism: Neotragus pygmaeus (assembly GCA_006410875.1). NCBI lineage: Eukaryota > Metazoa > Chordata > Mammalia > Artiodactyla > Bovidae > Neotragus > Neotragus pygmaeus. The sequence continues at coordinate 337,803 of SJYV01003904.1, read as the reverse complement.
CTTTCAAATGGAGGGAGGTGCTGAGGAAGAGAGAGAGAGGAAGAGAAATCACCAGCGATTCCCAGGTTGCTGGTGGGGAATGTGTAGGTGTTAACTAGCTGTTTGGAATGCCTGTGGGATGTTCAGTTGAAGAGAGCAGGTAAGCATTTAAATATATGCGACTGCAGCTCAAGGTAGAATTCAAAACTGAAGATAGAATTCTGGGCATATCATCAGGGGTTAAAGCTGAGAGAGCTGAGGACTGAACAATAGGTGACACAGGCCACGCAGGAAACTCTGAGTGGGGACCTTGTTTTGTTCAGTGTTATATTCTCAGAACTGCACCTAGCATGTATCAGGGGCTGTTTCTTAAATGAGTAATTACATAATAATAAACATTTTTTCTATTTCAATAGGGAAGCTTCTTATTGTGGCAGCATAATGTTCCACTGAGTAAATATATTACAACTTGCATATCCATTTTCTTGTTTTTCCAGTTACTGATAGCAAATCTAGTGGCATAGGAAACTATGTTACGCACACAGATTCAGTGGGTCAAGGGTTTGAAAAAGGCACAGAAGGAGGTCTGTGTGTTCTCCACAAAGTTTCGGACCTCAGCTGGGAAGATGTGAAGGCTGGACTGATCGGTAAGCTTGTCCACCCGTTTGGCCGTTTACTCTGGCTGTTAACTGAGGCCTCGTTGGAACTGTTCATGTAGCACTTTGGGCTTCAAGAGCGAGTGTCCCGAGAGAACCAGGCGGAAACTGTACTGCCTTTTATGACCCAGCCTGTGAAGTCACAAGATGGCATTGCTGCCATAGTACAAACCAACTCAGTTTCCAGGACAGGGGGCATAGATCCTATTCCTCAGTGGGAGGAGTGCCCAAAGTCAGAGTCACACTGTGAAAAGAGCTGTGGGGTTAGAGCTGCTGTGACAGTCACCTTTGGAAAACGCAGTCTGCCACAACGCTCCTGTGCTCCTCACTGTTCGTTCATTACTATAGCCCTGTCTTAGCTTTCTGGTCAATCACGTCACAGTGTCAACAACACCAAGCAGGTAAGTAGCTAAGACCCCCGTATTGTTCCTGTAGGTTAAGGGAGTTAGAGAAGGCGAGGTTCGGAAAAAAGAACCAGACCGGCACTTTATAGGAGCAGATCACCTTTAATGAGGCAAGAAGGGGCAGCAGTCAGATTAGTGAGCTGCCGCACTAACCCGAGAAAAGAGTAAGTATATTTAGGCATATATGTGGAAATCTGCTGTCTTAAGGGGGCCTGTTCTCCTCCAAGGTTGTTCTGAGTACTTATCTCTTAGACGGCTGGGGCAAGGAATTCTGGAGATCAGCCAGAGGCTGGACCGGCTGGGAGCTGGGCGTAATCAGCCTTAATGTCCATTTTTTTTTTTTCCTTCTGGTGAGAGAGTACTTTGTTTTGCATAGAATGGTGGGGAGGACCCAGAGGGGAATTTTAACTCCAGGCTATTTTGAGCCATGTAACTTTCCTTCAGTTCCCCAATGAACTGAGAAGCTATATATTCCTCTTTCATCTGATGCATAATTTTACACTTAAGCTTTGAGTTAGTTACCATTAAACTTAATTATCATTCAATACACATTTATTGAGAATCTGCCATTTTCCTAAATATACTCTAGGCAATTGGGATAGATTGAATACAATAGAAAAATGGTTCTTTCTCTCAAGAAGTTTAGAATCTAGAGGAAAAAAATAATTAGAGGTTTCCACAGTAGATGTGGACTTCCCTGGTGGCTCAGACCATAAAGCGTCTGTCTACAATGCGGGAGACCCGGGTTCAAGCCCTGGGTGGGGAAGATCCCCTGGAGAAGGAAATGGCAATTCACTCTAGTACTATTGCCTGGAAAATCCCATGGACAGAGGGGCCTGGTAGGCTACAGTCCACGGGGTTGCAAAGAGTCGGACACGACTGAGCGACTTCACTTTCACTTTCATAGTAGGTGAACACAAACGTCTATTAGCTTGCTCCTCTATCAACAGGCGGAGAAGGCAATGGCACCCCACTCCAGTGTTCTTGCCTGGAAAATCCCAGGGACGGAGGAGCCTGGAGGGCTGCCGTCTGTGGGGTCGCACAGAGTCGGACACGACTGAAGTGACTTAGCAGCAGCAGCTATGACAAGGATGCGTGCTTGTGTGCTAAGTCGCTTCAGTCGTGTCCGACTCTGTGCGACCCCGTGGACTGTGCCGGCCAGACTATCCTGTCCATGGGATTCTCCAGGCAGGAACACTGGAGTGGGCTGCCATGCCCTCCTCATCAACAAGGAGAGGTAGGATGTGATTTGTTTTCAGGGTATTGTGTCTGGAAAAACTGTGTTTAGTAGCTATCTGGACTCCAGACAGGTGTGCTGCCAGCGGCCCCCAGGCCCAGCAGTCTGAGGACCTCTCAGAAAAGGAAGTGAGCTCACTCTGCGTGACTTGTGCTTCGTGAGCTCATGCTGGCTTGGAGTGATCACTGCTTCCCCTTTCCCCTCTTTTTATAGATCTCATTCTAATTTGGATAATCTTAAATAACCTTCTCATGTGTTTAATAGTCAACCATATTTCATTTTTAAAAGGGTTCAGAAACCCCTAGAATCACTCTGAAGATACTAACACGCTTATTTTAGCGTTTTATTCTGAGTTCCTATATTGTGTATCCTCTGGTGTTAGAGTTATTCATTGAGTTTGGTGTTTTTATTTTCATCTTCTTGGTTGTTTTATCGTATTTGTAGACAAAACCTTAACTGTGTAGCTGGGGAGTAAGAATTCTTATTGGCTTGACTGGAAGCTCAGGTTTGGATTAAATCAGCTTTGACTTAAGTGGGCACATGTGGCAGCAACGTGGGCTTTCATTTAAGATGTGGCTATGGCTTGTCTCAAGGCTATGAAGCTCTCTTTCGCCTGTGACAAGGTCCTGAGTCTCTGGATATGTTGTCCATTTTGAAAGCTTCTTGCATAAAAAAAAAAGAAAACCTCATAACTCACAGCCCAGGGCAACAGAGCTCAGCCTTTGCTAGTTACTTGGCCCCTGGCCAGGACTCACTTCTTCCCGCCACCTTCTGCTTATTTTGATTACAAGGCTTTTGCAGAATTCTGCTGGGACAGCTTGTATTTTTGAAGTTCTTTTTCATGAGTCGGGACTTGCGGATTGCTTATTCCATTGTATTTTAGCATCAGTATATCCTAGAAATTTCTCACTATTTGGGTTGACTATCAATAACTCCCTTCTGAATTTTCTAAAAATTTTTCTAAATATTTACCCTTTTAGAAATATTTCTATGGGTTTTGGGAACAGAGGTAAATGCATGTATTCAACCAGCTCTGGTGGGAAGCCGCTGATTTCCTTCTTTGGTGACCAGCAGAGAGTGCTACTGGGAATCACAGCAACCTCACCAACGTGTTTCTAGAGGACATTGTTTTCTTTGTTCTGAAATTAGGGCACGTGTGTATCCACGTATCTTGCGTCTCTCCCATTCTCTGTAGGTTTTCAAAGATTGCCAGCGGTCCTTTGCTGACACTGACGATTCCTTTTAGTGCTCTGGAAAGTATTTCATGGGGACATTGAAAATAGCTAAATGATCTTAACACTCCTCACCTATTCAAATGAACTTCAGTTCTCTCTTAGATGTATTCGTTTTATCTTTTCAGGTGTTGGAACTTTTCACTGAAGATCTTTTTATTGACTAGAAACAAGGCAGCCAGACCGAAGTTGTATAGTTCTACATTTCCCCCCTGCCTATTAAATATTACACCATCACCACTAATAATAGGGAATCCCTATTGTCCTTATTATCTTGGACCTTTAATTTTTTCTCAGGGATAAACTCATTTCAAGCTGTGGCATTAGTCAGAGAGGCCCGGCCATGACTCTAAATTTGTTCTTGATTTTCACCTCTGCTGCCCTCTCATGTACCTGTTTTTTTTAAGTCTGAGTGCTTGAAATGATTCCTTGTACCATCTTAGCAGTTAAGGTAGAAGGAGAAACTAAAGGCCAGAAAGTAAGAAGTGGGAGGAGTAAATCACTGGTGATGAAATACAGGCAGTGTGAATAATAAATTCTGAAGAATTTGCTGATAAAATATCATGTACGTAATAACTCCCCTGCTGAGGTGCTGGGCCCCATCTGTCACCTCCGGTCTGTGTCGTAATAACTCTGTTCTGCTGACGTGAATGAGTCATCTAGAGCAAGAGACTTCACCGTGCACACTGTGTTTTACAGATTCCAAAGCTGTGTCGTGTATGCTATTGTAGTTCAGTTTCCTTTCTATTTTGATAGCACTCCTTTGAAAGGAAAGAGGGGACTAGTTCCTAGGGGAGAATGGACTGTATTTTCAGGCCCAGAAGAAGAGATGAGAGAGGGGAGGCGAAGTAGTCCGGTGAGAATGGGCTGCAAGTGACCTCCTTCTCGGTTCTTTGCTGTCTGTAACTGCTCTCTCTACTCTTTGAAACTCTGTCCTTGGCTTCATCAGTAGTGNGCCCCCAGGCCCAGCAGTCTGAGGACCTCTCAGAAAAGGAAGTGAGCTCACTCTGCGTGACTTGTGCTTCGTGAGCTCATGCTGGCTTGGAGTGATCACTGCTTCCCCTTTCCCCTCTTTTTATAGATCTCATTCTAATTTGGATAATCTTAAATAACCTTCTCATGTGTTTAATAGTCAACCATATTTCATTTTTAAAAGGGTTCAGAAACCCCTAGAATCACTCTGAAGATACTAACACGCTTATTTTAGCGTTTTATTCTGAGTTCCTATATTGTGTATCCTCTGGTGTTAGAGTTATTCATTGAGTTTGGTGTTTTTATTTTCATCTTCTTGGTTGTTTTATCGTATTTGTAGACAAAACCTTAACTGTGTAGCTGGGGAGTAAGAATTCTTATTGGCTTGACTGGAAGCTCAGGTTTGGATTAAATCAGCTTTGACTTAAGTGGGCACATGTGGCAGCAACGTGGGCTTTCATTTAAGATGTGGCTATGGCTTGTCTCAAGGCTATGAAGCTCTCTTTCGCCTGTGACAAGGTCCTGAGTCTCTGGATATGTTGTCCATTTTGAAAGCTTCTTGCATAAAAAAAAAAGAAAACCTCATAACTCACAGCCCAGGGCAACAGAGCTCAGCCTTTGCTAGTTACTTGGCCCCTGGCCAGGACTCACTTCTTCCCGCCACCTTCTGCTTATTTTGATTACAAGGCTTTTGCAGAATTCTGCTGGGACAGCTTGTATTTTTGAAGTTCTTTTTCATGAGTCGGGACTTGCGGATTGCTTATTCCATTGTATTTTAGCATCAGTATATCCTAGAAATTTCTCACTATTTGGGTTGACTATCAATAACTCCCTTCTGAATTTTCTAAAAATTTTTCTAAATATTTACCCTTTTAGAAATATTTCTATGGGTTTTGGGAACAGAGGTAAATGCATGTATTCAACCAGCTCTGGTGGGAAGCCGCTGATTTCCTTCTTTGGTGACCAGCAGAGAGTGCTACTGGGAATCACAGCAACCTCACCAACGTGTTTCTAGAGGACATTGTTTTCTTTGTTCTGAAATTAGGGCACGTGTGTATCCACGTATCTTGCGTCTCTCCCATTCTCTGTAGGTTTTCAAAGATTGCCAGCGGTCCTTTGCTGACACTGACGATTCCTTTTAGTGCTCTGGAAAGTATTTCATGGGGACATTGAAAATAGCTAAATGATCTTAACACTCCTCACCTATTCAAATGAACTTCAGTTCTCTCTTAGATGTATTCGTTTTATCTTTTCAGGTGTTGGAACTTTTCACTGAAGATCTTTTTATTGACTAGAAACAAGGCAGCCAGACCGAAGTTGTATAGTTCTACATTTCCCCCCTGCCTATTAAATATTACACCATCACCACTAATAATAGGGAATCCCTATTGTCCTTATTATCTTGGACCTTTAATTTTTTCTCAGGGATAAACTCATTTCAAGCTGTGGCATTAGTCAGAGAGGCCCGGCCATGACTCTAAATTTGTTCTTGATTTTCACCTCTGCTGCCCTCTCATGTACCTGTTTTTTTTAAGTCTGAGTGCTTGAAATGATTCCTTGTACCATCTTAGCAGTTAAGGTAGAAGGAGAAACTAAAGGCCAGAAAGTAAGAAGTGGGAGGAGTAAATCACTGGTGATGAAATACAGGCAGTGTGAATAATAAATTCTGAAGAATTTGCTGATAAAATATCATGTACGTAATAACTCCCCTGCTGAGGTGCTGGGCCCCATCTGTCACCTCCGGTCTGTGTCGTAATAACTCTGTTCTGCTGACGTGAATGAGTCATCTAGAGCAAGAGACTTCACCGTGCACACTGTGTTTTACAGATTCCAAAGCTGTGTCGTGTATGCTATTGCAGTTCAGTTTCCTTTCTATTTTGATAGCACTCCTTTGAAAGGAAAGAGGGGACTAGTTCCTAGGGGAGAATGGACTGTATTTTCAGGCCCAGAAGAAGAGATGAGAGAGGGGAGGCGAAGTAGTCCGGTGAGAATGGGCTGCAAGTGACCTCCTTCTCGGTTCTTTGCTGTCTGTAACTGCTCTCTCTACTCTTTGAAACTCTGTCCTTGGCTTCATCAGTAGTGTACTCTCTTGAGTTTCCTTTTGCCTTTCAGGCCCATTGCAGTCCCCTTTGCTGACTCCTTTTTTTTTTTTAATCCATCACAAATGGAAATCCTTTTGAAAACGCAAAATGCTTTTGATATAGCCAAAATGTCATGTTTTAAATGAAAGTTAACTCACAACACTATTTTTGCCATGTGAGAATTACTTGCAGATTACTCAAAAGGAACTCGAACTGGAAAGGAAACAAAAGCAACCAAAAGTCTGGAAGGGCTAAAAAATGTTCTGAGACGGTCCTGAGCTTGAAAATAAAAGTGGTTTCTTAACAAATGGCAGGAATACTCTGTCACTTTGACCCATTTATTGAAAAGGTACTGACAGGCGAATAGATGGCAGAGGAGAATGACTGGGGCTTACCTCCTGCAACGAGAACACTGATATCACAAGCGCCTGCTGAACAGGCAGTGACAGAGAACACTGGACCTGCCAAAGAGGTCTACATCCACAGATGAAGAACCCGCAACGAGATGGCAGGAGGGGAAGTTTTGTGATATAGTCAAATCCTATACCCGCTGGTGGGCAACCCACAAACTGGAAAATACTATATCATAGAGTTTCTCTCGGTGGACTGAGTGCTGAGTGCCATGGCAGGCTCTCCAGCCTGGGGGTCTGACGTTGAGAGGAGGAGGCCCCGGAGCCTTCAGCTTCAAAGGCCAGCGGGGCTCGAGTGCAGGAGCTGCAAGGACCAGGGGAAGAGACTCCACTCTTGGAGAGTGCCCGTGAGGTTTCACGTGCACTGGGACCCAGGCAAAGCAGCGACCCCACTGGGCCAGACTTATCTGTGCGTTGTGGAGGGTCTCCTGGGGAGGCAGGGTCAGCTGCTGCTCACTGTGGGGGCAAGGACAGGAGTGGCAGAGGCTCCGGGGGGTATTCATCAGCGTGAGCTCTCTCAGAGGCCACCATTGTGGCGCTGAGGTCTGACCCTCCCCAGGAGCTTGCAGCCTCCAGTGCTGGGGTGCCTCAGGCCAGACAACCAACACAGGCCCAACTCTCAGCAAGAGGCTGTCCAAAGTCACCCTGAGTGCACAGCGCCCTCTCCACCCCTCCACCGACGTGGCCATGCCCAGAGGGACACACAGAGCTCCACCCGCTGGGGGCAGGCATCAGTCTCTCCCACCAGGAAGCCTGCAGAAGCCTGTAGACCAGCCTAACCCACCGGGAGACCGACGCCAGAGCCACAGCCGAGAGCCTGCAGCCTTAGAAACGGAGACCGCAGACCCAGAAAGTCAGACAAAGCGAGGTAATAGAGAAATACATCCCAGATGAAGGAAAAAGATAAAACTCCTGGAGAAAAGCTGAGTGAAGTGGAGACAGACAGTCTACCTGGAAATGAACTCGGAGTAATGATAATACAGATGATACAAGGTCTCAGGAAACAAATGGAAACACGGACCACGAAGATACAAAAACTGTTTAACAAGAGCTGAAAGATTTAAAGAACAGAGATGAACAACACAGTCAATCAGAAACGCACTAGAAGTGGTCAACAGCAGAATAACAGGCAGAGGAACGAGGGGGACCAGGAAAACAGGATGGTGGACATCACTATTGCAGAACAGGGCAAAGAGGAAGAACGAGGAGAAATAGGGAGAGTTATGAGACCTCTGGGACAACACTAAACATACCCGCATCCACATTATAGGTGTCTCAGAAGGAAAAGAGAGAGAAAGGACCTGGGAAACCGTTAATATTTGAAGAGATAATAGCCAGTAACTTGCCAAAATGAGCATGGAAATGCTCACTCAAGTTCAGAAAGTGCACAGAGTCCCCTACAGGGTAAATCCACAGAGGAACATGCCCAGACACATATTAATCACATCGACAAACATTAGACTCAAAAATAAAAATATTAAAACCAACAAGGGAAAAGCAACAAACAGCAAACGAGGGAACCCTCATAAGATTATCAGTTGCTTTTTCAGCAAAACTCTGCAGGCCTGAAGGGAGTGACAATATATTTAAAATGATTAAAGGGAAAATCTACAACAAACATTGCCCAGCAAGGGTCTCGTTCAGATTCAATGGAAAAATCAAAGGTTTTATAGATAAGCAAAAGCTGAGAGAATTCAGCACCACTAAACCAAAGCTTTACAAAAGCTAAAGCTTTACAAAAAATGCTAAGGGAATTTGTCTAAGTAGAAAAGAAAAGGCCACAACTGGATGAAGAAATCATGAATGGGAAAGCTCACGGGTAAAGGCAAAGATACAGTATATGTAGAAAATCACCCCCACACAAATATGATATCAAACCCAGAAATCATTAGAAAAGGAGAGTATTAGAAATTATTTGAAATTGAGACCAACAAATTATAACACAATCTTGCTTATATACTACTATATCAAAACCTCATGGTAACTGTAAACCAAACATCCACAACAGATACCTTCACACACACAGAGCAAACCAAACACAGCTCTAAAGATGGTTATCAAAAGAGAAGAAAAGAGGAAGGGAAGAAAAAACACCCGGAAAAGCCAATCACAGCAACATCTTTTATAATCCATCTCCCAGAATAAGGGAAAAAAAAAAAACGCGCACGCACACACACACACAATGAGACCCAATTAAACTCTAAAGCTTTTGCACAGCAAAGGAAACAATAAACAAAACAAAAAGACAACCTACAGATTGGGAGAAAACATTTGCAAATGATGTGACTGATGAAGGATTAGACTCCAAAATTTACAAACAGCTTATGACACATAATAGCATCAAAACAAACAACCCACTCAGAAATTGAGCAGAAGACCTGAACAGATATTTCTCTAAAGAGGACAAACAGATGGCCAATAGGCACGTGAAAAAATGTTCAAAACCGCTAGTTATTAGAGAAATGCAAATTAAAACTACAACGAGATATCATCTCATACTGGTCAGAATGGCTATCATCAAAAAATCCACAAACAACAAATGCTGGAGAGGGTGTGGAGAGAAGGGAGACCTCCTGCACTGTTGATGGGCATTTCCACTCTGAAAAACAGTACAGACGTTCCTTAAACTAAAAATAGAGCTACCACATGACCCTGCAATCCCACTCCTGGGCACATGTCCAGGAAAAAACACGGCCCGAAAATATACATGCACCCCAATGTTCACTGCAGCACACTAGCCAAGACATGGGGACAACAGCAATGCCCACTGACAGATTAATGGATAAAGAAGTGGTGTATATATATAAAAAATGGAATATTACTCAGCCATTCAAAACAGAATGAAACAGACTTCTGATTCAAGATAGTGGAGTACAAGGTCGTGTGCTCGTCTCCACCTGTGAGAGCGTGAAAATCACAATTAGCTGTTGAACAACCATCAGCAGGGGATTTCCTGGTAGCTCAGTGGGTAAAGCATCTGCCTGCAATGCCGGAAACCCCGGGTTGATTCCTTGGTTGGGAAGTTCCCCTGGAGAAGGGATAGGCTACCCACTCCAGTATTCTGGAGCTACCCTGCTGGCTCAGAAGGGAAAGAATCCCGCAATGTGGGAGACCCAGGCTCGATCCCTGGGTTGGGAAGATTCCATGCAGAAAGGAATACCGACCCGCTCCAGTATTCTTGGGGCTTCCCTGCTGGCTCAGGTGGGAAAGAATCTGTCTGCAATGCAACACTGATTTTAAAAATATGCAGTTTAAGATTTATCTAGCATGTACAACCCACAGATTGTAAAACTTGATACTTTCCACAACTGCAGAAGTACACATTTGAATGACACAGAAATTCCCAAATTTAAACGCCATTGGTATACATCTTGAGAAACAAATGAAACTTTCAAAAACATAATGCAATTTCTACAGATTTTAAATGTTAATGGCACTTTTGCCTAAGCCAAATCTTAAAAGTTTAAAATCATTTAACCTCAAATGATACGCTTATCTATAGTGAGCAGTCGTCTGCACTTTTTACACAATGTCAATGTGTTACAAAATGTGTTACCAAAAAAAAAGGTATTATTCTTATGTTTTCCATACTTTCATATTTAACCTTTCTTTTTTTCTTATGCAACCTCAGATGTAATACTCACTCCAGAACATTATTGGTAGTATCAGGGCAGCGTCTTTCTCCTAGTTTCTTGGTGACACTTTTGAACAATTGTTCTTCTCCATCCCTCAATTGCCTGTCCTCAAGTCATGTTGTTTCCAGTTTTCTCAGTCAACTCTGGCCTTGGGGAAAAGAGGCAAGCAGGATACACTCAACCTCAATCAACTGTGTCTTTGTTTTCATACCTCACAGTGGAGCTTTCTGTGCTTTCTCGCCCATTTTGGTTGTTGTTCATTTGCTCAATCGTGTCTAACCCTTTGTGACCCCATGGACTGCAGCATGCCAGGCCTCCCTGTCCATCACCAACTCTTGGCATTTACTTAAAGTCAGTGATGCCATCCAACCACCTCTGTTGTCCCCTTCTCCTCCTACCTTCAATCTTTCCCAGTCAGAATGTTTTCAAATGAGTCAGCTCTTCACATCAGGTGGCCAAAGTATTGGAGTTTCAGCTTCAGTATCAGTCCTTCCAGTGAACATCCAAGACTGATTTCGTTTAGGATGGACTGGCTTGAACTCTGTGCTATCCGAGGGACTCACAAGAGTCTTCTCCAACACCACAGTTCAAAAGCATTAATTCTTCCATGCTCGGCTTTCTTTATAGTTCGACTCTCACATCCATACCTGACTACTGGAAAAACCATTGCTTTGACGAGACAAACCTTTGTTGACAAAGTAATGTCTCTGCTTTTTAATACACTGTCTAGGTTCATCATTGGAGAAGGCGATGGCACCCCACTCCAGTGCTCTTGCCTGGAGAATCCCATGGACGGAGGAGCCTGGTGGGCTGCAGTCCATGGGGTCGCTGAGAGTCGGACACGACTTGGCGACTTCACTTTCACTTTCCCTAGGTTCATCATGGCTTCTCTTCTAAGGAGCAAGCGTCTTTTCATTTCACGCCTGCAGTCATCATCTGCAGTGACTTTGGAGCCCAAGAAAATAAAGTCTCTCACTGTTTCCACTCTTTCCCCATCTATTTGCCATGAAGTGATGGGACCAGATGCCATGATTTTTGTTTTTCAATGTTGAGTTTTAAGCCAGCTTTTTCACTCCTCTTTCACCTTTGTCAAGAGGCTCTTTAGTTCCTCTTTGCTTTCTGCCATTAGGATGGTGTCATCTGCATATCTGATGTTATTGATATTTCAATTTCTCATCCAATGAGGTGACCCAAAGCGATACACGAGAGCCCAGAGCAGGCAAGTTTTTTTCCTTTTCCTTCTAGATGATAAGTTTGGACTTATGAATTCATGTTAAATGCAATATTCTGTAATCTTTAGTGCTAGAAATTTTAGGCAACTTCAGAGTTAAATAAAGTATATGAATTAAGGAAATGTCCAAGGTCACACTGCTGGACCAAGTCAGGGCTAGAATCCAAACTCCAATTATAGTGCTCATTCCGCTGAATCATAATGCCGTGGGTGTGAAGCCTAACTGAAGAGCAATAGCCTTGAAATACTCTTGGTTTACTCAGAGGAGTGAGGAAAAATGATAAAGCATGTGTCATTTGATTCTCTCTAAATGTTCAGGACCCTTATCTTAAAATATTTCTCGAAAAACAGCTAACACTGAAGTTGGATGATTCACAAAGGTTGTTTACAATAGTTTTTTTTAAAAATGCCCTAGGGATTTTCATAAAAATTTCCACTTTCCTGAAAGGCTTTTATTTCCTCATCTTTCTCTTTCTGCCTATATATACATGCAAATTCTTCACTTCCTACTGTCTGTACAGAAACAGGCTCTACTGAAATAGATAACCTAAGTGGAAAAGGGTCACAGTTACTGTAAATCATGACTAGATCAGTGAAGTGAAAGACCAATGGCACAATGCCATTATTGTTAGTATTAAGAAAACACTAGCAGAAGAAGCTGATGTTGGTTTACTGTGAGCTAATAAGAGCAATAACTGCTTAAGAGTTTAGAGCTGTAGCTTCATTCACTATTCACTTTTACGACTGTAATACAACTTAACTTTTTGTTAATGAATCTAAGATCATAAATATATGCCCTTGATATAGGATACCCTCCTGCCCAAATTATAGATATTGGGTGAATTTTTGTGGAAAAATAAAAAAAAGAAGTATAACTGTAGTCAAGTATTTTTAAAATTTCACCAGTAAAATAAGCCCTCTCCAGGAGAGAAGGGGTATTCACAGTATATAAATATATATACACATATATAAAGAAACTGATAAACTAGGCTACAGACAGGTTCAAGTCATCTTAGAAAATGACACATGATTGTAAACATCCAATGAGTTGTACTTAGATTTTTCCTCTCTTTTTCTCTTGTTCAACATCCAAATTCCTCAGGTAACATTACCATAGTAACTCAATGTTATTTTGTTATTGGAGCTACATCATACACAGAGAAACAAAACACTGGAAATCACATTAATGAAACACAATTTGGGGAAGTATTTACTCTAAATATTGCTAAGTATGACTCCCAGAGGCATTTCAATAGAGGTTTTCCCCAGTATACTTTAGGATATGGCAGACCTCTTATTAAAAATTCCAAGGAAAAAATTTCATTATTTTTCCCCTTTGGGGAAAAAAATCCATTATCATAGGAGCCTCATTGTACAAAAGTTCTTCCATCTCCCATCTTATATGGCAGAATTTTCTCCCTTCAGTTTGGAAGCAGAAAGAATCAGGTTATCACCTTTTATAAATGTTTAAGATTATCTTTAAAAGAAGAACAATGAAGACAACACATTCCTGAGCCATAGTTCAAGACAACCATTTGCCCTTAAAAAAACATTAAACTATTTTCTTATTTTAAGTAATAAACTATGGTTTATCATTTGAAATACACAGGAGTGTCACATTTTCACTCTGAATGTAAGCTTTATCTCTTACTTTCCTATATTGAATTAATATCGACATTCAAAATAAGACCAACGGTAGATAGCAAAATAATAAATAGTTAGTTCCATGAAAACTAGAATCATAGCGTCCATTTCTGTCACTTCATGGCAAATAGAAGAGGAAAAATTGGAAGCAGTGACGGATTTTATTTTCTTAAGCTCCAGAATCACCTGGGATGGTAACTGCAGCCATGATATTAAGACGCTTGCTCCTTGGAAGGAAAGCTATGACAAACCAAGACAGTGTATTAAAAAGCAGAGACATCATTTCATCAGTCAAAGCTATGGCCGAGACAGAAGAGTCGCAGGTTTGATCCCTGGGTCAGGAAGATCTGCTGGAGGAGGAAAGGGCAACCCACTCCAGTATCTCTGCCTGGAGAATCCCATGGACAGAGGAGCATAGGGGGCTACAGTCCATGAGGATGCAAGGGGTTGGATACAACTGAAGTGACTTAGCAAGCATGCATATGGTTTTTCCAGTTCTCATGTACGGATCGAACCATAAACAAGGCTGAGAGCCAAAGAATTGATGCCTTTGAACTGTGGTGTTGGAGAAGACTCTTGAGAGTCTCTTGGACTGTAAGGAGATCCAACCAGTCAATCCCAAAGGAACTCAACCCTGAATATTTGTTGAAAAGATTTATGCTGAAGGTGAAGCTCCAATTATTTGGCCACCTGATGCAAAGATCCTACTCATTGGAAAAGATCCTGATGCTGGGAAAGGCTGAAGCCAAAAGAAGAAGCTGGGGGAACAGAGGATGAGATAGTTAAATAGCATCACGTGACTCAATGGCCATGAATTCGAGTAAATTCCAGGAGATAGTGAAGGACAGAGGAGCCTGGAGTGCTGCAGTCCATGGGGTCACAAAGAGATGGACATAATTTAGTGACTGAACAATAACTAAGCCTGATGAATAGGCATATAGAAGTTATTTATTATTTTTCCCTGTTGTGGTCATTAAGCTTGAGTTTGTTTAGAGGTAAAAGTCACAGACATGGTATCCAGTCCCATCAAGTCATGGCAAATAGATGCTTGCTCCTTGGATGAAAAGCTTTGACAAATCTAGACAGCGTATTAAAAAGCAGAGACATTACTTTATTGACAAAAGTCTGTCTAGTCAAAGCTATGGTTTTTCCAGAAGTCATATATGGATGTGAGAGTTGGACCATAAAGAAGGCTGAGCACCAAAGAACTGATGCTTTTGAATTATGGTGTTGGAGAAGACTCTTGAGAGTCCCTTGGACTGCAAGGAAATCAAACCAGTCAATCCTAAAGGAAATCAGAAAATTTCCTTTTCTCCTGGAGTTCCATCACCTCCACTAGCTTTGTTCATAGTAATGCTTCCTGAGGTCCACTTGACTTCACGCTCCAGGATGTCTGGCTCTAGGTGAATGATCACACCATCGTGGTTATCTGATCATTAAGAACTTTTTTGTACACTTCTGCTGTGTATTTTTTCCACTTCTTAATTTCTTCTGCTTCTTCTAGATCCTTGCCATTTCTGTCCTTTATCGTGTCCATATTTGCATGAAATATTCCCTTGGTATCTCCAGCTTTCTTGACGAGATCACTGTTCTTATTCTATAGTTTTCCTCTATTTCTTTGGACTGTTTACTTACAAAGACTGTCTTTCCTGGTTACTCTCTGGAACTCTGTATTCAGTTGATCATATCTTTCCCTTTGTCCCTTTCCTTTCACTTCCGTTCTTTTCTCCACTATTTGTAAGGCCTCCTCAGACAATTACTTTGCCTTCTTGCGTGGTATGAGCCATAGTCAGCTCCTGGTCTTGTTTTCACTGGCTGTTTAGAGCTTCTCCATCTTTGGCTACAAAGAACATAATTGGTCTGATTTTGGTATTGACCATCTGGTGACGTCCACTTGTACAGTTATCTCTTATGTTGTTGTGAAAGAGTGTTGGCTATGACTAGCGTATTCTCTTGACAAATTCCTTAGCCTTTGCTCTGCTTCATTTTGTTCTCCAAGGCCAAACTTGCCTGTTATTCTGGGCATCTCTTGACGTCCTAACTTTGTGTTTCAATTCCCTGTGAGGAAAGGCTTTTTTTTTTTTTGACCCTGTGTAGAATCACTACAGATGGTGACTGCAGCCATGAAATTAAAAGATGCTTACTCCTTGGAAGAAAAGTTATGACCAACCTAGACAGCATATTGAAAAGCAGAGACATTACTTTGCCAACAAATGTCCATCTAGTCAAGGCTATGGTTTTTCCTGTGGTCATGTATGGATGTGAGAGTTAGACTGTGAAGAAGGCTGAGCACCGAAGTATTGATGTTTTTGAACTGTGGTGTTGGAGAAGACTCTTGAGAGTCCCTTGGACTGCAAGGAGATCCAACCAGTGCATTCTGAAGATCAGCCCTGGAATTTCTTTGGAGGGAATGATGCTAAAGCTGAAGCTCCAGTACTTTGGCCACCTGATGTGAAGAGCTGACTCATTGGAAAAGACTCTGATGCTGGCAGGGATTGGGGGCAGAAGAAGGGGACGACAGAAGATGAGAAGGCTGGATGGCATCACTGACTCGATGGCCATGAGTCTGAGTGAACTCCGGGAGTTGGTGATGGACAGGGCGGCCTGGCGTGCTGCGATCCATGGGATCGCAAAGAGTCGGACACGACTGAGCGACTGAACTGAACTGAACTGAACTGGAGACTGTATGAGCCCAGACCTCTGGTGCAAGCACTGTTCTGTGTGGATGCTTGCCACGTATTCCTCGGGGTGCGCTGGCCCTTGTTCCCTTGCTCGGGGGTGTGGCCAGGGTCATGGTGACCGGTGCTTGCAATGAACGTTGGGCAGGAGCCCTTCTTTGTGGTTGCCACCACCCTGCTGGGGGCAGGATCTTTTGCCCAGTTGTAGAAGTTTCAAGCACAGTTTTAAGCTGAGCTGTGAGATGGACAGGACGGGAAGGCTCCTTCTGGGAAAAAAGTGACTGCATTTTCTTCCCAAGAGCTGTTTTGCTAGTAAATGCAGTTCTGTGATGCCACCTGCCACCGGGTGTGCATGCCAACAAAGACCACCATTGCTGGCCTGTCCTCTGTGCCCACTTCCATGGCGGGGGTTGGGGTGCCGTCATTGGCTTGGAGGTCCCTTAGGCTTGAGTGTCTTCACAAAGCCACTGGCATGAAAACCTGCTGAAGCTGGTTCCTGTGCCCAGCTTGGGAATGCTAGTAATTTGGGCCAGCCCCGCCTCCAAGTGTTCACACCCATTGTTTGCAAAACTTGCTGCACCTGGCATCCTACCCCACCAGTGAGCAAGCTGATAATGGCGCTGTTCCGGTGGACCCACACCCCGTCCCTGCCTTCTTTCGACAGCGTGGCTCCTGTAGCAGACCCACGCGGTTCCGTGCACACCCCAGGCCCTCAGGCTGGCTGTGCAGCCAGACTGAGTCCCCTCCCCTGCTCTGTCTGCCGAAGCCCAGGTCTCAGCGCTGAGTAGCTTGGCACGCCAACAGGTGTGCCTCTGGGGCGGGGAAGTGTGGAGACGCGTCAAAGGCCGACAGCGCTGGGCTCTTCTCATCCTTCAGTGTATAGGGCAGCTTCTGCACTTGCCTCTGAAGCTCCTCTGACCTGGCAGTCCCGGAAGTTCCCAGGATGAGGAAACATTTCCCCAGTTCTCTCCCAGGCAGATCCTGTCCAGATTCCTCTTCCTCTTCCCTTTATCTGGGGGTCTCAGATGTAGCCTAGGTTGTATATTTCCTGCAGACTTTCAGTACATCTTCTGCAAGGATTGCTTCACAGGTAGATGTATTTTTTTATGCGTTAATATTTGTCGAAGGAGGTGAGTTTCATACCCCTCTACTCTGTCATCTTGATCCCCTCCTGTTTCTTAAAACAAAAGGTCTCAAACATCAGAGATTGAGTCTAAATGATTGGAAAGATCTGAGTGAGTTAGGGACCATGAGTTTGTACATTGCACAAGTTCTGGCTGATTTTCATGCAGCTGCTCTGCAGACCAATCTTCTGGGTAGCACTGCCTTAACATACAGTGCAGAGTGCATGAGCATTACCTATTACTACCTAGTTAAAAAATAATTATTATAAAATTTTAGGTCCCTCCTTACAGTGATTGAATCAATGTCATTTTATTCTATTGTTCACATTCACATATACTACCTACAATTTAGTACTTCAAATTGTTATCTGAATATTATAAAACACTTTACATAGTATATATTATAAATAGAAAAATGGTGACACATGCAGGTCATCTTCAAATGAATTAAAAAAGTTACAAAACATTTCAGAAAGTTACAAAACAATTCAAAGTTACAAAATTTCTGCTAAACATTGTTCCTGTCTCTTTTTAACAAAGGGGATAAAGGATGATAGCACAATTTTAATATTCTCCTTAACTAGAAGATTTGACTAAAAAGAACTTCCTAAGTGACTAAAATGTTAATTTAGTGCTGTTTGCATACTACCTAAAACAATTTCATCCACTACCAGCTGTATTCGCATTACATCTTTTAAGTGTGATTTCAAGGAAACCTCTTCCTTCTCTCTTCTCCAGCTTTCATTTCAGTGACATTCATTAAGGAGATATTCAGACAGTGTCTCTGCCAGGCCCGGTGCCATACTGATAGATCAGACTCAGAATACTCTGTGGCACCTTCCCCTAAACAGCACTGCATCATCAGGTATTAGTATAATAGAAACTGGCTGCTGAGACTGCAACAATTCTACTAGGGGCTGAGAGCTCATTGTAGATTCATCTTGATCCTTGTCATCATCATCTTCATCAATACATTGTTATTATTCATGCAGAAAAAGTCTGCAGAGATGAAATGGACGACTGCATCTATGCTTCCCATATTTTATTAGGGAAGAAAGTGGCTGATACGCATGTAGTCATAAGCATACAGACTGGAAACCTTGAGTTTTTAGATCTGGGCAGAAAATGAAAAACAAAAAACAAACAAAAAGAAAAACCCAGGGCAAAGTTCACTTTATCAATCCAGATACCACATCATTAAACTGATATAAAAGTTAATTTGAAACCATCAAGATTCAAAATAATAATAATAAAAAAAGCTGTATAAAGGGGAAAACCTCCAAATGATTTTCTCCCTCATTTCCCAAATTAAATCTTTATCCAAACACTTTAAAAATAAGATATAATAAAAGATAGCTCATATGCTTGGTTTCTGCCTTTCCCTAGTAACTGCCATATTTCTCAGAGACATAGTAATGAGGCACCAGAGGCCCAGCTCCAAAATGGAGACTATAATACCTTTTTAAATAAAACACTTAATTGCCTCAATGACATCTATTGATTTTACTCTTTTTTTCAAACTGTGGGTCATACTGTATAGCCCAACTTCAAAATGTGACCTTTCAAATTTATCTTACATCACATTTTTTGCTGACACTGCTAATAAACATTTTCAGAAAAGGGCTATTATTCCTTATTAGTTTTCACCTTAGTGACATAATCCATTAACCAAAAAAACAAAAATCCCACAGCTCATACTGTATATATGATTGGTTTGAACATGAAAAAAAAAGCTCTAATAATATTATACAGCAACCAAAACTTATGAATTAAGCTTGAATGTGATCTATGATAATATTAAGAAACAATCCTTCCCCAAATGAGCATATATATTTTAAATATGAGCAGGAAGAAAGCGATAGAATGATACATATTAAGCTGTTAATTTTGGTGTTATCTTGGTTGTTAGTTCAGGCTAGAAAAAGGAGTACAAGCACATGTTGAAGGATTGTTTTTCTTTATACGCTGTACTCCTTTATCTTTGAAACAATCTTTGAAAGAGGTCAATAAATAACACTTAAATGTGTAATGTGGATAACAGAGCTTAATGAACAACTCTGAAGAAGACTGGAACCCAAGACTGTAGGGTAGGAATGTTATACTACCTCTGATTGGAGTCTAAGGGGTATACTTCAAAAGGCCAACCATCTCAAACAATAAATAATCCACAAAGAAAGCATATGTGAAAATGGTTTCCACGAGAAACACGTGGAATCTGAAAACATTGCTTTGTATAAGAAACATATAATTACTAATTGAAAAAATAGTTTTAATTAACCAAAGAAGATAAAAATTGAACTGTGCAGCAAAACACAAACTTTCTACTGTATTAATTAAAAAAAATACTATAATATCATGGAAGGAGACTAATATTTATCTGAAGAAGAAACTGCATTAAAGTTTTAAATACTCATATGAATCTCATGAAAACAACATTATCATGGCAAAAGAAACATAAATTACTCTTTTATACACTGACTTCTTTTCTTGGAAAGAGTTACTTTTTTTGGCTTTTATTGTGAAAGAAATTTAAAGATGGTGATTGAGAAAGCGCGAGTATTTCTGGGTAAGGCTGAAGACCCATTTGCTTATTATCTTTCAACTTTTGTACTATAACTCTGGCAAATTCTTCTCCTTGAATGTCTGTGATATCCAATAACTGTCTGACTTTTGAGGTCCTTGTAGGTTTGGTACTAATGAGTTCATAGTCCTCCTTCATTATCAAATCTCTGGACAGGAGGGCGTCTAGAGACTGGTTAAGGCAGGCTTCAGTCATCTGGCTCACAACGTCTTCCCTTTTACTCTGGATCCACTGGTGGGCTATACCAGGCTGAAATCGCCCTGTAGAAAAGCAATGACAGGTAAAGAAGTGGGGACAGATACATAACTATGAGTAAAATCAGATAAAAACAAAATAATAAGACATAAAATCTAATTTTTCTGTAATTATGCTATATGGAACAGCACTATTTTGAAGGAGGCTATTAATTTTCAGGAAAAAATTCGATATTTGGGTTATCTCCTCCCTTCTCCTCTAAGAAAATGCACTGCGTTTTTACTCTTTGTAAATCATGGAGGCAAATGTTACTTTTTTTCAGATTTTTTTAAACATAAAGGATACTTGAATATTTGATAAATAAAAATATATTTACTTTAGTGACATATTAAGTCACACCTCCTCTGAGCACTCCCTCCCTAGACAGATGTTCATGGAATATCATTTAGGCCTGTGCTTACATGTTAACATTCCTGTCTTCATGGATTGGGAGTGCTTTCCTACTTAGAGTACGTATATGAATATACAGTTGTGATAGGAAAGTTGTGAGGTAAACGGCATCATTTACAAAGTGTTTCACAGCACATATTTACCTGAGTTTCCCTCAGGTGAGAGAGGATTCACTATTGCTAAAGAGCATGGGGCAGTCCTGTGGTTACAGAATGCTACCCGATGATCCACACTGATGTCTCTGTCCCGACTGTGATTCACTGAACACTGACGCAGCACAGAGAAATCTTGAGTTTTTCCTATAAAACACAACACCTCCATTAGGGGTAGAATATTCCTATTAACTAAAATATGAATGTCTGGATCACACAGAGGGTGGTATTTAATTGTCTTTTCATTTTCGTTGCGTAAGCTCATCCATAAACCTAACTCACAAGTAAATAATTTTTAGATAAAAAGGTTTATGATGAATTTTTTAAAACCATATTTCTGTCTGTGCTTGTCTGTCCTACATAAATTATAAATCATAGGATTTTACGTCTTTATATCGTATCACATTTTTCCTCCTGTGTCACCTTCCCCCTTCCGCACTTCAAATGTGTCCTGTGAATTTATACACGTCTTGCCAGTTTCCTTTGGCAATCTTATTAACACCAGCATCTCAATGGTCACCTCCCTGTCCAAATCCATGCAACTGAATTTTCTGTCTTCAATGAACCTTAAGTCTTGGATTTTCAACAGGATATAACCCTCATATATGCTAAGTACCTCAAATTATAAAAAGTTAAAAAAATTATTCATCTTAGCTCTAAACCCATTTCAACTCCTATTTCTGTTAATAGCACCAATGTTCTTCCAACTAAACTTGTTCAAAGCTTTATCTTTATGTTCACCTTTTTTTTCTCTATTCCTTCCTACAAGTGAAAAGGTGTAGTCCTATCAGTGTGTCCTCTGTAACATTTCTCACACCATTCTCCTCTTCTTATACCTGGAGCAGGTTTCATAATTTCTCATGGAGTACATTAATAGACCAATAGACTAACAGTCTCCTAACTCGGAGAAGGCGATGGCACCCCACTCCAGTACTCTTGCCTGGAAAATCCCATGGACAGAGGAGCCTGGTAGGCTGCAGTCCACGGGGTCGCCAAGAGTTGGGCACAACCAACCGACTTCACTTTCACTTTTCTGCATTGAAGGAAATGGCAGCCCACTCTAGTGTTCTTGCCTGGAGAATCCAATGAACGGGGGAGCCTAGTGGGCTGCCGTCTACGGGGTGGCACAGAGTCGGACACGACTGAAGCAACTTAGCAGCAGCAGCAGCAGTCTCCTAACTGGGCTCCCCACTTTGAATCTCCTTTCTCTTCCAAAATATCCTACATATTCCAGCCAGGATGTATCTTTCTAAAGCAAAAAAGTTTATCATGTCACACACACCCTTGTTCAAAAATTTGCAATAGTTTTTTCCTACCCAAGCAAATGAGTCTAAATGGCTTAGCCTAGTATTAGAATTCATCCTGATGACTCCACCCTCCTCATCTTTGATGACCTTTCATTCACCGTCTTTGCCAGCTAGACCCAACTACTCACTGTTCTCTGGGTTTTCTTGCTTCTTTGCCTCTATGTAGCTCCTTTTGCCTGGAATGCCCATCCTTTATAACTACAGGTCCAACTTTCAGCCAGAAATAATTTCTTCATGATGACAACATGGTGTAGTAGAGTGACATGAAAATATTTATCAAAAAGACCTGGGTTCAAATCTCGGATGTGCCAGTTACTAACTATGTGATCCAGAAGTCTTGATCTTAAGAATCTGTAAAATGAGGAATATCTCCCTCACAAGGTTGTTGTGAAAGTACTTTGTAAAAAATGTTACTTTTCCACTATACTACCATAGCTCTACATCCCTATATCTCATACAGTATATTGCTTTTTATCTAATACTATGGTGACTTAGAAATATTTTTCTTCTTTCTTACAAGATATTAAAAAAAAATATCTTTCTGTAGTGTCTAACAGAATGCTTTTTATACTTAAATGTATTTGTTTAACATCCCATTACTATTTTCACATCTTTAGACTGTCACTTTAAAAAAGTAAGTTATGAATGCAAACGAAAGACATGTTCCATACGAACCATGACTACCTGCAAGAATATGATCTTGAAATAAAATTGAAAACTTGTAAGTAATAACTGACTGAAAAATATACACACCAGATAAAAAGTCATTGTCTTGAGGAGCTGACAGGGACATTGAGGTTCCAGGAGAACCACTAGTTTTATGGAGCTGAGAGGATCCACATGATTCCTAAAATAAATGGAAGATAAATTATTTACGTTAATGCAAAATTATTTTAAAAGTTATACAGCTTTAATTTCTAAACAGGTCTTGCTTTTGGCTTATTATAAACAAAGAATCAAGACTAACACAAATTATACTTTACAAAATTAAACACATATATGAAATAACAAAAAGCAAAGTGAACTTGATTTATCAGGTCAATTGAGTGGGCGGGGCAATAGTTAAATATATTAGAAATCATTATTTTTTCAATATTTTGTATATAATCTCACAAGACTATCCAACTGATGAAAAACTTGAGATCTGTAACTCTGATTACCTAATACTGATTCAGATCAAATGCCTATTCTCAAGCCTCAGGTTCCTTCAACACGGAGAAGCAGAAATTCATGGAAGAATACTGAACTTGGCTCCAGTCCTAGCTGTGTCATGGAATTACTGCCTAACCTTTGACAAGGCATTTAAATAACCTGGTTCTCAGGTTCTTTCTGTATACCTATCTAAAAGCGTGCATGTATGGGCTCAAAGATCCAAGAGACAGCATAGGTAAAGACTACATACTGTGTTTTATGGTTCATTTTGAAGGTATTATTACTTTTCTGAACCTGTAAAGAGAACATATATGTTCCTAAAATAAATGATTAATATGAAATAATTCTGAATAAATGCTACTAAAGAAATCCTTCTATTTGAATAGCCACATAAATAGCATTTTCCCTTTATCCAGTCATTGTAAGAAGTTAAGAACAAGGCAGGTAGTACAGCTTATAGGGGCAGAAGTGTATCAGTGATTTGCTGATGTACTACCCTGGGAAACCAGTCTTCACATAAAATGATGACAGGGACAGAATTCAATGCCCCAGAAAGAAGCGAGGACTGTGATTTGATGAGATGAACCAAACTGGAGACTGCCATCTTAAAATCCTAACACCTCCCTGGACTTGAGCTTCTCATCTATAAAAGAGCGAGATAGACTAAATGATTTTTCATATTCTTCTCACATTTTGAGTTTAATTAGCATAATTTTTTTTTTTTTTACCTCCTGGGGACCAGAATTTACAGGTATGTTCGGAGATAACTCCCTTTTCTTCTTGTCACTTAAGTGAACAGTTCTTGAAGCATTCTGTAACTGAAATACATACATACATACATCATATATGTGTTTGAATTAGAGGTGATTAGAAAGTTATATGAGTAAAATACAATCTACTTAACATATTTTATATGTTTATGCAAAATCAATGGAAAGAAAAGCTCAATTAGTTGAGAATATAATATCTAACCTAAATGTAGAGATAGTGTAGAACAGGGGAAATAACTTTAGAGATATATGCTTTGAATTCTGTCTCATATTAACTGGTTACCTTGAACAAATTCATCCTTTAAAATGGAATGATATTTACATGCAGGATCATTCCAGAGATTGAGATAATAAAGTACCTAGTTCAAACTATGTACTTTATATATTTTAATTTGTATGTATATCTATCTATCCATAATTATTAAGTACTTATTATATTTTAGGCACCATGATTCTAAGTACTATTATTTCTATTTTAATGATAAGAAGTTGAGGGCTGGACTAAGTAAAGGAGGCACAGTGACCTAACAGAAAGATAGGGGCCAATCAGATCTGATCAGAATGCCAGGAACCCTGTCTGATTCAGGGCATGAGACTTAATCTTAGTTTACTTATCTGTAAACTGGAGATAAGAATATCTATTTTTGTGGATTACTGTAGCAAGGATTAGAAGTAATAATATGCAGAGGCCGTAAGATTACTTTGTAAGCATTCGATTGATAAATGATATCCATTAATAAACAGATGATTTATTTAAGTGCTATGCCTTTGTACTAAAATCATTTATTGATTCACTCCTGTCTCTTTAAGTCAGGTTTGGATTAGCTGCCATCACTATTGAGTGATTTAAAAACAAACCCATCAGTCTGTTTTTCTTCCCTAAACCAACATAGTATCAGCTGCTCTACAGAACTTTAGAAATTGGTGGGATCCATACCCAGCCTTTCATTATTCACATTTAACAACTGTCTGCTCTGTAATATGTCTAAGAACTTTTAAGAGAAAAAAACTACTATTCATCTGTGTACATAATCTGACAGTATTTTGCACATAGCAGTCCAATGAACATTTGTTAAACAGATTTTTATATGAAGCTTTTAAACTCATCTTTAGATCCATTTCTGTTATATAAATCTTTTCTGTGCTTTTAAATTTATTAAAATATTTCTGATTATGCAATATCATTAATTACAAACATCATTTTTCATAAATGATCAGTTAATTCAAATTATTTATGAGTCAGACCCTAGAAAGAAATACAATGAAATATGAAGAAAAAACTTTGATTCAGTTATTATTATTGAAGATATAAAGAGACGTTATCCATGAAAACATGTATTATAGGAACCAGTTCAAAGAAAAAATGAAAAAAAAAAAAGGTATGAAATTCAAACAAAACAACTCACCCCAAATGGTGATATTTTCAGAAATTTCTTTATGAAAAATCTTATCTTATTAAATTTGTGTTCTATTCTTGGCCCTGCCATTAGCTAGCGGTGTAGAGTGTTATGTGACTTACTTTCCTATACCTCAGTTATTTCGTCTATAAAATGGAGATGATATTCTTTCCCTAAGAGTTTTACAGAATTGATACAAAGATTCCAAAAAAAGAAAAACGTAACTAAAACAACTCTGAGTGAAAACAATACCACAACTTAAAAACACCGACTAAAGACAGTAATGCTATTATTAAATGATATTCAAGTATTTGAAAATACACACTTTAAATTACTTTATTTAGGAAGCAAAATTTTCTCCCCCAAATTAACAGTTTTAAACACAGATTCTAGTATTTAAGTTGGTTGGGGACAAAAAAGGAACTGAACTGCTTCTCTTCCAGTTCAGTTTCTTATAACCAAGGTTGTAGGAAAGGTACAAGAAAACAGATCTATCCACCTGTGCTTGGCAGAAGAGCCGCAAGTTGTAAGGAGAGAAAAGGGAACTGAAAAGACAAATCAAAAAGAAATATTATCACAAGTTTGTTTCTACTGAGAAGTGAAGAGACTGGAATGTTCTGGAAAAGACTACCTACTCAGAAGCAGGGAAGTCAATTAAAATTTATCAAAATATTAAAACACAGTTCCTCAAAACATTCAGGCACTAATACTGCCAGCATTTTTTTTAAGTTTGAGTGAGGGCAGTTATTTCCTTTATGTACTTTCCTTTTAAACCAAAATTTTATGGTTATCTTTTATGCACTTCTCTTTTAAACCAAAATTATGTTAACAGATCCACAAACTGCAAGAGGCAAGCAATGTCATTTAGTGATAAATCAATGGTAGATTATGCCTGTCACAGCCAAAGAATTCAGCTAATAAGTGACAGTTTTTATTATCATATCCCAAATGCTATTTTGTGAAACCCAGCAAGTGTTAAACTAAGCTGACTTTGTCCCTAAACGACTGTATTGCTTTAAAAAATATTTTTAATAACAGCAAGAAAACCCTGCAGTCATTGGTCCCTTTGGTTGTTCTTCTGATTTACAAGAGACAGAATGAGTAAATGAGACAACTATTCTAGGTAATTCATATCAACTGCTACTTTGGTCCATGGACAATGGAGTGTCTGAGTGGGAAAACAAAAAAAATACACAAATAAGCGATAAAACATTACATTTTGATCTCAATTATTAATAAAAATTCGATAGCTTAATTTGGCAATAAATCTCTGAAAAACCCAAGAAACCTGAATAAAGATAAGTACAATAATCCAGGCATCTTTTACTGTGTATGTATCAGAACTTTTGGGAAATAAACATAGATTAAACAACAACAACTGTGGTAATTTAGGGTAATAACTATACACAATTCAGGCACTCATTGCACATTTCAAATTTACATGTGATATATGGGAGGTCTGAAAATGTCTTGGAAATCTGGAGGTGGCTGTTTGAATAAAATGGAGAAGCTCTTTGGTGACAGATTTAAAATTGCATTCATACTCTCTAATAAATTCTATTGCCTCAGTACTGTAACCTATATCTTTTGAAGGTATAAAACTAAAGGGAAAAAAAAAAAGAATAAAACTAAAAGTCTCCACGATTTGAAGTTTTACATTTCTAACATTTCATATGACAATTTACCTTTGTTTTCTTTAGCTGAATAACAGTTTCAAGAAAAGTTATCTCTTCAAATGTTCTCAAAACTGGTTCAAGTTCTATTAAACATTCTAAATAAGAAAAAAAGAGCTCAGATTGCTTATAACCATTAAAATGAAAAACACAGAGGCTAATATTAAGTGATAAGGCCTTAAGTCAATTTTTTCCCAAACTGACGACATTCAAAATCATTAGAATATTTACTGCCAAAATGTTTATTAGGCATAAAGATAGATATATCTAAATAAAGACAGATCAACAGAATATAATTGAGAGTCTAAAAATAAGCCTTTGCAAGTATGGTCAATTATTTTTTGACAAAGTTGCTAAGATAATTCAACAAGGAAAGGACAGTCTTTTCAACAAATGTTGGACATCCACACGAAAACAGATTTTAGACTCTTACAACATACATAGAATTAACTTGAAACGGACTATGCACCATGGACAGAGGAGCCTGGTGGGCTACATACCATGCGGTTGCAGAGAGTGGGACATGACTAAAGTGACTTAGCATGCATACATGGACTATGCACCTAAATATAAATATAAGTGGAAATCTTCATTGCCTTGAGTTAGGCAAATAATTCCTAGGATATGGTATCAGAGACAGGATCTGTAAAATATCTTTGATAACTGGACTTCAAAAAAGTTGAAACATTTACATTAAGAAAAATGATGCATTAAGAAAAACAATGCAATTAAGAAAAATGAAAAGACAAGCCCCAGACTAGGAGAACACTTTTACCTAGCATGGATCTGGTAGAATAGAAAAAGAACTCTAACAACTTAAGACAAATAACCCAATTTAAAAATGAGAAAAGGATTGAATTTCAGCAAAGGAGACACACAAATAGCTAAAAAGCACATGAAAATATGCTTAAACACCATTAGACATTAGGAGATGCAAATTAAAACTACAGCGAGGTATCATTCCATACTCACTAAAATAGACGTGATTAAAAAGACAAAATAACCAGTGCTGACAATGACGCAGAGAAAAGGAAAACCTCCCACATTGCTGGTAGGAATGTACCACAATGCAGTTGCTTTGGAAAACATCGTGGCGATTTCTTTAAAATGAAGGATAAATTTACCACACAATCAAGCAATTGCACTCATAGGTCAGAGAAATGAAACCTATGTTCACATACACACGTGTATATGAACAGTCATAGCAGTATGATTAATAACAGCCAACAAGGAGAAACATCGTAACTCTGCGATTACTGCAGTAACATATAGACATGCTGCTCAAGGGAGAGGTCAGGGCTCCAGAAACACAACTGAGCATCAAGAAGGTAGAGACGGTATAAAAGCCATGGTTTGGACTGGATTGTCTAAGGGAGAAAGGGCAGTAAAGAACCCATAGCTCTAAGCCATTTTCAACAGTTAGAAATTGAGCAGAGGAAGAAAAAAAGAGATAGAGGAAGAGATGACAATAGGGAGGGAAGCATGGTCTCTTGTGCCTTGGAAGCTATCAGGGGGAAAGTTTCAAGGAGGGAAGGAGTCAGCCATAACTTCTGCTGAGATAATCAGTATTTCAACACTGCTTTCCTTGGTAACTTGAACAAACACAGCTTTAGTGGCAATATTAAACAGAAGACTGCTGTAAGTCTGTTAATAAATAAATTAGAAGGGAAGAAGTAGAGACAAGAAGCATGGACAATTTTTACCAAGTGTTTAGATCCAAATGCAATGGAAAAATTAGGTGGTAGCTGAAGGATGATATGAGGTCAAGAATTTTTGTCCAATATAAAGATAGGATCTAATAGTATAATAGATCTGTATGACAGATGAAGGATCCAGTACACAGGCAGAGACTGGCAATGCAAGAGCAGAGAGAGAATGTTAAGGAACAGAATGCTGCAGAGGAACAGAATGGCATCCAGAGACGAAGACACACCGCTGAGAGTTGTATAAAACACTTTTCTTTCCACTGTAAAAGAGAGAAGCAGCAAGACAGGTCAAGTACAACTAAATTGATGGATCTGGTAGTGGAACTATGAGGGAGTTCTCTCTCATGGTTTCTATTTTCTCACTGCTCAAAAGAAACAGGGAACATGGAGTGAAGGAAGCTTAAGAAGGGAAGATACGGTACAATATGGATTACCCCTGTCTTCTCTTCCTGAGTTCAGAATCTATTAAGAAAAGCTACACAATTATGACAGATGGTGATCAAAATAACACCTTTATTACAGATAAAACTAAATGGAACTATATCCCTTTTCAGATCTGTAGCATATAGGCTGACTAGTAATGTTTTGCCCCTTCAACTGAGTTTTACTCACTCTGCTACAGGCCTCACCTGCTTCCATAAGGGGAAGCAGAAAAATGTACGCATCTTTTAGACAAGCTTACTTCCAAAAGTAGGAGAAAACTGAGAATGGATTAGCTAAGTATGATTAGTTTTTCTCCAAAATTAACAGATGAGCAGGAGTGTTGAGGGGCAGACAGAAGCTGGAAATGTTCCTCCCATGCTCCTCTTCTTGGAGACTGAAACGGGATTTCATCTCTACTTTGGGAACATAAAGTATGGGACTTATGCATCTCCTACAGTAGTTCAAGATGATTATCTAGGACAGTAATTTTCAAACTTTTGGGTCTCAGAACTTCAAAATTATCCCAAAGAACTTTTGTGTATGTTGATCATATCTACTGACATTTACTATATTAGACATTAAAACTGAGAACATTTTAAAACATCAGAGTATATGAAAATACATTACATTATCCCAATGACATCATTACACCTCATTTAGTCTCTGGAAACTATTTTTCCAGAGGATGAGTGTGAAAAGGGAAAATAATACCTTAGTATTTATTAGTGTGAAAAAGTTTTGATTTTGTGAATCCTTTATAAGTCTCAAGGACCAACCCCACCTCCAGGGTCCCTGTACCACAACTTAAGAATAGGTGATCTATGAGAATGTATTTGAAAACATAACAGAATGCTAAGTAGTGTTTAGAGTTCAGTTTTAGCTATTAAAGAAAAAATAATGAATTCCATTTCTGGACAAGATGAAGCAACAAGGACCAATTCATCCTCTTGTCTTAAATATCCAACAGTCAGACAAAATGCATGAAACAGTGGTTATTAAGACACTAGGTATCAGGCAACAAAAAGGGACAGTGACCTCTGAGCGAAGAGAAATAACTGAGGTGAGCCCTACCACAGCCTGACTGCCCAAGCATCCTGCCTTGAGTTTCCAGCTATACTACAGGGACAGGCAAATAAGGTGAGGTCTGGTGGAACCTCAAAGCTGAAGACACAGGGCTTAGAGTTGGGGTAGACCAAAGCAGAGAGAGCTTATGGGACACTGCAGGAAAGAGGAGCAGCACACGCAGAGAGAACTCCAGACCTGCAGCACATTCCTCTCACATATTCAGCAACGCTGACCAATGCAGGACGTAGAAGTCACCAAGCCAAAAGCCAGTGTTTTCAATGAACAATACGGAAAAGCTAGGAAGTTTGTAGAGAAGTTAAGTGAGTATTAGTCTTAGTATTAGAGAAGAGAAAAAACTATTAGTTGCTCAACTGTGTCCAACTCTTTGCGACCCCACGGACTGTAGCCCGCCAGGCTCCTGTGTCCATGGAATTCTCCAGGCCAGAATACTGGAGTGGGTAGCCATTCCCTTCTGCAGGGGATATTCCTGATCCAAAGAATCATCCTGCAATGCAGGAGACCAGGGTTTGATCCCTGGGTGGGGAAGATCCCCTGGAGAAGGGAATGGCTACCCACTCCAGTATTCTTGCTGGAGAGAAGTAAAGTAAGTTTTGACTAATGGCATGATCTTCAGAAGAGCTAGAATCTTAAGGGAATGGAGAAGAAATTACAGTTTGAAAACGGCACCAGGGACAAAAGATATATATATATATCTCCTATTAAATGGTGCTTGGAAATAAGAGAGAAAATGCTAATCCATTATTACAGCAAATTTTAATTTTTTTAAGTACAATGCGGATAAGCACTAGACATAAGTTTTGAATGCAAAATATATTTCATTTTTTTTCTAGCTGAAAGAAGATTCCTAGTCTACAGCTTGTCTTTTCATTTTCTGTCGCATCTTCAATTTTTTTGAAATTCAATTATCAAAAATTTTTTAATAGATCTTGTTTTTGATGTTATACATAAGAGCTCTTGGCTCAATCTGAGCTCATGAAGATTTTCTTCTGTGTTTACATTTAGGTGATGATCCATTCTACCTCTGAAATATATCTTAATTTTATCTGACTTTTTGATTTCCAGGATTGGTCTAGAGATTCTTGCTCTTCTCTCATCAATTTTTTTACACAGTAGCAAATAGCTCCTAAACTTAAATTTATCATGTTCTTTCTCTGAAAACTTGTATTTGGAATAAACTTCTAATCTTTTTATGATAGCCAACAGTCTCTCCTTACTACTTCAATCTCATCACCTAACAACTAAATAAAAAAACAACAAATTTTTGACTTCATCATCTAACTTGTGTGGCTGTTCAAGGAACACTTTATTTACAGCATATTCGCTATTTTTGCAATTCAAAAGGTCCAGATTCAAACTGTACACTTACTTAAGAAAGATGGTCTTTCATCTGGATTTTGCGCCCATCCACTTTCTATTAGAGAGATCATAAGTGCTCGATGAGGTATATCAAGTGGCAAACTTTCTTCATTAGTGTCAGGTCGATGTCCTTGTGACACACTATACATAATCTGCAAAGGATTGGTGACGTCTGTCAAAACAAATGAAAATGTATTTCATTTGTTAGAAATATATTATGATCTAACATATTAATTACATTCTAAGCTCAACCAGATGAAAATCAGAGAACCTTAAAAACCTTAGGTATAATTCATTACTTCCCTTTCTGTCAAAGGAATATTTATATCCCAGCTATTCCCAGACTTACAGGAGGAGTTTATAGCTTCACCTCTTTAATTCTGGGCTTGGCCACGTAATTTGATTTGGCCAGTGGAATATGAAGACAGCAGAGCAAAGCAGAGCTCAGCAGAGCTGAGTAGAACTAGCAGAGCCGAGAGGAGTCACAGCAACTAATCATCTAGTGTGGATAAGAAATATTATAAATGTTTAGCTTGTTAGCTACTGAGATTTTGAGGTTGTTACACAGCAAACTGACCTAAACGAACCCCAAAGAAATAGACATTATCAGAAAATGTGAAAATTATTCTTCAATGTCTGCTGGTCCTTAAAGGAGCACTAATTAAAATTTCATATAAAGAATTTTATAGTTGGAATGTACCTTAGAAGTAAGAATTCAAAATTCTTATTTTGCAGATGAAAAAAATGAGGACTTAAGAGATTCAGTGGCTTAATAATGAAGTTAATTACTATCAGAACAAATCTATATTTTTCTGATCCTTAATTCAGTATTTTCCAATATACACGGGATTCACATTGATAAACTGTTATATTTTTCTAGTGTGCTTTCCACAAGATGAATAGTAGACAGATTTAAAATAGGTGATCTTTATTTAGATAGTTCTGAGTGTGATTTACCAACATGATGTCATAATAAGGAAGTCAAAGTACACTTACCCTCAAAAGGCTGTTTTCTGGATAAGACTTCCCATGTAATAATTGCATAGCTGTTTAAGATAAAATATACATACAGTAACTATGCATAATAAACTAAACAGTACCGATTTTAAAAGCTGACAGTGGAGATACCATTTTTGAAAATAATAACGTAGTGAAATGCTGCTTAAAGAATCACCATATAGAACCAAGATGGTGAATATTTGTATAGTTTTACTTTGAAAGGAAAATAATTCAATTTGAAAAATCAGGAAATTAGTACAATAAAAACAAAGTAATAGGCAAGGATAACTTGTGGATGATTCATTAATACTAGGTCCTTTAATTACATGATTCCATTATTCACACAAAATAAAGAGTAAAAAAAAAGACTGTCTCATATAGCCCTATTCTACTGACTTTTTTCTGGTGTGAGTACTGTCTCCTTTGGTAAAGTTAAATGTTACTCACACTTTTCCCTCCTTCTCTTAAGGTCACATATGATAAAAAGCTCTTGAATATTACAAATTAATAGAATAATAAACAAGTTTTAATTTTTTTTAAGGATGTAAAAGTAGCTTAAAGCGAGGCACCTTTATTTTTATATGTTTTTATTTTTTTGGCTGCTCTGCACAACTTGCGAGATCTGTTTCCCAACCAGGGATTAAACCTGGGTCATGGCAGCAAAAGCCTGGAATCTTAATCACGAAGGTGCCAGGAAATTCCTTAAAGCAAGGTATTTTTAATTTGAAAAATATTAACCACTGCCTCTAATTTATTTTCACCACACCTATGAGAGAAGCATAAGAATCATACTTTTAAATTGTAGCTTCAAAAAAAAAAAACTGTAGCTTTAAAACTCTGATTGATCAATCTTGTGGAGAAGGAAATGGCAACCCACTCCAGTACTCTTGCCTGGAAAATTCCATGCACAGAGGAGCCTGGTTAGCTACAGTCCTTGGGGTCGCAAAGAGTCAGACACGACTGAGCGACTTCACTTCACTTTAGGCAAAGTTAACTCTGAGCAAAAGTAACATACTATACCTATATATATCATGCTTGACAGAAGCCCTTGCTTTCTGTCCGGGTTCATAGTTTTCAGGTGGCATATAGACAATTGTCCCTCCTTCTGGTGCAGACTTACTACTTCGTGATTGTGAGAGGGACATCATTCGCCATTTTGATAAACCGAAATCTGCAATCTGAAAGGGAAAAGAGTAATTTAAATCCAGGAATTGTTTGCCTTTCTTTATATTTACTGTGTTTAGACATGACCAAAATAAATGCTATATATACACACATATATTAATATTTTATTTCTATATATTCCACCAGTCTCTTAACAAATTGGATTCCATAGTGCTGAACCCAACAGCCCTAGAAGCAACACAAAGTGACTGAGAGTTCAGCACAATATCACAAGTTTTAAAAGAAATTAAGATTTGAAAAATTAAACAGGAATATTTTTTTGCATTTAGAAGAATAGAATGAGTACATCCACTTTACTTTTTGTGACAAGTAGCTTTACATCATGTGCTTTCAAAATTTACCTATACCTCACAAAACTGCTAAACTACTCATATCTAATATGACCATCACTGTGTATATGTTCTTTATATGTGCTTAAAACAGTACTTTTATATTTTGAAATGAGTAAAATTCCATAAAGTATAACTCGTTATTATATGAGTTGTGCTTACCATGAAAAGAATATCCGTTGACAATAGTGTAGTTAGCAATATAACATATTCAAGTCCATGCCAAGTGGTACCTAAAGAATTGTCAGTTACAGACATTCTGTACTTTTGACATGTCCTTTATAGTTTACTTCACTTGAAAATTTTGTGCAGATACTACACAATATTTTGTAACTATCTAAAATTTTGTTCTAATATTTTTAAAAACGGATACAAAAATGTAAGAATAGAAACAATATTTAATGAACAAAAAAGTATAAGGAAAGCTTTGAAGACATTTAATTTTAATTACTTAGACCTTACACTGTGCCATTTAGGAGTTGACAGAGTGGAATGAACTCCATCCACCATACCATTTGTGTTTCAATCGTTTAACTCTTAAAATACTTATAAGCTTTAACAATAGAAATAATTTCTTTAGTGTTTAGATGAATTTGCCATTAAAAAATTATAGCCCCACTCCAAAAAGGGATGGAGGACTATACAAATCTTTTATATATTACCATAATGAAAGGGTAAGCTTAAGAAAAAAAATTAGAAAAGACCAAGAGAAAAAATGGTGCCACGACATGAAGAGCTAAACTGGACTGATTTCTAAAGGCAATGCAAGATGTTATTTAGTCCCTAAGTTGTCCAACTCTTTTACAACCCCATGGACTGCAGCCCGCCAGACTCCTCTGTCCAGGGGACTTCCCAGCAAGAATACTGGAGTGGGTTACCATTTCCTTCTCCAGGGGATCTTCCCAACCCAGGGATTGAACCTAAGTCTTCTGCATTAGAGGCAGATTCTTTACCACTGAGCCACCAGGGAAGCCCCACTCAGAACCATATTTGACACATAATGGGTGAACCATGTATGTTAGTATTATTAATGTTTTATACACAGGAATAAATCTCTAAAGCTTACTCTTATTCATACAATACCAACAACATAGAATGCAGTTTGAGGGTCTTTAATATAAACTTTTAGGTGGTATTAAGACTCTGGGCAACTGTATCCCAGTTACTCTTACTTGATACTACAAACTCTTATTTCTCTCACTCATCTTCTAAAAGCAAAAACAGTGCTCCAGTTACACACTGGCTAGGATAATAAGCATTACTATGAGAAGGCAAAGAAGGCTGAGTGCCAAAGAATTGATGTTTTCAAATTGTGGTGCTGGAGAAGACACTTGAGAGTCCCTTGGATTGCAAGGAAGTCAAATCAATCAATCCTAAAAGAACTCAACCCTCAACATTCACTGGAAGGACTGATGCTGAAGCTGAAGCTTAAATACTTCGACCACCTGATGGGAAGAGCTGACTCACTGGAAAAGACTCTGATGCTGGGAAAGACTGAAGGCCAAAGGAGAAGGAAATAGATAGCATTGCCTACTCAATGGCCATGAATCTGAGCAAACTCTGGCAGTTGGTGGAGGACAGAGGAGTCTGGCGTGCTGCAGTCCATGGGGTCGCAGAGAGTCCAACACAACTTAGTGACTGAAAAGCAATAGGTTCTTCTTATACCTGAACCATAAACTGCAGACTACTGGGCTAAGCACTGCTGTGAATACAGCGCTGTGGAAAATGCATTCTTAGTTTGCTTATGTGCTCCTTTTACTTCACATTTGTGTTTTGAAACCTTATCTAGAAAAATTAATCAGAATTCCCTTTATCAGTCAATTTAGTTTGGTTTTCACATGAACTACATTTCTTCCCCTTCTCTATCACAAACACCATATACAAAAGACATGATTCATCAAATCTGGATCTTCCAAAGAAGAGAAAAAGGGAAGAATATGAGATGGATACAAGTTCTGTGGTTTCTTGAGGATCCTGAAATATCTGTCATTCAACAATGAAGACAGAGAATAGGAGCTTTTCATTTCTACACAAGATCTTAACATACATTTTAAAGGTAAAGGATCTTTTTAGTTAACAACAGATGATAACGCAACAAGAATTTATTGTATAGCACAGAAAACTATATTCAGTATCTTGTAATAACCTATAAAGGAAAATAATCTGAAAAGTATGTAAAATTGAATCACTTTGCTGTATAACTAAAATTAACATAGCACTGTAAATCAACTAAACTTCAACTAAAAAATTTTTTTAAATCAGAGGAAATTAAAACACTTTGCTCATAAAAATCATCCCTAATCTTACCACCCTACCAGAATAGCTATTTTCATTTACATAATACTGTCTGTCTGTTTAAAACTATGAAGTTATCATCAGTAAGAAGCTATGAGGAAGAACCTCCAAGCATTCTGGTTTCCACCCAGGACTGACAACAGGAGAGAAATAGGACATGGTGCATATAAGTGCTTCCTTCACACAAGCCTGTCATGGGTTCATTTGTATTTAAGGTGCGCTAATAGATGCTGACCAGCAGACCAAGAAGTTGAACGTATTCTTTTTAAAGTAGAAGAGTCCTGATTGATCTTAACTGGCAAAGATTTTTATTTTAGATACTATTAATATGTTTCTGATTAACATTACAGTGAGAAAATTTACTTAAAAAAACAAAAAACTAACAAGGTGTGAGGTTCCATTTAATCTCATTAAGTACTTCAAGATAATTTTTGTATTTCATTTAAATGGCCCTTTCAAGAAGACAGGTAGATAGGATAACTTAATTATTCATGAGTCACTGAAACTCTTAAGGGACATTTATAAAACAAAAAGTAGAGACACACAGGATACATGTAAAAGAGTGTCACTTAATTATAAGAACTCTATTAGAAAGGTCACAGTTTTGTATGTGCTAAAAGTAACAAAAATTAAAAAAAACACACAAAGCCAAACTATTTTAAATTCTATTCATGTCAAATAAATATCATGGGCACCCTACTCATCAATGAAAAAGAGAAAGTAGGGATCGTCATCACCTATTACTTTGCTTGGGTCTTCTCTATTAAGAATGGTTTTTGGACGGAGATGAAAGAAATAAGGTCCAAGGAAGTTAAAAAATGTGTATAGTACAAGTCTCAGTTCATTTTACATGTATTTCAGGTTTAGTTAGAATACTAGCAAATACCTCCACGGTGCGGAACAGAGAATGGTATTTGTTTTGTTGAAGGTCTGTACGAACATCATGACCTGACCCATAAGGAGAACTGCAACACAAAAGGTCCCCAGAAACTTGGCACCACCATCCACACCCTCTTGCCTTTTAGTATAAAAGCAAAAGCCTGAATTCCAGCTTGGGTGTGGTGGGTCTTTGGGACACTAATCCACCACTTTCTTGGTCTACTGGCTTTCAAATAAGGTTGCTATCCCTTGCCCCAACACCTCATCTGTTGATTTACTGGCTCTGCTGTGTGGTAAGCAGTATAGAGTTGGGCATGGTAACAAGGACACTTGGGAAAGCAGTCAAAGAAGGATTTTTGTAACACTTGTATGAAAAAAAGGGAGAAAAATGGGCTAACAGTTCTTTTAGAAGTATGCCAAACAAAATGAATGCTTATTCTCCAAAAGTCCTAATTAATAAATGGCCTGAACCTGACCTGAAGGGAGGTTTTTAGCACCATGCCGTGTAGCTCTGATTTGAGCACTGTAATGGTTAGAATGCCAGAATAAAAAACTGTGATAAAACCAAATGCTGGTGAGGGTGCAGAAGAGCTGTGTCTTTCATACACTGCTGGTGAAATGTATAATGGTGCAGCCACTGTAGAAAATAGGCAGCTTCTTAAAAACCTAAACATACTTTATCATATGACCATGCAGTTAAACTCTTGGGCATTTATCTCAGAGGAATAAAAACTTACATTTGTTCAAAAAGTTGTGCAGGACTATTCAATGGAGCTGCGTTTTAACTGCCAAAGGCTAAAAATAACCAAATCTCTCTCAATAAGTGAATGGTTAAACAACTGCAGTACACCCACACCATGGAATATTCTTCACCAATAAAAAAGAAAACAACTCTCAACACAAGCAAAGACTCAAATGGATCTCAAAGGCCTTATGCTAAATGAACAAAGCCAATCTCAAAATATCATACCCTGTATGATTCCACTGTCAAAACAACAAAATTATAGAAAAAAAAAAACAGATTACTGAGTGACAGCGGTTAGGGAGGATGGAGGGAAGGTGAACATGACTATAAAGGGACAGTGTGAGTGGTATCTTTGTTGTGATAGAATAGTGCTATATCTTGACTGCTGTAATAGTCACAGAAATTTACACCACATAAGGTGAAACAGAACTACAAACTACACATGTGTACTGTACCAATGTCAAATTCCTGGCCTTGAAATGGTACTATAATTATATGTGATGTAACCACTGGTAGAAACTGGGTTAAGGGTACATGAGACTTCTTTACTTTGCAACCGCCTAACAATCTCTAATAATTTCAAAATAAAAAGCAAATAAAGGTATACTTAACAATTTAAATTAAGAATATAATGACTTTGCATCTGAACCGTAGTTTTCTGAATATCTGTAGTCTAGGAATAACTAACCCACTGCAGCAGGAAGAAATGGCACTGAATTAGGGGCCATGGAAAAGGCAGAGATATTAAATTGGCATGGTAGAAAAATTAACTAAAAAGTCTTTAAAACTATTAAACACAAGGATGCAGATAAACTTTTTTGAAAAACAGTAATTACCTTAACATGAAATTCATTATCCAATAAAATGTTTTGAGTCTTCAGGTCATGATGAAGTAGAGGAGGATTCATATTGTGCAGGTAGTTTACACCTAGAGCAATCTCATGCAGAATACGAAATCTCAATGGCCAAGGAACATCAGGATATTCGATTTTCTTCATATATATGAAAATAAATAAAACCAAAATTAGTGGCCAAATTTATTTCCACTTTGAAAATGAAATATTCCATGAGGAATAGTATAAATTAAATATCTAGTATAGGGCAAAATATACTTATTTTATTATATAGTATCTATTTGACATTCTTTAACATCCTTGGATCTTATTTTTCTTATAGAGAAAATAATGACTTTACAGTACTAATATTTCCTTTTAGTATATACTGGCAATGTCCTACATGGTATGGGGTCTCTTTCCAGTTGAGACAGTTTATTTTTATCTGTATAATACCCAGACACATATATTTATACTCGACATGTGTTCTCATTACAGGTTGTTCGGTTGCTAAGTCATGTCCCACTACTTGTGATCCCATGGACTGCAGCATGCCAGGCTCTGTTTTCTATTATCTCCTGGAGTTTGTGTTCAAATTCATGGCCACTGAGTTGTTGATACTATCTAATTATCTCATCTTCTGCCACCCCCTTCTTTTGCCTTCAATCTTTCCTGGCATCAAGGTCTTTGCCTATGAGTTGGCTCTTCCCATCAGATGGTCAAAGTATTTGAGCTTCAGCTTCTGCATTGGTCCTTCCACTCAGTATTCAGGGTTGATTTCTTTTAGGATTTACTGAATTGATCTTGCTGTCCAAGGGACTCTCAAGAGTCTTCTCCAGCAACACTGTTCGAAAGCATCAATTCTTTGGCGCCTACCCTTCTTATAGTCCAACTCTCACATCCCTATGTGACTACTAGAAAAACTATAGCTTTGATTACACAGACCTTTGTAGCAAAGTGATGTCTCTGCTTTTTAATACGGTAAGTTTGTCATAGCCTTCCTTTCAAGGAGTAAGTGTCTTTCAATTTCATGGTTGCAGCTACAGTCCACAGTGAGTTTGGAGTCCAAGAAAATAAAATCCATCACTGCTTCTACTTTCTCCCCTTGTATTTGCTATGAAGTGATTGGACCGGATGCCATGATCTTAGTTTTTATAATACTGAATTCCAAGCCAGCTTTTTCACTCACCTTTTTGACCCTCATCGAGAGGCTCTTTATTTCCTCTTCACTTTCTGCCATTAGGGTGATATCATCTGCATGTCTGAGGTTGATTTTTCTCCCAGCAATCTTGATTCCAGCTTGTGATTCATCCAGCTCAGCACTTCACATGATGTACTCTGCATATAAGTTAAATAAGCAGGGTGACAATATA
This sequence comes from Neotragus pygmaeus, assembly GCA_006410875.1. Classification (NCBI taxonomy): domain Eukaryota; kingdom Metazoa; phylum Chordata; class Mammalia; order Artiodactyla; family Bovidae; genus Neotragus; species Neotragus pygmaeus. The sequence goes on along the minus strand of SJYV01003904.1, from coordinate 297,634 downwards.
CAGCTTTGTTGTACTCCTTTCCCAATTTGGAACCAGTCAGTTTTTCCATGATTGGTTCCAAATGTTGCCTCTTGATTCACATACAGGTTTCTCAGGAAACAGGTAAGGTGGTCTGATGACTCCTATCTCTTTAGGAATTTTCCAGTTTGTTGTGATCCACAAATTGAAAGGCTTTAGCCTAGTCAATGAAATAGAAGATGTTTTTCTGGAATTCCCTTGCTTTCCGCATGATCCAATGAATGCTGGTAATCTGATCTCTGGTCCTTCTTCCTTTACTAAATACAGCTTGTACACTTATAAGCTCTTGGTTCACATACTGCTAAAACCTAGCAGTCTGCAAAAACCTTGAAAGATTTTGAGCATATCCTTGCTAGTATGTGAAATGAGCATATGGTAGTCTGAACATTCTTTGGCATTGCCCGTCTTTGACACTGGAATGAAAACTGACCTTTTCCAGTCTTGTGGACACTATGCATTTCCCAAATTTGATGATACGTTGAGTGCAGCACTTTAACAGCATCATCTTTTAGGATTCTAAATAGCTCAGCTGATATTCCATCACCTCCACTAGGTTTGTTCACAGTAACGCTTCTTAAGGCCCACTTGACTTCATACTCCAAGGTGTCTGGCTCTAGGTGAGTGACCACACCATCACGGTTACCCAGGTCTTTAACACCTTTTTTGTGTAGTTCTTCTGTATACTCTGGCCACCTCTTCTTAATCTCTTCTGCTTCTGTTAGTTCCTTGCCGTTTTCTGTACTTTTTTGTGCCCATCTTCGCATGAAATGTTTCCCTTGACACCTCCAATTTTCTTGAAGAGAGTTCTAGTCTTTCCCATCCTATTGTTCATTTAAGAAGGCCTTCTGATCTCTCCTTGCTAGTCTCTGGAACTCCACATTCAGTTGGGTATATCTTTCCCTTTCTTCCTTGCCTTTCATTTCTCTTCTTTCCTCAGCTATTTGTAAGGCCTCCTTGGACAACCACTTTGCCTTCCCGCATTCTTTTTGAGATGGCTTTGTTACTGCCTCCTGTACAATGTAAGGAACCTCTGTCTATAGTTCTTCAGGCACTCTGTCTACCAGACCTAATCCCTTGAATTTATACAGTATCACCTCCACTGTATAAACATAACAGATTTGATTTAGCTTATATCTAAATGGCCTAGTGGTTTTCCCCACTTTCTTCAATTTAAGTCTAAATCTTGCAATAAGGAGCTTGTGATCTGTGCCACAGTCAGCTCTAGGTCTTGTTTGGCTGGCTGTATAGCGCTTCTCCATCCTTGGCCGCAAAGAACATAATCTTTTTTTGATATTGACCATCCGGTGGTGTCCATGTGTAGAGTCGTCTCTTGGGTTGTTGGAAAAGGCTGTTTGCTATGACCAGCGTGTTCTTTTGACAAAACTTTCTTAGCCTTTGTCCTGCTCCATTTTGTATTCCAAGGCCAACCTTGCCTGTTATTCTGGGTATCTCTTGACTTCCTACTTTTGCATTCCATGTATAATATGGAAATATTACAAATGTAATGCCTTTATTTCCTGGTACTTACAAGTAATAGTCATCTGAATTTTCTTAAATGCTTTCCTAACTTAAATATTAATACAGCTTCCCAGAAAGATGAACATACTCAGAAGTAGATAATCACTGGGGAAGAAGGTAGATAAGTGCTCAACCTGCATTTTATGATTCCTTCCAGAAATTAGCAATGCCCCTTAGGAGGCTCTAGAATTTCTAATGGGCTCCAAATTTGGGTACCAGATACCAGAGTATCTACTGGGGTGCTGGGGTATGGGAGGAAAACATTAGAATCCATGCTTACATTCATTCAAAAAAAGGAAATTGTGGTTTGTATCTTAATTGCTGTGTTGGTTACACAAATCCTACATACTGACACTAGTCACTTTACTCTGCCCTTGTTTTAGACCGTGCTGTCACAAACAAAATGTGTTGCATCCTAAAATAAAGAGGAAGTCACTCCATGAGTGGTGACAGGGGCACCCATGATCCCTCATGTGCTTAACAGAACATTGTGATGCGCCAGAATGTCAGTGACTGGATTTTACAGATTATGTTACTGCTCAGTTTTAACTAAAGCAACCTTCACAAAACAGACCCACGTATTTAAAAATATTTCTTGAGGGAAACTGTGGGCTAGAGATAATCTTAATAAGGTCAAGCAAACAACAGTAGATGAATACACACATTTTGAGAATGAGGACCTCGCCCCCTCAAAGTTGTTTACTAATGGCTTTCATAGTTGAAGATAGAGTAATTGGTACCTTGAGAAAAAGGTAATACGGCTCATGCCATTGCCTATTATTGGAAAAACTCAGGTATTTGATACTCAGGGATAGATACCTTGGCCTATTAATTCAGAACTTTGTGAACTGATACTACTAACATTTAATTAGAATATTAAATTGTCTTTAACACAAAATAAAAGCTGGCTTCAGCCAACACTACACTGTGCAGTGTGCAGAGTCTGTCTTTTCTCTCTCCTGCTCCTCTCCCACATACCCTAACCTTCGGATACTGGAATTCAGTGTAAGCCTCAGGAACCGAAGCAGCATAATCGAGGTGACTAGAACGCAGGGTCTGGCTGCACAGTACTTTTAACAACACAGAAGAAGCCAGAAATGGTGAAATTTCACCACTGCTACTGTTTGTCAATATTCTTATTTTGGCTCACATGTAAAACCAAAGCACTTTATAGGTTAACTAACAGAATTCTAGCCACTGAAAATGTATAGTACTCACGCTATGTAGGAGCTCATTTAATGATCCATTTGGCATGTATTCGGTAACTATTCCCAAAAATTCAGGCTCATTGCAAATTCCCAAAATTGGAAGAATGTAACTAAATCGAGCTTTGTGTAAAATTTCAGCTTCTCTTAAGACATCATTTCTTTCACTAAAGAAAAAAAAAATAATTATTTCAAAATAATGAAAAACACACAATTATCATGTCCATAATATTAATTCTGGATTTTTTCATTCATTCATTAGCTTATGACCTCATGTAAATTAGGTAACTTTTCTTAGTTTCTTCATATTTAAAGGAGGGATAATATCTACCTTACATATTCCATAGGTCTGTTTAGAGACCAAAATAATATATATAAACCACTGACAGAAAGAAGTGCTACACATAGATTAAAACTGTACTTTTCCTAGGAAAGGGAAAGAACACAGTGTTTGTTTATAAAGTCTATTTGTATTAAAACAATAGGTGCTTCAACTAATTACTTTTCTGTTTTATAAAATGATAAAATTTTATTAGACTGTTACATTAAATTTTATGGTTGCATACCATGTAAAAATTTTCTAAATATCCTGAATATTAAAACATTTAAATGTTGTAGATTTTAATGACTTGATGATAATAGTTGCATAAGGGTTGATACTACTCAGAAATTATAGGCTGGAACTCAGAAAAAGAAAACTGAGAAGAGATAAATGCTTATAACATCCCTGGGCTAACTCTGGATTCCAGATTTATTTCCTTATTCATTCATAAAAGAAATAAGTGTTGAACTTTCATTATGAATAAACCACAGTGCTCAGCCCTATAGAGACAATTAAGTTAAAAAAAACAACAACCACCCACAAAATAGTTTGGTGAGTTCCCTGGTGGTGCAGTGGGTAAGAATCTGCCTGCCAAGGCCGGGGACATGCATTCAGTCCCTGGTCTGGGACGATTTCACATGCCATGGAGCAACTAAGCCCACGGGCCACAATGACTGACGGAAGCCTGCATGCTCCAGGGCCCTGCAGACACAACTAATGAGCCCCTCTGCCACAGTTCCCTAAGCCAGCGAACCTAGAGTCTATGCTCCACAAGGAGAGAGGCCACTGCAATGAGAAGCCCATGTGCCACAGCTAGAGTAGCCCCCACTCCCTGCAAACAGACAAAGTCCATGTGCAGCAACAAAGACCTAGCCCAACCAAAGATAAATAAATAAAGCAGTGTGTACACATCAAGTAAATAAAAAATTAGATTAAAAAAATTGTGATCTCAGTTCAGTTCAATTTAGTCGCTCAGTCCAGAAACCTTTTTAAGAAACATACATACTCAACGTGATCTTGACTTGTACATTTCCAATGACTAGTGGGCTTCCCAGCTGGTGCTCGTGGTAAACAACCTGCCTGCCAATGCAAGAGACCTAAGAGACTCAGTTCAAACCCTGGGTCAGGAAGATCTCTGGGAGGAAGAAATGGCAACCCACTCCAGTATTCTTGCCCGTATTACTGATGAACACAGACGCAAAAATCCTCAACCAAATATTAGCAAACCAAATACAACAACACATTGAAAGCTTCATATACCATGATCAAGTGGGATGTATCCCTGGGATGCAAGGATTCTTCAATATATGAAAATCAGTGAATGTGACAAACCATATTAACAAATGGAATAAAAACCACATGATCATCTCAATAGATGCAGAAAAACTTTGGACAAAATTCAAACCCATTTATGATAAAAACTCGCCAGAAAGTGAGCATAGAGGGAACCTATCTCAACATTATAAAGGCCATATATGACAAACCTACAGCAAATATTCTCAACAGTGAAAAACTGAAAGAATTTCCTCTCAGATTAGGAACAAGACAAGGGTGTCCACTCTCAACACTATTATTCAGCATAGTTTCAGAAGTCCTAGCCACAGCAATCAGAAAAGGAAAAGAAATAAAATGAATCCAAATTGGAAAAGAAGACGTAAAACTGTCACTGTTTGCAGATGACAATGATACTTTACACAGAAAATCCTAAAGATGCCACCAGAAAACTAGTAGAGCTCATCAGTGAATTTACTAAAGAAGCAGGATACAAAACTAAAACACAGCAATTTCTTGCATTCTGATACACTAACAGAGAAAGATCAGGAAGAGAAATTGAGGAAACAATCTCATTTACTATTGCAACAAAAAGAATAAAATACCTAGGTATAAACCTACCTAAGGAAGCAAAAGATCTGTACACAGAAAACTGAAAGACATTCAGGAAAGACATCAAAGGTACAAACATACGGAGAGATTCTCCATGTTCTTGGATTGGAAGCATCAATATTGTGAAAATGACTATACTACCCAGAGCAATCTACAGATTCCATGTAATCCTTATCAAATTATCAATGGCATTTTCCACTGAACTAGAACAGAAAATTTTACAATTTGTAGAAAATACAAAAGATCCCAAATAGCCCAAAACAACCTTGAGAAAGAAAAATGGAGCTGGAGGAATCAGGCTCTCTGACCTCAGATTATACTACAAAGTTACTGTCATCGAGACGGTATGGTACTGGTACAAAAGTGGAAATACAGACCAATGAAATAGGATAGAAAGCCCAGAAACAAATCAATGCACATACAGTCACCTAACTTATGACTAAAGAGTCAAGAATATACAATGAAGACATCCTCAATACGTAGTGCTGGGAAAACTGGACAGCTACTTGTGAAAGAATGAAATTAAAACTCTAATGCCATACACAAAAATAAACTCAAAATGAATTAAAGACTTGAATGAAGGCCAGACACTGAAAAATTCTTGGAGGAAAAGATAGGCAGAACATTCTTTGACATAAATCATAGTAGGATGTTTGCTGACCCACCTCCTAGAATAACGTCAATAAAAACCAAAATTAACAAATGGGATTTGTGCTTATTATGTGCACACGAGCTCATTCGCTCAGTTGTGTCTCTTTCTTTGCCACCCTGTGGACTGCAGCCTGCCAGGCTCCTCTGTCCATGGGATTTTCCTGGCTAGAATAGTGGAGTGGGTTGCTATTTCCTCCTCCAGGGGATTTTCCTGACCCAGAGATCGAACCTACATCTCCTGTATTGGAGGCAAATTCTTTACTGCTGAGCCACAATTGAACTTAAAAGTTTTTGCATAGCAAAGGAGATCATAAACAAGACAAACAAGGAAATATCTGCCAATATTTTCTCCCTCAGAATGGGAAAAAATACTGGCAAATGAAGTAACTGACAAGGAATTAATCTCCAAAACATACAAATAGTTCAAGTAAAACAAAACAAAACAAAACAAAACACACAAACAACCCAATCAAAAAATGGGTGGAATACCTAAATAGACACTTCTCCAAAGAAGGCATACATAGGGCCAACAAACACCTGAAAAGATGCTCAGCATCATTAATTATTAGAGATGTGAAAATCAAAACTATAATGAGACATCATTCACACCCATCAGAATGACCATCATTAAAAGAAAAATCTATGAACAATAAATGCTGGAGAGGGTGTGGAGAAAGGGAACTCTCTTGCACTGTTGGTGGGAATGTAAATTGATAAAGCCCTAGGAAAAAGTATGGAGATTCCTTCAAAAATTAAAAATAGAACTACTGTATGACCCAGGAATCCCACTACTGGGCATATACCCAGAGAAAGGCTATAATTCCAAAAGATAAATGTACCCCAACGTTCACAGCAGCACTATTTACAAGAGCCAAAACACGGAAGCAACCTAGATATCCATCTACAGATGAGTGGATAAGGAAGATGTGGTACATACGTACAGTGGAAAATTGTTACTCAGCCATAAAAAAGAACTAAATTAGATCATTTGCAGAAACAAGGATGGACCCAGAGACTGTCATACAGAGTGAAGTTAAGTTAGAAAGAGAAAAACAAATATCATATATTAATGCATATATGTGGATTCTAGAATAATAGTATAGATGATCTCATTTGCAAAACAGAAATTGAGACACAGACAACAAACATTGGACACCAAGATGGGAAAGGGGGTGGTGGAATGAACTGGAAGATAAGGACTGACATACATTATTGATACTATGGGTAAAGTAGAAAACTAATGAGAACCTACTGTGTACTTTAGGGAACTCTACTCAGTGCTCTGTGGTAACCTCAATGGGAAGGATATCCAAAAAAGAGGGGAGACATATATATATATATATANATAGCTATTTTTTAAGGGAGGGTGTTTACATGTAAGATTTAACAGCATTTAAAGTGATTGGCTAGTATATTGGATTTTCTCATCTTCTGAGCAAAGAGAGGAACATGTCCATTTGTATTAGTAAAATCTGTGAATGGAATATGAGAATGGGGGTATATTGTTTTCTTTTTTAATTTTCTAATTAAAAAAATTATTGTTTATTTGACTGCATTGGGTCTTTAGTTGCATCATGCAGAAATCTTTCATTGTGGCACAAGGACTGTCTAGTTTGAACATTTTGGCTTATTTGCCCTGTGGCATGTGGTATATTAGTTCCCTGACCAATAATCAAACCCATGTCCCCTGCATTGCAAGGTGGATTCTTAACCACCAGAGAAGTCCGCCTGAGGGCATATTTTGAATCTATCAAATGTAGCATGTCATCTCTAGTAAATATATAGAGTAATATATTTTTAAAAGGTTATTTTTCTTATTCATGAAATGTTTTAAGATGTTCTGTAGCAGAAAAATGTGATCTGTTCAGTAAGAAAAAAATAATGAAAAAGAAAAATCTTCTTGTAATTTTTTTAGAGAAATATGATTCCTCAACAGTAATATGGCTGACACTTTGATTCTGGATGATCTTACATTTTAAAAATAGCATTGGACTTCAAAAATTTTATGATTCTGTAGGAAATCTCTATTTTTATGTACTTAGAAAAATCTTTTGTTAAGGGCATGACGCTTCTCGGCTGTTTTTCACTCAATAATTTATGCTATGAACTGTGTAAGCATTTCTTTTCTTGACAGTTGACTGATCTGTGTTGATTCAGTACTAGGTCCACATCAAAGTAAAATGAACTGCAAAGACATCGAAAACTAATTGAAGGGAAAAGAAAGCAAATGCTTCATGAGAGAGCCTGTACTATTCCAGGGATTATGAACTATTGACATTTGTTTTTGAGAGTATGAATTTAGATTTCCAGTCTAGTCTTTAAAAAAATTCCCTTGTACTGCTCTGTGGGAGTTGATGGTTTTACATTAATCATATCTATCTTAGACTGTCTGTTTAGTCTATTCACTCTGACAACAACCATTATCTATTTCTTTGCCCAAAGGCATGATCATGAAATATTACGAGCAAAGTTTTACTCCTACAATAAACAATAAATCTTCCCAGTCATTGGTCAAACTGTCAGTATTCCAGTTAATATTTTGAAAGCTTTTGATATTTATTAATACCAGCAAGTGGTTGGTAGCTTGATGAGAACTTGATTAAGATTTAAGGTAGAATTTATGTTTCTTTTGCCTTAATTAGATGAGTGACATTGAACACATTCCCCACTGTCTCTGACAGTCAGTTGCCTCCTCTTTGCAACAAGAAATAATACAAGCCTTCTTGACCTCAAGAATCAAATATATGTGAAAATCTTGAATATCAGTTCAATTCAGTCTCTGAGTCGTGTCCGACTCTTTGCGAATATAGTAAAGCACAGACTTCCTGCCTGGAAATTTGACCTCTCTTGGGAACAGTTCCTTCGATAAAGTCCCATGAGAACTTCCACTGTGCCTGGTCCCAACCCACAGCTCACCCTCCGCCCCTTCTGTCCCTCCACCACTTTAAAAAAAATAATTTTATTTATTTTTGGCTGCGCTGGATTGCTGTAGCTTTGTGCGGGCTTTCTCTAGTTGCAGGGAATAGAAGCGACTCTCTAGCTGTGATGGCGCAGGCTTCTCATGCAGTGGCTTCTCTTGTGAAGCACAAGCTCTAGAGCACGTGGGCTTTGCAGCGTGCACGCTCAATAGCTGCAGCTCCCGGACTCCAGAGCAGACTCGGCATTTGTGGCGCTTGGGCCTAGTTACTCCAAGGCATGTGGACCCATGTCTGACCAGGGATTGAACTCTTGTCCCCTGCATTGGCAGGCTGATTTTTATCCTCTGTGCCACCAGGAAGGTCCTCCCTCCACCACTTTGCTATGCCCTTGAAGAGGCCAAAAAGCTGGTGAAAGGGTCCTAAGGAGATGGAAATGGCAATGCCAGCCTCATCAGTGGGGTTCACACCAGATACTCTGATCATAACCAGAGCGCTTGGCTTGAGCGGAGCCTCTGCCACAGTAGAAAAAGAAATTAAATCACACTTGAATAAATGTCGCCTGGATTTTTTCAATCATTCACGTGATACCACTTATCCCGAGAATAAATTATATGTAAAATTAACACCCAATGGTGAGTGACGTATGGAAACTCTGGTTTTTAAAAACTTAAAAAAAAAAAAAATCTAATGACTTTTCTAAGAGTTTCCCAGGTTGCACTAGTGGTAAAGAACCCATCTGCCAATGCAGGAGACATAAGAGACACGGGTACAATCCCTGGGTCAGGAAGATCCCCTGGAGAAGGAAGCAGCAATCCACTCTAGTATGCTTGCCTGAAGAAACCCATGGTCAGAGGAGCCTGGTAGGCTACACAGCACACAGCGTCTCTGAGTCAGACATGACTGAAGAGGACACGACTCCTGACTTTTCTAAGGAGAGTCATGCCTAGTAATGAAAAGCTACAAGTAAGATTTACAAAAGGCAATTCCTTTGTCTAGAACCCCAAAATCGGGAAACTCCCATGAAGTATTAGAAGTATCATGTTAAGCACCATGACACATGGTAACATCTTCCCTTCCAAAGTGACTTCTGAGGAAAGAAAGCACATGGGGTTCTAATGGGTTGTGTTATGGTTTCATTCTCTGAACCCCTGCCAATCCACCATAGCATATGTAGAGAGTTAACTTAGGTTCAGAATGAGAGAAGCTCTCTCCTCTTGTTCACGTCCACTTATTTCTCCTAAGTACCCCATTCATTCTTCTGCTCTTGGGCCTTTGGCCCCTCTGTGTTCTGAGACAGTTCTAAAGATGGCCTCCTTTTCTCCAGGGTCCTAATTGCAAAACAAACAAATAAACATGAACAGTGTCAGCAGTATATAAATATTGCCGACAGGGGACACGACTGGGCAGCTAAGCACAGCACCCAACACAGCTGCCTGCTCACTTACACTCTTCTGCTCCCTGCAGGCCCCATTTGATCTGATTTTTTTCTTTTTCCTGAAAAGGAATATTTGGCGGGGGGTGGGGAATCTTAATAACTCATTAAACCTCTGGCCACCTTTTCCTTTTTTTCACCCGTAGATTGTTTGGAGAGCTACTTTGCTGGCACAACCTATGACTAAAATTGCCAGTCCCCTTTAAGAAGCCGCCTCCCCTGACCCGCAAAAGTAGGTGTCAGTTTCAAATGATGTTTGGACATGATTACAACTCATGTTCTTCCTTTTTTTTTAATTTATTTTTAAATGAAGGATAATAGCTTTACAATGTTGTGTTGGTTTCTGCCATACAACAACGTGAATCAGCCATGAGTATACTTACATTCCCTCCCTCTTGAATCTCCCTCCCACCCTCTACCATCCCACCTCATCACAGAGCACTGAGCTAAGCTCCCTGTGCTGTATGTTTCAATGCTACTTCATATTCTTAAACTGGCGTGTTTCTTGGCCAAAACTCTTGAATTTTAAATATTATTCTCTGAATTCTTTTGATGTGAAGATTGACTTTTATGCTTTCTGCCATTGTGAATGGCACTTAAGAGCCCAGGGTTGTAAATTTGAGTCTCCAGCACAAAAGGCAAGCTAAACTCTTTGGTATTCAAAGTGAGCCATCAGTTCTGGAACAGGGTCTAATGCTGGGAGTAACAGCATCCCCGGAGTGTGAAGTAGCACAGTGCTATTGCAGGATAGGCACTCAGGAAAGCTTTATTACGCTAATAAATTGATAGTGAGTCAACACTGGAAGAATAAGGGAATGAAAATTGAAATGTCTTTGACATCAGCTCTTCAAACAACCTCAGAAATAGGTGATTTTTTTCCCTTCTGCTGTATTGAGAAGGAAACTAAAGTTCAAAGACTGGTTTTTTAAAAAAATATTTACTGTGTATATTTATGATTAGATATTTATCCCTAAGAGAGTCATGAGAAATGGGTCTGTATTTCCACTTTATAAATAGGGAAACTGAGGTGCAGAAGTTTTAAGTGATAGCTTTGGTATGGAGCTAAGATATGAAGGGGCAGGGCAGGACTCAAGGAAGCCAACTTCAGAGATCATCCCCTTGAACTACAAGGCATCTCAGGTATCAGGTTAGGGTCCTGCTGGGTACAGAGCTAGCACATAACAAAACAGTTGTCAGATTTCAAAATCCACATTGTCACCTTCCTTGTTGAAAACCCAGTGAATTCTCTACTGGTTGTAGTAAGGAGCCATGAATGGCTTCTAAGCATCAAAGCCAACAGCTCTTGTCCACTATCCTCACACCTCTTAATCTTCCCTTTCAGCCTCAAGCTCATTCTCTTTCATTAGGTTCTGTTTTATCTTGCCTTCTCCTCTGAGAATGACTTCTGTCTCTTGGCTGGCTTTTCCCCTGTGGACTTAAAAAGTATTCATGACTGAAAAGTTGAGAGTTATGTTTCACTTGGTGGGAATTTTTAGGACTTCAAGCCCGGGAAACAACATCTTAAGTAACCCTGAGACAACTACTCCCAGGAAGAAAGGGGAAGGAACCACGTAAATTTTGCAACAAAAAGCGCAGATAGTTGGAGCATCAAAAAACATCAAAAGAACATCAAAAGATTATTGTTACTTAAAGAAAACCACATATCCTAAGTTAAGGAATTTAGCACTTTTCTATGCCTGGGAAATGAAATTAAAAGATGCTTCTTCCTTAAAAGAAAAGCTATGATGAACCTAGACAGCATATCAAAAAGCAGAGACATCACTTTGCCAACAAAGATCCATATAGTCAAAGCTATGGTTTTTCCAGTAGTCATGGATGTGAAAGTTGAAGAATCAAGAAGGCTGAACATCGAAGAATTCACACAGTTTTCAAACTGCAGTGTTGGAGAAGACTCTTGAGAGTCCTTTGGACAGCAGGGAGATCAAACCAATCAGTCTTAAATCAACCCTGAATAGGAAGGACTGATGCTGAAGTGCCAATACTTTGGCCACCTGATGCAGAGAGACAACTCATTGGAAAAGACCCTGATGCTGGGAAAGATTAAAGGCCAGAGAAGGGGACGACAGAGGATGAGATGGTTGGATGGTATCACCGTCTCAACAGACAAGAGTTTGAGCAAACTCTGAGAGATAGTGAAGTACAGGGAAGCCTGGCGTGCTGCAATCCATGGAGTCACAAAGAGTCAAATACGACTGCAACAAGGCCTGGGAAAATGCAGGAGTCCAGGCTGGCTGAAATCACTCCCTTGATGTGTACCTCAGCTATCTGGGGCCAGTATCTTGTGTTTTTACATCCTGAGTTCCCTGAGGACTCACTGTAGGGAGTGGCTGCAGTCTGGTGGCTGCTAGATGGCTGGTATTCTTTTCCTTCCTGAGTATCCTCAGGTTCACCAGCTCACGTTGGAAGGCTATAATTCCTGATGTCTATGACGTTGTTTACTGATAAATGGCAGGAAATACTCCATTTCTCATCCCACATCTACTAAAAGTGAGTGCTGTCTGTCTCTTGTACTCCCTGGATTCAACCATCACCGTCACATAGGCAACCTTGAATAAAACTAAAAAAAAAAAATCCAGTCTTACAAGTGCAATGCCTTGTTCTGCATCCCTCCATGGTTGCTCCACCACTGCTAGCATGCTTGAAGTAAAACTCTTCATTGTTCTTTTCCAATAACCTCCCTGAATGCAAGAAGCATAAGCTTAGGAACCATCCCAAACCAATGCAATTTCTAACATCTGTATTTTTGTCACCGCATATTTATACAAGTCTAGGTCAGCTTCATTAATAGTGAATGTCAGTCTGTCTGATGGTTGTTCACCTAATGATTTCAGTCTCTTTTAAGAGTTGTTTTCAATATCCATCCAGTTATCCTTTTCTTTTTAGCCATCTTTTTTACTTGGGAGGACTTAAAGATGTTTGTTTTAAAAAAAGAAAATTTCAGCTCAATTTGTATTTCAGAATAGTAATGATCCATTTAGCACTGTGGGTATTTTTGTCTTGAACAACTACTTAAAAGATGTTTATCTGAAGACCTTTTCTTCCAAATATTCTGTTTGTAGTAATAAATACTTGTAAAATTCATCAAACTTTGACTAGTTTATATTATTATATCCTTTATATTGTGTGATGACTGTTTCCTCCTTGTTTCTTTTCCTGGAAGTGATTATATGAAGATTCAGTTTAGATCCTTAACACAGAAGTACCCTTAGGGGAATTGATTTTAAATTCTTTTTTAATTTTTTAAATTAATTTTTATTGAATTATAGTTGCTTTTCAGTGTTCTGTTGTACAGCAAAGTATATTGGCTATGTTTATATCCACTCTTTTTTGGATTTCCTTCCCAATTAGATCACCTCAGAGTGCTGAGTAGAGTTCCTTGTGCTATACAGTAGGTTTTCATTAGTTATTTATTTTATACATAGTATCAAGAGTGTATATATGTCAATCCTAATCTCCCAATTCATCCCACCCACCTTCCTCCCCATGGCATCCATGCATTTTTGATACAGCCACTGTGGAGAACAATGTGGAAGTTCCTTAGAAAACTAAAAATAGAACTATCATATGACCCAGCAGTCCTACTCCTGGGCATATACCCAGAGAAAACCATGATTCAAAAAGATACATGCACCCAAGTGTTCATTGCAGCACTATTTATAATAGATAAGACATGGAAAAGCCAAAACCCTCTTTTTTAATTGAGATATATTTGACATATAACTTGACATTAGTTTCATGTATACAGCATAGCAATTACATACAAATATATTATGAAATTTGGAAAACTCAGCAGTGGCCACAGGACTGGAAAATGTCAGTTTTCATTCCAATCCCAAAGAAAGGCATGCCAAAGAATGCTCAAACTACTGCACAACTGCACTCATCTCACACACTAGTAAAGTAATGCTCAGACTTCTCCAAGCCAGGCTTCAGCAGTACATCAACCATGAAATTCCAGATGTTCAAGCTGGTTTTAGAAAAGGCAGAAGAACCAGAGATCAAATTGCCAACATCTGCTGGATCATGGAAAAAGGAAGAGAGTTCCAGAAAAACATCTATTTCTGCTTTATTGACTATGCCAAAGCTGTTGAGTGTGTGGATCACAATAAACTGTGGAAAATTCTGAAAGAGATGGGCACACCAGACCACCTGACCTGCCTCTTGAGAAACCTGTATACAGGTCAGGAAGCAACAGTTTGAACTGGACATGGAACAGACTGGTTCCAAATAGGAAAAGAAGTACGTCAAGGCTTATTTAACTTATACGCAGAGTACATCATAAGAAATGCTGGACTGGAAGAAGCATAAGGTGGAATCAAGATTGCCGGGAGAAATATCAATAACCTCAGATTTGCACATGACACCACCCTTATGGCAGAAAGTGAAGAGGAACTAAAAAGCCTGTTGATGAAAGTGAAAGAGGAGAGTGAAAAAGTTGGCTTAAAGCTCAACATTCAGAAAA
>SJYV01003904.1:269525-281577 GCA_006410875.1 Neotragus pygmaeus | reverse complement strand
ACTAAGGTCCATCTAGTCAAGGCTATGGTTTTTCCTGTGTTCATGTATGGATGGGAGAGTTGGACTGTGAAGAAAGCTGAGCGCCGAAGAATTGATGCTTTTGAACTGTGGTGTTGGGGTCCCTTGGACTGCAAGGAGATCCAACCAGTCCATTCTGAAGGAGATCAGCCCTGGGATCTCTTTAGAAGGAATGATGCTAAAGTTGAAACTCCAGTACTTTTGCCACCTCATGCGAAGAGTTGACTCATTGGAAAAGACGCTGATGCTGGGAGGGATTGGAGGCAGGAGGAGACGAGGACGACAGAGGATGAGATGGCTGGATGGCATCACTGACTCGATGGACGTGAGTCTGAGTGAACTCCGGGAGTTGGTGATGGACAGGGAGGCCTGGCATGCTGCAGTTAATGGGGTCATAAAGAGTCGGACATGACTGAGCAACTGAACTGAACTGATATTATGAAATGACTACCAAGATAAGTCTAGTTAACATCCACCACCACACATGGTAACAATTTTTTTCCTTGTGATGAGAATTTTTAAGATCTACTTTTAAGAACTTTTAAGATCAATAGGTGAAGACATGGGTGAAGGTGGTCAAAAGGTACAAACTTCAGCTTATAAAGTATCTAAATCCTAGGGATGTAATGTACATCATGGTAACTAGAGTTAATCACGCTGTATTGAATATTTGAAAATTGCTAAGCAAATAGATCTTAAAATCCTTTAAATGAAATAAAAATAATAACCTGTGAGATAATAAAGTCCATAAAAATAATCCCCCAAAATATTGCTATAGTGTGTAGCATTGTTAAATGTTGCTAAAACACAGCTAATGAGAGCAAAATCCTCAGCAAACTCTTCATTAAGTGAATTCATAAAATTAAGTGAGTTCATAAACTAGGTGCTGATTGGTTTTGCCAGCGAAGAAAAGGCTGCTGGTCTGAGTTGACCACTTATCCCGTTTCTTGTTCACATTCACATAGGGCTCCTCACCTCCATCTGGTTGATTGATTGAGTGATTGGTTACTACCTAGCAAGTCTACTCACTTAAGAATATCTTGTACCTAGTTCTGTATCAGCCAAGCTTGGGACTCTCCACCTGCAGGCAGGCTGGCCCCTTGATCACAGCCCGGCCAAGGGGAGCTGGGCTGTTGCATCAGCCAGGCATTGTGCTCCTTGGAAGGAAATCAGCAGTGTGGACATCACCCAGCGCCCCCTGCTGCTGATTGCACAGCTAAGGATAAAGAATTTATTTATGTTACAAATTTTACCTAGATGTTGATTCTATGAGAGGTGAGTGCTAGGCTTCGTTCAATGTTCCAAGGCTTTCTGGCTCTTGGTGCAATATTAAAGGAAGGAAAATTCCAATACAAATTTCCAGTTAAAAAAAGGCAAGATATGTATATGTGTGTATATATATATATATATGATGCCAATAACCCTAGCTCTCTTCTTAGGCCTGGCTCAAATCCTTTTCCTTCTTGAGATCTTCTCTATTCCCCATGAAGGCCCATCTTCTGATGCTGAGTTCTGCCTGTCTGGCTAGTCATTTGCTGACATGTTTCCATCTCAGATTGTCAGTTGTATGTTGTCTCTGAAGCCTATATATGAGCCTGAATATCACTAGTACTATTAATAGTAAGTACTAGTCATACAGTGTTTAAGAGCATCCTTTTTTAAAAGGTATAACTAAACAGGCAGCATGATATGGTAGCTCAAATATCTGAACTAGAAAGTCTGAATTCATATAGGTATATTAAAAAGTACCTATGTGACTTTGGCTATGCTACCTAAAACTTCTGAATATCAGTTCCGGTTTTTTTGCTGGAATAATAAGCATAATAATACCAACAAAAACATTTGGTTTAAGAGCAAGGAAACAGTTTTGGGGGTGCACATTCTATATCATAAGCTGCTGTAAAATATTAATAAAAACATTTATTAATGCTCTTTGCAATAAAGTGGGCTTCAATGCAGTTAATTCTTCTGCTTTCTCTTGTCTGTCTTTCAACATCCTCAGCCTAATTTTTCTTCTCCTACTGCTCTACATACTGTTACCTGTGACCCACGTCTTTTTCCCGTGTGTCTGCCTGTTTTTATTGCTTCCTTTCTCTCTCTCCCTTCTTTTCCAGTTTACCTCTTCCTGTCAAATCCCGTTTCTCATGCAGCTTTCTTCTTCCTTTTCCTCCTCCTCCACGTCGTCTGCTTCCTCCTGCCCTCTCCTTCCCTTCCTCCTCCCTCTCCCCCATCCTCCTCCCTTCTCCCTCTCCTTCTTCTTCCTCTTCCTCTTTTTCAGCTTTCTTTCTTGTTCTTCTGTCTAATAAGGTTTAAAATTGACCAGAGATAAAAGAATTCGAGTAAATTCCAGTTCAAATCAGTTCAGTTGCTCAGTCATGTCCGACTCTTTGTAATCCCATGGACTGCAGCACGCCACGCCAGGCTTCCCTGTCCATTACCAACTCCTAGAGTTTGCTCAAACTCATGTTCATTGAGTCAGTGATGCCATCCAACCATCTCACCCTCTGTTGTCCCCTTCTCTTCCTGCCTTCAATCTTTCCCAGCATCCGGGTCTTTTCTAATGAGTCAGTTCTTCACATCAGGTGGCCAAAGTATCGGAGCTTCAGCTTCAGCAGAAATCCAGAAGTCTATACAATTTGTGTTGTTTTTTATGATAGCATTTTAGGCAAGTGCTGTTTTATTGGTATGCACAGAATCTTGGAAGGTAAGATGTGACAGGAGGGAGATAACTNGCCAAAGTATCGGAGCTTCGGCTTCAGCAGAAATCCAGAAGTCTATACAATTTGTGTTGTTTTTTATGATAGCATTTTAGGCAAGTGCTGTTTTATTGGTATGCACAGAATCTTGGAAGGTAAGATGTGACAGGAGGGAGATAACTTCAAATCCAATCTGCTTGGTGGTTTAAAGATGAAAGCAAATGTGCAGAGAGTTAAGTGACTTGACCTGGATCCCAAAGCCAGTTACCGACTGTGTTGATAGTTAAGACTGTTTCGGGTGTTAGGACTCTTGTTTCTTTTCACTTCTGCTAGCCACTGTATTGTGTTTCCCTTTTTAGAGTTTAGTTAAGGACATTATCTAGGGGTTTGTTTGTTCCCAGCAAGCAATCTAGCTGATTGACTTTGAGGAAGTTACTTAACCTTTCTGGCCTTCAGATTCTCATCAGAGAATGAGAAGACCAGCTACTCTTCCAGCATCTTTATAATTCTCGAGTTTACTCCATCATATTTAACAGCTTTGTGATGGCCAGTTGTTTACTAGTACAAGGTGAGTTGGATCCTTGTATGCAATACGCCCTTGTGTTTCTTTCCCAGTGCCACCCAAGGTGGAACTTCTTCTGCAGCATTACCGTATTTCAGTCTGTACAACCAGTTACCCTTGTCCAGTATTTGGCTAAATTATTTCTAATTAAAACATGACAGCTTCCTTGGCGGAAATCCTGTCCTTGTACTACAAGGATGCTTGGCAAGATGTTTGTTATCATTTTTCAAAAATCTGTAGGAAAGTGAAATATTTTTTTTGGATCATAATGTTGCCACAGAACAATGTGACATTTGTATTACCTCTGCAAATGGACAGAGGAGCCACATTTTTCTTAATTTAAGGACCAGTGTAGTATTAATCATTCATGGATTTTTTTGTAAACCTTCCCACCCAAATTATTCATAATTTGAAGTAAATGCAGATGGAGAAAGAAAGGAAATGTAAAGAAGTATCTTTGTTGAGATAAGAATGATAAGAATACATTAGGGAATTTGTGCAGGATATAAAATTCAGTAAGTTACTAAGTCCTTTAATTTTACCCAAACTAACACTCAAATTTCCTTTAAATTCCTAGAAAATCTTTCTGTCTCTTTAAATAACTGGGAAATTCGTCTTTCTTAGTACATTCTTACTATGATTTTTTTAAGATTCACTATTTATTTGTTTTTGGCTGTGCTGGGTCTTCATTGCTACACATGGGCTTTCTCTAACTGCAGCGGGCAGGCGCTCCTCTGCCTTGCAGTGCAGGGGCTTCTCACTGTGGTGGCCTCTCTTGTGGTGGGGCACGGGTTCTAAGGCTGTAAGGGCTTCAGTAGTTGGGGCACGTGGGCTCAGCAGTTGGGGCAGAGGGTCTTAGTCGTTCCATGGCATGTGGAATCCTCCCAGGCCATGGATTTAACCCATGTCCCCTACATTGGCAGGTGAATTCTTAACCACTAGACTACCAGGGAAGCCCTAGAATGTTTTATAATTATTATAATCCTTCCTAGGCCTCCATGAAATGGCTGGGGCATGTAATCAAGCCACTTAACAGAAATAAATGAATGTCACCTGGCCCAGCATTCGCTTTCGTCTCTTTGCTTTTAGGAATCAATGGCTATAGTACATCAAAAGCTGATTTTGTTTAGTTGTTGAATTTTCACTCAATTTTCCAGACCATCATTTCCTGAAAAGTGGAAGTCACTCAGTCATGTCTGACTCTTTGTGACCCCATGGACTATACAGTCCATGAAATTGTCCAGGCCAGAATACTGGAGTGGGTAGCCTTTCCCTTCTCCAGGGGATCTTCTCAACCCAGGGATCGAACCCAGGTCTCTTGTATTACAGGTGGATTCTTTACCAGCTGAGCCACCAGGGAAGCCCCATCATTTTCTGAAGTGCTTGCAAATAGTCAGTTTTTTGGCTTTTGGTGTCTGAGAGCCTATTTTAAGAGCACTGCCAAGCATAGTAAACTAACAGCACTGTATTCCAGCTGTGGCAACAGTATCACTGTAGTACTATACCCTAGCTTCCTGGAAAAGAGCTTCTTTGTGGCCATGGTGTATATGAAACATGTACCACCATGAACGTTCTCATGTGGTAAGAAACTGTTTTCCAGCTCATTGACATCTAGCATTTTTTATCAGTTTGGTTTTTTTTCAGTCATTTCAGAATTTGTTTTTAACCTTTGCTCCCAAGTGCTTGATGTCATTACAGTAATACAAAACAAATAGCCTGTATCCAAGGGACTAGCACAAATGTTGAAACAGTTCCGAACAAAGTTTGAAATTTACAAATNGTTTGGTTTTTTTTCAGTCATTTCAGAATTTGTTTTTAACCTTTGCTCCCAAGTGCTTGATGTCATTACAGTAATACAAAACAAATAGCCTGTATCCAAGGGACTAGCACAAATGTTGAAACAGTTCCGAACAAAGTTTGAAATTTACAAATGTAATTTCTAATTTTAGTATCCGATGTACTTGAGTTTATTTTTGTACTTGAACTTGGATTTGAAATGCTTATCAATATCTTACCATGTCTTTTAAAAAGTTTTTTAAAAAGTCCTTGTAAGGCCATTTAGATTCTTAAAAAAAAAAAAACTCAATTCCCTGGTAAAAATATATATTAAATATAATTGAAAGTAATTGAATTGAGAGATTTATATGTAATAAGACTTCCTTTGGATAATGTTTTAGTTTTGTATTGGTGTCTAGTTTACAGCAAAGTGATTCACTTATANAAAAAAAAAAAACTCAATTCCCTGGTAAAAATATATATTAAATATAATTGAAAGTAATTGAATTGAGAGATTTATATGTAATAAGACTTCCTTTGGATAATGTTTTAGTTTTGTATTGGTGTCTAGTTTACAGCAAAGTGATTCACTTATACACATATCCGTGTTGCGTGCTCAGTCATTCGGTCGTGTCTGACTCTCTGTGACCCCATGGACTGCAGCCCTCCAGGCCACTGGAGGAATTTTCCAGGCAAGAATACTAGAGTGGGTTTCCATTTCCTTCTCTAGGGGATCTTCCTGACCCGAGGATCCAACCCATGTCTCCTGTATTGGCAGGCAAATTCTTTACTGCTGACATAATAGCTATATATCTGTTGTTTTGCAGATTCTTTTCCATTACAGATTGTCACCAGGTATTGAGTGGAGTTCCCTGTGCTGTACTATAGGTCCTTATTGGTTACGTGTTTTAATTTATCCCTCCCGCACCACCTTAGGTTAGGTAATCATAAGTTTGTTTTCTAAGTCTGTGAGTGTGTTTCTGTTTTGAAATAAGTTCATTTACAACATTTTTTTAGATTTCTTTGGATCACTTATAAGTATTAGTAAAATCTCACCCTAAGAAATGCTTTTTTAAAAACATTAAAAATATGTGTTTAAGAATATATATGCACACACACATATGCATTTATGATATCACATGTTCTCAACCATAAAATATGTTAAAGTTCACAATAATCTATACATAGTGAATATAAGGAAAAGTAAATGTTTCTTATATGCAAATAAAACTGAAGCTAAACTTTGAGTTATAGACACATTTTTGAAATTGTAGAAAGGTATTTTAAGCCATATATTACTTTGAAATATTTTATCATTCAATTCAAATTCCATAATTACATCTCTGGTTCCTTAATATCTTGATGGATTGAGATGATAATTGGATCTAATTTTAGACAAATGTATAAGTTTGACAGTTTAACTGTCAAGAAATAGCCCTGTATGAAAGAATGACTTTCGGCTTTCTGGTTATAGTCTACTGAAAACCAAATTCCCTTGTAGATTTGTGTAGGAGCACAATAGAGGGAGGTAATTTCCCTTATTGTCAGATAGCAAAAATCTCCCCCAAAGCAACTGAACTCTAAACAGAGTAAGTTGAAATCACACACTTTCCTATTTCCTGTGATTTCTTCATTCTGTCCCTCAGAATGGTATTCTTACACTATTTCAAAATGAGAGTTGAAGATTTTCATTAGAAATTTCAAAATGGTCTTCTCTGGAATGGCCATTATTTTAACAGTAAAAATTATGTATATTACAAATTACAATAAATAGGAAGTTATAATAAATAATAAAAGTTATTTTGTCTCTTGTTCCTTGCTGTCAGGTCACCATCATAATAAGCAAACTTTTTTTTTTTGAAAGACTGGGCTCTGATTCCATTAGAATATTTCCAGGAATTTAAAGTGGTTGTGGGATTAAAAGTTTTCAGAGTGACACATATAAAACTCCTACTAAATAAATAATACAGAATTGCATCCAGTATTGAAATCTTACTTTCCGTTGTCATTATCTCCATTGCATGTGGCTGAGGCAGAATTTTCAAACTATCTAAGAGTTCCACATAAGCATGTGCTATCAAACAGGAAAATGGATTGACCAGAAATTTTGTTCAGGTTTTTCGGTAAGATGCTGCAAAAAACCCTGAACAAACTTTTTGGCCAACCCAGTATCTTGAGGAATGATGTTAACATTTTAAACAAAGCATTCCTGATAATGAGTTCCAGGTTTTCATTATTTTTCTGATAAAGAATATAAACCAATACAGAAATTATTTCCTAGAATATACCCCAAAAAGTATTTTAGGAATACAAACATTGATGAGTTACCCCCATAAAATACACACCTGTTGTATATGATTATGCACAGAAGCCAGTTTTTTCATGAATAATTTGCATCATTTTACATAATTTTTGCATAATTTAAGAAACCATATGCTCTATAATGAAGAAGAAAGTATTTAAAGTCTGCAATCGTGTTAAACAGTTACAGTATGAGTCACTATATATTTTTTTAAAGTGCTGCTCTAAGTGTGACAACAGAAACTTAAAGGATATGATGCTCATTTGAAGTATGCTATTAGTTTAAAGCCGTAAATTCTTTAACTTAGCCCATTTTGGTGATTGTGACCAAATTTGGAACATTTTTTTGTGTTAAGTATTGAAATGGTTTTAAAAACCTGAAAACTGTCTCAGAATATTCTTTGACATCTGAGAATTCAGTGTGTTTGTTCTATAAGGTGATATCTACATAACTTATTTCAAAAATTGACCCTGATAATTTTTCTAGGTTTTATAACTTGGCAGAACTGGTTAAATTTTACTAGACTTCATAAAGAACAGTTATATACATTTTTTAAAAGAATTTTTTTCAATTGAATTCCAAAGTCCATCTTCTGCTTTTCTCTCTTGAGTCAAATATTCTATCTGTGCCACTATTTTTTGAAGATTAGTCATTATTATTAAAGATGTTTTGTACTTTACTGTTGCACAGGAAGCAATAGTCTAAACTTTGATATTTTTAATGCATCCATACCAGAATTTTTATTTTTGTGAGGAAGTGATATTGCCATTTTCCTTTAAGATTATTGATACAGTTTTATTTTTTAATATTTGTTTTATATTGGAGTATAGTTGATTTACAATGTTGTGTTAGTTTCAGTTATCCAAAAAAGTGATCTGGTTATACATACACATGTATTTATTCTTTTTCAAATTCTTNATTGCCATTTTCCTTTAAGATTATTGATACAGTTTTATTTTTTAATATTTGTTTTATATTGGAGTATAGTTGATTTACAATGTTGTGTTAGTTTCAGTTATCCAAAAAAGTGATCTGGTTATACATACACATGTATTTATTCTTTTTCAAATTCTTTTCTCATGTAGGTTGTTACAGAATACTCAGTTTTCTATACTATAAAGTAGGTCCTTGTTGATTATCTATTTTACATATAGTAGTTTGTATAATTAATTCCAGATTCCCAAATGTGATTTTATTTTTAACAAAAGCCCTATGTTAACAAGAAATATATTTAAAATGCTGCATTTGAGAAGACTACCTGATTTAAGAAGGTGTATTTCCTTGTTGTCTTGAAAGAGGTTGGAACTGGGGCCAATAGTGGAAGTTGGAAGAAGGGAGAAAGTGTGTCGCTTTTCAGTTTAAAAAATAGTAAGTGAACCCACTAAGAAATAAGCCGCCAACTCAACATCTCTAGAAGTATTGTATCCTGCTTTGGTCACTCTCTAGCCAGTGCTGTTCAGTAGAACTTTTCCTCACAATGAAAATTTTCTATGTTGATACTGTCCAATATGGCATCCTGGACATGACTTTGAGCAGACTCCGGCAGATGGTGGAGAACAGAGGAGGCTGGCGTGCTGCAGGCCGTGGGGTCGCGAAAAGTCAGACACGACTTAGCAACTGAGCACTGACAATATGGCAGCTACTAGCCATGAGTGACTGTTGAGTGCTTGAACTGTGGTCACTGAAAAACTGAATTTGTGGTTAAATCTGAATGACTTCTACTAGGACGTCCTTGGCAATCCAGTGAAGACTGCATGCTCCCAATGCAGAATGCCTACGTTGAATTCCTGGTCAAAGAACTAGATCCTGCATGCCCCAACTAGAGATACTTCATACTGCCACTAAGACCCAGCATAGCCAGAGAGACAGACAGACAGACAGATGACTCCTTTCTACTCAGCCTGTGCTCCACAGACCAGGAGTTCCAGCATCGCATCCAAGCTTGTTAGGAATGCAGAATCCCAGGTCCCACCCTAAACCTACTGAAACAGAATCCATATTCTAGTGAGATTTCTCAGGTAATTCTTCAGGTCATTATCATTTTGCAGAGCTGGTCTGAAAGGCATTCTTTTTTTTTTTTTTTTTTTGAAAGGCATTCTTATATTGACTCAATGGAACATCTCAATGAGTGTTCCATTTCACTCAAGTCTTCAATTCTTTCCTTTCAGAGAAGTTAATTTTTGAGATTGGAAGAGAGGTGAAGAGCATAGACTTTGAGGTTAGACAAGGAGTTGAAACCCAGCTATTCCACTCATTGGCTTTGAATGACTTTGGATAAATCAACCTGTCGAAGCCTCACCTCCACTTCTGTCAGATGGGGGTGCTCACGAAATGGTACCGGTCCAGCTACCGTGAAGGTGAACTGACATAATGTTAGTAAAGTGTTTACAGGGAAACCATCAATAAAGGATTTTTTCCTTTTATTTTATTTATTTTGGGCTGTGCTTGGTCTTTGTTGCTCTGCGCAGGCTTTCTCTACTTGCGGTGAGCAGGGTCTGCTCTTTGTTGCCATGTGCGGGCGTCTTATTGTGGTGGCTTCTCTAGTGAAGCGCAGGCCCTGGAGTGTGTTGGCACAGTAGTTGTGGCACTCAGGCTTAGTTGCTCCCTGGCATGTGGGATCTTCCAGGACTGGGATCGAACCTGCGTCCCCTGCATTGGCACTCTAATTCTCAACCACTGTACCACCAGGGAAGCCCTAAAGGTTGGTTTTAACCACTATTATTGTTAATGCATATTACACAACCCCTGTTATTGTTAATGCATATTACATGCCTTTCAAAGTAAGATAAGAAACTAAACTTAGCAGACCTAGATGTTTGGATATATCTTTCTTCCAAATCACAATTAGCTTTGCAAAGTCTCAAACGATGGTTACCTGTCTTAAAGAAAAGAAGATCTGAAGTCTTCTGGTGTGATTTTTTTTTTCCACATATTTTATGTTTAGGATTAAAGTGAGAAATAGTGACCCAGCCTCTTTGAACCATCAAAGGGTCCTTAAACTGGCGATCAGAGAGCAAAGCAATCACTTCTTCGTTCCTTTAAAATTCCTCTTTGCCTTCCTATGCTAGAGTTTATGGAATCCCTCCCCCAAAAAAGTCTTAAAAGTTCTGCCCCCCTCTATTACTCATGGTTGGGGCCACAGCAAAGTAAATTCTGCCATCCTGGTTGCACAGTGTGGAGGGATATGTCTGGCAGGCCTCCTTGGGAGTACAGCCAGAATTTCCCTTTCAGCAAATTCTATGTTTCAAAAAGAATGAACCCAGGGTGAGCTCAAGCTATTAGTCACAAGTTTTCATCTTTATTAAATGGAGCTTCATCAGGGAGCTAGCCTGAGTGGGGGTGGGAACAGTCTGCTAGTTAAAAATAAAAGCTCATACTTATTTAAAATTCCCATCGTTCTTTTGGCACTAAAAAAGTCATCCATGCTTATAGAATATAATTTCCAAAGTACTTTCTGTGATTTAACCATTCTGTCATTGTTGGACATTTAGAGTGCTTTGCATATGCATACATGTATGTGTGTATATTACATACGTGTGTGTGTGATCCCATGGTGAACATTCTCATACATAAATTTTTTCTGCATCTTTATTTCCTTCACATAGATTCTGAAAAACAGAATTACTGAATATGTACTTTTAGAAGAGCAATATGTCTTGACAAATGGCTGTTCAGAAACATTGCATTAATTTAGATGTCTTCCACCAGCAGTGTTTGAGTTCATTTCACTATAATATTGATTGTCACTTTTAAAAAGGTTAATTTGATGCAATGGAATACTATTCATACATTAAAAAGTAGGAAATCCTGCCATTGGTGGCAACATGGATAAATCTTGGGGGCACTGCAGTAAGTGAAATAAATCAGACAGAGAAAGACAGATACTGTATGATCTCACTTAGATGTGGAGTCTTAAAAAAGAAAACAACTCAGAACAGATTGGTAGTTGGCTGAGGTGGGGGGTGATGGGGTGTGAAATGAGTGAAGGTGGTACAAACTTCCAGTTATAAAATAAACCCTGGGAGTATAATGTACAACATGGAGACTCTAGTTAGCAGCACTTTATTGTCCATTTGAAATTTGCTAAAAGAGTAGATCTGAAAAGTTCTCATCATAAGATGAAAATTATACCAATGTGTGCTGATGGATGTTAATTACACTCAAAATAGGTTCAGTTCAGTCGCTCAGTCGTGTCCGACTCTTTGCGACCCCATGAATTGCAGCACACCAGACCTCCCTGTTCATCACCATCTCTCGGAGTTCAATCAG
The DNA here is from genome assembly GCA_006410875.1 of Neotragus pygmaeus. Lineage (NCBI taxonomy): Eukaryota > Metazoa > Chordata > Mammalia > Artiodactyla > Bovidae > Neotragus > Neotragus pygmaeus. The sequence continues at coordinate 269,954 of SJYV01003904.1, read as the reverse complement.
ACTCACATCCAGCGAGTTCGTGATGCCATCCAGCCATCTCATCCTCGGTCGTCCCCTTCTCCTCCTGCCCCCAATCCCTCCCAGCATCAGAGTCTTTTTCCAGTGAGTCAACTCTTCTCATGAGGTGGCCAAAGTACTGGAGTTTCAGCTTCAGCATCATTCCTTCCAAAGAAATCCCAGGGTTGATCTCCTTCAGAATGGACTGGTTGGATCTCCTTGCAGTCCAAGGGACTCTCAAGAGTCTTCTCCAACACCACAGTTCAAAAGCATCAATTCTTTGGCGCTCAGACTTCTTCACAGTCCAACTCTCACATCCATACATGACCACAGGAAAAACCATAGCCTTGACTAGATGGACCTTAGTCGGCAAAGTAATGTCTCTGCTTTTGAATATACTATCTAGGTTGGTCATAACTTTTCTTCCAAGGA
>SJYV01003904.1:238908-261703 GCA_006410875.1 Neotragus pygmaeus | reverse complement strand
GGACTGGTTGGATCTCCTTGCAGTCCAACAGACTCTCAGAAGTCTTCTCCAACACCACAGTTCAAAAGCATCAATTCTTCGGCACTCAGCTTTCTTCACAATCCAACTCTCGCATCCATACATGACCACAGGAAAAACCGTAGCCTTGACTAGATGGACCTTTGTTGGCAAAGTAATGTCTCTGCTTTTGAATATACTATCTAGATTGGTCATAACTTTCCTTTATCCCGTAGATTCCTGGAAAATCCAGGTGTCATTGGTACACATTCATTTTGGTATTCTCTCCAAGAAGGTACTAATGTTCAACCCTGAAAGAAATAGAAATGACTGTAAAAAATAATAACCTTCTTCCTTCCCTAACCCCATTTGCATATGAATGCCTGCATTGATTTAGAGAATAAATTATTACAGGTACATCAGGGTGAGTTAGTGACTCAGGATAGTCAGAATGACAGAGGAAATGGAAACCGTAAAGATACAAAACATACAGTCATGATTTGAAGGACATTGAAAGGGCTGCTTGGATCACCTCAAAAGCCATACTAAGCATGACAGCTGATGAAAAACGTGAACACAAGATGTCATTTGAGGTTTCCAGAAGGTAGAGAAGGCTTAGTGGAAGGACAATGGCTGAGAGGTGCCAGGTAGAACTGAGGGGAGGGCTGCAGTGGGCAGATAGAATTATAAGATCTCCTTGATGGGTTAATTCTGAGTTAATAAGGAAGGGAGGAGGTAGCTCTTTGGTTTAGAGTGAAGGAGAAAGGGTAGCTTGAGAGAGAAAGATGCGAGGGCTTCTCTGGTGGCTCAGACAGTAATGTGGGAGACCATGGGGTCAATCCCTGGGTTGGAAAGATTCCACTGGAGAAGGGAACGGCAACCCACTCCAGTCTTCTGGCCTGGAGAATTCCATGGACTCTGTAGTCCACGGGGTCACAAAGAGTCAGACATGACTGAGTGACTTTCATTAATAAAATTAGTCAAAGCTCATGAGTCTCTGAGTCCTGTTTCAAAGGACATCCTTTGTCATCAGGGGGATTTTCCTCATTCTATAAAATACTTTGCCCTCTCAGTGACATACTTAGCCGCTTTGGTCGTGTATGACGGAACAGAGAAGCCCTACCTGGCACTTGATGCTGGGCACCTCTGTACCCACACTATCCTTTTTAAGTATTATTGAACATCACAACAACTCCATACAGGGGGTGCTGTCTCCTCATTTTCCAGGCACAGAAACTCAGCCTTAAAGATGTTCTGTAACGTGTCCAGTGTCATCCAACAGAGTGCTGGGTTTAACATTTGTTACACTGCCCCCTAAAAAAAGTCCCTTTGAGATGAATGGGGGAACTTTTCATCTCATCTATCTAGAGTGAGTGTACATATATACAGTGGAATATTATTCAGCCATCAAAAGGAATGAACTAAAGCCATTTGCAGCAACATAGATGGACCTAGAGATTATCATGCTAAATAAGGGAAGTCAGAGAGAGAAAGGTAAATATCACATGATATAACGCAGAAGTGGAGTCTAAAATATGACACAACTGAACTCATTACAAAACAGACTCACAGACATAGACAACAGGCTTGTGGTTGCCAAGAGGGTAGAGAAGTAGAGGTAGAGACGGAGTGGGAGTCTGGGATTAGCAGATGCAAACTAATTTATAGAGGATGGATAAACAAGATTCTGCTGTATAGCACAAGGAACTATATTCAATATCCTGTAATAAACCATAATGGGAAAGAATATTAAAAATATACATATATATGTACCTGAGTCACTTTGCTATACAACAGAAATTAATACAACATTGTAAATCAACTATACTTCAGTAAAATTTTTTAAGTTTTTTAGTAAAGACAGAAGGCCCTGTTTAAGAGGTAACCTGAGGAGCAGTTCCTACTTTTTGTGATGTTAGAGATTGCAAGTGACAGAGAGATGAGTGTTTTGTTGCATGCTATTCTTTTTTATTTTTTGTCCTGTAATTTCACCATCCTCCCCACTTTGTGTATCAATGCTGGAAAGGAGAAAAGTACATGTATCTTTATTAGTGTAAAGATAATCTCAATGTGCTAATAGGGGTGAAGTTCATCATTAATCATTTTCCAAATTCTCTGAGGGAAATTATTTACTCTTTGCATTCTGTTTTCAGAGCTGTGCATTAGGAAAATATCAGGCACTTGAAATTAGAAAAAGCAGCTTTTAATCGGAGAAGACTCTTGAGAGTCCCTTGGACTGCAAAGAGATCCAACCAGTCCATCCTAAACGAGATCAGTCCTGGGTGTTCATTGGAAGGACTGATATTGAAGCTGAANATGATCTTCATTTTCTGACTGTTGAGCTTTCAGCCAACTTTTTCACTCTCCACTTTCACTTTCATCAAGAGGCTTTTTAGTTCCTCTCTACTTTCTGCCATTAATCAGGCATCTAGCATGATGTATTTTCGCTTATATGATAGGGGGAAGACCTGGGTTTGACTCCTGGGTTGGGAAGATTCCCTGGAGAAGGAATGGCTACCCACTCCAATGTTCTGCCCCGGAGAATCCCATGATAGTCCATGGGGGTCGCAGAGTCAGACAGGACTGAGCCACTTTCACTTTCATGGGGGCGGGGAAGAGGAGAATGTTTGCAATCATGGGTGTTAACTTGCTAAGAATTGAATGCAGAGCCTAGTTAGATTTCTACCGGAAGGAAAACAGACTAGTGACTAAACTCACGTACCAATACATAAAGTTGAAAGGTTTTTCTGGAAACAGAAACTAATGCTAGCCCTCCCATGAAATCTGGATAGTGCACTAAAATTGTTCAATGGGAGAGGCATTCAAAAGTTTTGTCATTTAACAGTCTTCTGATTCCAGTTTATTGTTAGTAAAAATTACCCAAGTTTCCTCCAGAGACAGACTTCCTTTCCCGTGAGAGTGAGGAGAAACTAAATTGAGTTTGATGTCTAAACTTCTCTGATTACATGTAGTAAACCAAAAACCACCACAGAAAGCCCAAAGCAAAATGTCCCAGATTCTACAGCAGTGCTGGTCAATAAAAACACGTGACTCACATATACAATTTGAAATTTTCATGTAGCCACTTAAAAAAAAAAGGTAGAAAGAAATATGCAAAGTGAATTTTACCAATATATTTATCACAACATATCAAAAGATACCATCTAAGCATATCATGTAAAATTAATACATGAGATATTACAAGTTTTGATAGTAAGTGCTAGAAATCTAGCGTGTATTTCCCACTAAGAACTCATTATCAGTTCAGACAGCCATATTTTCAGCGCTCAACAGCTACGTGTGGCTAAGAGCTACTAATTGGGCAATGCGACCCTAGAGTTAGACTTCAAAAGAAAAAAACGAAGCCAACACAACTGAATTTCAATAGAAAGGACGTTTAGAGTTGGGCTGTAATTGCTGGCTCTAGTGTCTGGAGAAAGGAAGCCTAGGAAAAAAATAACAAAGCAGTGACAAGAAGCGAGGCTGTGGCATGTCCAGAGAAGCCGGCCGCTTCCCCCAGGTGAGCCTAAGCCTTGAAGGGCCGCTCGAGGGGAAGCGGTCGCCGTCGTCGGGGCTCCAGAGCCCGTGTGCCCGGGCTGAGAGCCAGTGAGAGGGGCGGCGCCGCGGCCCTACCTGTCGAGCAGCGGGCTGTGGATGTGCAGGTGCTTCACGGCCACCTGAACGCGCCAGTCGGCGTGGCGAGCGGACGACACGGTGCCGGACGCGCCGCGGCTCAGGTAGCGCAGGTCGGCGAGCTTGTGGTACGGGATGGCGGGCAAGGCGCTGCAGACGGCCTCGGCGCTCATGGCGGCGGGCCCTGCCGGCCCTCCGGCCGCCGGCCGCTCCCGGAAGTGCCCGCCGCGCCCGCAGCTCCGCCCCGGCGCGGGGCCGCACACTAGGTCGCGAGGCCGTTCATCCCCGAGGCGGCCCGCGCCACGCTCCTTATCCAGGGCCCGAGCGAACTCTCTCTGGAGACAGGTTAACGCCGAGGCGACGGGGCGCTGCGGAGACCGGCTCCCACACCCGGCCCTCCCGGGGCGCGGCAGCCGCTGCCGCCAGCCGCTCGGAGCTCCGCCTCCTCAGACGCTCCAGTGACGTCAGAGGGCGGACGCCGCGCCGGGGGCTTTCCCGCGCGTCCGCCCGAGGTCGCCGCTGTCCGAAGCTCCGACCGCGTGTCCCGGGGCGGCGCGGCACCGGCGACGGCCTGCGAGCGGGGAAGGGGCCCGGGGCGCTCAGTGCGTCTTCTCCCCGCGCCCCCGGCCCGCCAGGGTTTGGAAGGGTTTCCTGTGAGGAAGTTTCCCCCTCAGTCGCCTCACACTTGCTCCGCAGGCCCTCCCGCCTGGAACACTCTCCTCTGGTCACGTCTCCTAGCGACGTAGTTTTCTTCCCCTCACCCATGTTGTCTCCTGACGCCCATAATTACAGCCAGAGATTGAAAAATAACCTCGAGAGAGTCCTTCCCTCTGGTTTCAGATGAGACTGCAAACATTTCTTTCTCATAGATCTGGGAAGAACGCAGTATTTAATGCCAACCGAGAAACGATGGAAGCGTCTTTTTTTTTTTTACCTTAAACACCGGTCTACACCTGAAATGGCTGTTTCGAAACGTGTGTTGCAGATATTGTTCACAATAGCAAGTTCGTGCTAGGCATTTAATGAGTTCTAAAACGTAATTAATGGGAAATGCTTGAGTTGAATCAGGTATTTCTGCCTAGGGAAATTCAACGCTTCCTGTATTTCTTTATTGTCCGAAACGTGAGTAGCAATGCTACATTTTGCAATTAATGGAAGCTGTAATAAGGATTGTTTTGAAATCTGGTAACTTAAATTGCTTAGCTTTAAAGCTATGGTCTGATAATCTGTGGTTTATTTTTAAGTAAGCTTTTTGCTACAAAAAGTGCTTAGAAAACTTTTCGTATTCATTCATTCACTCATTCATCCAGTTTACAAACTAAGAGCTCTGGAGAAAGAGAACAAAAATTAGGGAGGAAATTATCAAAATAATAACTCAAGAATTTTTGCCAGGATCAAAGGTCAAAGGTCTTCATATCGAAAGGGTCTACCAGCTAAGGTGGCTGCAGTGGTAAAGAATCCACCTGCCAGTGCAGGAGACTCAAGAGACGCCGGTTTGATACCTGGGGTGGGAAGAGGAGGAGGAAATGGCAGCCCGCTGGAGTATTCTTGCCTGGGAAATCCCATGGACTGAGGAGCCTGGCAGGCTACAGTCCATGGGGTCACAAAGAGTCCAACACAGCTCACACACACACACACACACACACACACACAGCACCCAAAGTGAATAAGAAAAGACTATATTGAAGTACATCATTAAAAAGATCAAGACACTAGAGCATATAGAAGATTCTAAGAATTCAGAGGGAAGAAACAAGAACAAACGGGTGGATATTAGAATGGCATCTGATTTCTCAGTGATAATGCTTTTATGCTAAAACACTGCAGTGAACTTTCAAATTTTGTATTACAATAGCTTCCAATCTAGAATTCTGTAGTCAAACTATTCATAGAGTATAAGAGCAGAATAAAAACATTTCTCATATATAAGGATGCAAAACATTTATTTTCCATCTATCTACTTAAAAAAAAAGAAAACTACTAGAGGATGTACTCCAATTGAATATGACAGCAAAACAAGAAAGACATGGGCCCAAGAAAACAAGACCAGAAGGATGTGAAGGGAAATGCCAGGTGAAAGACATGTGGCAGGATTAGAGAGCAGTTGCTTTCACTGGAGCTAGGTGGCAGATTCCAAGAAGAAAAACTGATAAAAATTATGTATTTAGATGATTAATGTTGGGTATTTGTGTGTAGTTATATTGCTAGATGTTTGATAGATCTAAAGAAATATGTGATAAAATTTGAGCAGGAGATTTAAAACTATAGGAAAGTGAAAAAAAGAAATTATTAATTCCATGAAACTAAAGATTATACAAGAATGGAAGCAGCACTTCTCCAAACTGTTCTGTGGTTGTTAAAAGTTTAAGACTTTTTAGAGCTTCTGAAATACTAGTATATTGTAAATCTCTAAGAAGGAGAGAACATGCAGCATAGAAGTCTATAAAATTTATATTTTAATTGCATTTCTTTTAAATTAAAAAATAGTATTATGGTCACATGGTTCAAAATTTAAAAATTTTAAAGGACCAATAATCCAATAGAAAATTAAGAAGAAGACATAGATGCTTCACAAAAGGAGATATCTAAAGAGTAAATAGCAAATGAATGTGAAAAGGTATTCTATATCATTAGAGAACTACAAGTTAAAACCACAATGAAATAACACTACACAAATACAAGAATAACTGAAGTTAAAAAGACAGAATATACCAAGTGTGGATGAGGTTTTGTAGCAATTGGAACTCTTGTACATTACTGATAGGAGTGTCATTTGGTATAATCAACTATTCAAACCCTGTGGCAGAATCTATTAAAATTATAGATATTCACATCCTCAGCAATTCCTTGTCTAGGTATGTTGTTTAGTCACTCAGTTGTGTCCGACTCTTTGCGACCCCATGGACTGCCATAAGCCAGGCTTCCTGTCCTTCACCATCTTCTTGGAGTTTGCTCAGACTCATGTCCTTTGAGTTAGTGATGCCATCCAACCATCTCATCCTCTGTCATTCCCTTCTTCCCCTGCCTTCAGTCTTTCCCAGCATCAGGGACTTTTCCAGTGAGTTGGCTCTTCGCATCAGGTGGCCAAAGTATTGGAGTTTCAGCTTCAGCATCAGTCCTTCCACTGAATATTCAGGGTTGATTTCCTTTAGGACTGACTTGTTTGATCTCCTTGCTGTCCAAGGGATTCTCAAGAGTCTTCTCTAGCACTAAGTTCGAAGGCATCAATTCTTCGACTCTGTCTTTTTTACTTTCCAACTCTTACAGCTATATATGACTCCTAGAAAAACCATAGCTTTGACCATAGACTACATGGACCTTTGCTGGCAAAGTAATGTTTCTGTTTTTTAATATGCTGTCTAGGTTTGTCATCGCTTTGCTTTCAAGGAACAAGTGTCTTTTAATTTTATGGCTGCAATCACCATCTATAGTGATTTTGGAGCCCAAGAAAATAGTCTGTCACTGTTTCCACTTTTCCCCCGTCTATTTGCTGTTAAGTGATGGGACTGGATGCCATGAGCTTTGTTTTTTGAATGTTGAGTTTTAAGCCAACTTTTTCACTCTCCTCTTTTATCTCATCAAGAGTCTCTTTAATTCCTCTTTGCTTTCTGCCATAAGGATGGTGTCATCTGCATATCTGAGGTTATTGATATTTCTCTCTGCAATCTTGATTCCAGCTTGTGCTTCATCCAGCTTGGCATTTTGCATGATGTACTCTGCATATAATTTAAATAAGCAAGGTGACAATATACAACCTTGATGTACTCCTTTCCCAATTTTGAACTAGTCTTTTGTTCCATGTCTGGTTCTATTTCTTCTTGACCTGAATACAAGTTTCTCAGGAGGCAGGTCTGGTCATCTGGTATTCCTACTTCTTTAAGAATTTTCTACAGTTTATTTTGGTCTGCTTGGTCAAAAGCTTTAGTGTAGTCAATGAAGCAGAAATAGAGGTCTTTCTGGAATTCTCTAGATTTTTCTATGATCCAACAGATATTGGCAATTTGACTCGATTCCTCTGCCTTTTCTAAATCCAGCTGGGAAGTTCTTGGTTCACATACTGTTGAAGCCTAGCTTGAAGAATTTTGATTACTAGCATGTAAAATGAGTGCAATTGTGCAGTAGCTTGAGAAGGAAATGGCAACCCTTGCCAGGAGAATCCCATGGACAGAGGAGCCTGGTGGGCTACAGTTCATGGAGTGGCAAAGAGTCAGACACGACTGAAATGACTTAGCATGAATGCACGTGCAGTAGTTTAAGCATTCTTTGGCATTGCCCTTCTTTGGCATTCAATGAAAACTGATCTTTACCAGGCCTGCGGCCATTGCTGAGTTTTCCATATAGTGCAGCACTTTAACAACATCATTTTTCAGGATTTGAAATAACTCAGTTGGAATTCCATCACCTGCACTAGCTTCGTTCATAATGATGCTTCCTAAGGCCCACTTGACTTCTCACTCCAGGATGTCTTCTCCAGGTGAGTGATCACACCATCATAGTTATCCAGATCATTAAAATCTTTTTTGTATAGTTCTTCTGTGTATTCTTGCCACCTCTTCTTAATATCTTCTGCTTCTATTCAGTCCATACCACTTCTGTTCTTTTTTGAGCCCATCTTTGCATGAAATGTTCCCTTGGTATCTCTAATTTTCTTGAGATCTCTATTCTTTCCCATTCTATTGTCTAGGTATACTGATATTCCTTGGTGGCTCAGACAGGAAAGAATCTGTGCGCCTGTAATGCAGGAGACCTGTGTTCGATCCCTGGGTTGGGTAGATCTCCTGGAGGAGGGCATGGCAATCCACTTCAGAACCCTTGCTTGGAAAACCCACAAGGACAGAGGAGCCTGTCGGGCTATAGTTCATGGGGTCGCAAAGAGTCAGACATGTCTGAGTGATTAAACACAGCTTATACTAGAATCCTCGTAGTAATGCTATTATAATAGCTTCAAACTGGAAATTACCCAAATATCCATAAACAGTAGAATGGGTAATTTGTGGCACGTTTAACACAATGGAATATGAAACAGCAATGGTATTGAATAGGCTACAATATTGATGAATCACAAATATAATATCAAATGAAAAAAGCTGAACACAGAAAAGTATACATTTTATGAGTCAATTTCTGTTAAGTACAAAAATAAGCAAAATTGCCAATGCTTTCAGAAATCAGGATAATAGGTACACTTGTAGGGTGGTCATAGTGACTAGAAGGGACATGATGAAACTTTTGGGGTGATAGAAATATTGTTTCTTGGTCTAGGACCTAGACTCTTGGTGCCAGTTACATGGGTATGCTCAGTTATGAAAATTCTTTGAGGTTATACAATGTGCACTTTTCATATATATATATATGTATGGTTATGCTTCAATAAAAAGTTAATAGATTTAAATACAAAATAAGTAATATATGTGGACATACATATATATATTATGTCTCTTGTGTGTATGTGTGTTTGTGTGTGTGTGTATTCCATCATGTCTGACTCTTTGTGACCCCATGGACTGCAGCACGCCAGGCTTCTCTGTCCTTCACTGTCTCCTAGAGTTTGCTCAAATTCCTGTCCACTGAGTTGGTGATGCTCTCTAACCATCCCATCCTCTGCCGTCCCCCTCTCCTTTTGCCTTCAATATTTCTGAGCATCAGGGCCCCTTCAAATGAGTCTTAGTGGTATGTATACTGTTTAATTAATGCCCATAAAGAATGGCTAAAGGCAGAAAACCTAAAGAATACTGATGCTAAACTATATCAACTAAAATGAGAAACAAAAAATGAGAATATTTATGGAAATTAGGCTAAAAAGAAGCATCATATGTATACATTGAATTCATCTATTCAGAATTCTGTAAAATCATATTAAGACACATTTTTCCATTTACTGAGAATAAAAATTATTTATGCTGTATGTGCTATTTTAGGGACATAGTTGCTCGAAGTGGTATGCTTGAAATCTCCCATAGTCTCTTAAATGAGAAACAAGACAGAAAAGTGGAAAAATAAACCACTTATTAAAAGTACAAATAAAAGATTTAAAAACATTTCATATGCTAATTTTTTTCTATTGTTTGGTCTAAATGCATCTGGTAACCATCGAGGCAAGCAAGGTGAAGGATATGAGGGACCTCTCTATTATTTTTGCAACTTCCTGTGAGTCGATTATCAGCTCCAAATAAAAGGTGTTAAAAAGTTGACCTTGGATGTATTAGTTTCCTGGGACTACCATAACAAAGAATCACAAGAATTATAAGAAGGGTATGTAAATAAGATGGGCTTCCCTGGTGGCTCAGCAGGAAAGAATCTCCCTGCAATGCAGGAGACCTGAGTTCGATCCCTGGGTCAGGAAGATCCCCTGGAGAAGGGCATGGCAACCCACTCCAGTATCCTTGCCTGGAGAATCCCATGAACAGGGGAGCCTGGTGGGCTACAGTCCACGTGGTCACAAAGAGTTGGACACGACTGAGTGACTGAGCAAGCACACGTGTAAATGAGAGGTAAGCTTTCCTTGATTCCTCAGATCTCTAATCCAACTCCCTAAGGCAACAGATAAATTTAACAAATATTATGTGCCATAATGTAGGTGCTACAAGGATAACCAAAGACAAGTGATCTCTATCCTTAAAATACTTTTAGTATTCTAAGGGAGATAGAACCTGAGCATACAATTACAGTAGAGTGTGATACATGTTCTGATAGGAAAGTCCAGCATATGATAGTGAAGTCCAGAGCACACTTGGATACTAGGCGAAAGAAACATAGATGGTAATTTAATGAAAAGAGGTAAAGCAACTACCCAAAGTCAACAGAGTTTTTAAATTACAGGGACATGATTCCTGCACAAATCTATTTGAATTAAAGCTCACATTCTTTCCAGGAACTGCTAGAGTATTCCATTTTCAGTTTCATATTATATGATGTCCCAGGAGAAGAATTTAGTAGCAAGAGGGAATTTCCCAGCTACAGAAAGACAATGATGGACCAAAACTAACTATTAATGGACACTTCATGGGAAATTCCATTTGCTTTTGATGTTTTACTTGGCAGATTTCCAAGAGTGGAAAGCCATGTTGCTAGTAGCTCCATCTGCATTTAAAATTTTTAGCCTCTGAATTTAATAGGATATTTTGTTTTTCAAAATTACTTCAGAACTCAAAATCATTTTCTCCATCTGCCATTCTTATCTTGTATGCAAAATATACTAAGGTATATTTTTTAGACAACACACTTTTTTTTTTTTTTTTTTTGCTTTAGGCAGTGACTGTATGAAAGAGATTGTAAATTTAGTACCCTTTTTAGCGTCCTATTTTTGGGCAGACACAGACAAAATTGTGGAAGAAGGCGGAACGTTTCTTATTGAGTAGCCAATGTAGTCTAGGTCATAAGAGCAGAGGCTTGTGTATTCAGAAACTACGACTGAGGCAGGGACCCAGCAGCCGCTGAACAGGTTGCCAGAGAGAACTCTGAAGTTTATTGGGAACTAAGGAACATGCAGGAAGTTTCTTAGTTTTCCCAGTTGTAAAAAGGAATAGAAATGTCTGCCTTGCCAGGGAAACCCTGTTGTACAACTCCAGGGGACGCTATTCCCGCTGGGGAGGTGCCAGTGGGCAACACAGTGTAAACGGGCCCCCTAGTGTTACACAGTGTGGAGGCCCTATGGCTTCCCTCTCTCCCTGAATTGTTCTGAGACTCAAGTTACACACTGAACATAAAAGAACCATAAATTATAAACCCGTCAATCTATGTAAATAATATAATAATACTTTACAAGTTTTGCCCTTAAAGCAAAACATTCTTACCTAGTCTGAGAAAGAGAAAAGCAGCCGCTATTAGCTGGGAGCTGGCCTGGCGTTCTCAGTGAATCTGTGGCATTCTCCTGTTCAATATAAGTAACTCTCATAAAACATCAACCTCAGTCAGGACTCCTTTGCCACTGTAGATCAAGAAAAAATAAGACCACTTCATGATCACGTTTGAACAGACAGAGGTAAAAGCATTGTTCAAGCCACAAAAATGAACAAACATCCCCCTTTCTTGGCTAATAGTGAATACCTACTGCTCTAACAATTTTAGCTTTAATTTGATCTCATTGTTCTTCTTGTCTAGATACAAATTAAGATATCCAATCAGAGAATTACTCCTCTTCCAGATAGTATCCAATGCAGGGAAGATACCTGTTTTTCTTGAATGCTCCTCAAAATCACCTAGAATAAGCCCAAATCCTATAACAAATTATTTCTAATATCCTCTTACTGAAATGTCCTGTGATTCCTAGTGTTACAGAACTCCTGCTTGCAGTGAGTCAGTAAATCCAGTTCATAGAAGTGCAGATGTGTTGCTGATGGTCTTTGACTAGAGGACATTGACAGGCTCATAAAGCAGTTATTGCCCAGCCTGGAGCACTCACTATGTGCATCTCAGCTCTTCTAACTTATGTAGGGACACGTCCATGGTGATGATTCTGTTTCACAACACAGAACTCCTGAGGAAGAGATTCTGACTGGCTCATCCTTCAAGTCCTTTGTGGATTATGGGGTTATAGACACAAGGTACTGAATTTCTAAAATGGCAACAACAGTATGGCAACAGCAATAACAACTAACATATATAATGCTTGCTGTGTGGGAGGTACTCTTGTAAGGAATTTCCATAGAGTAATTAATACAACAACACTATACAGTAGATGCTATTATCATTCTCACTTTGCAGATGTAGAAATCAAGGCACAGAGACGTTCATTCTTTGTGTAAAGTCCCACAGCTATTAAGAGGCAGAGCCAGCCAGCAACTGAACAAAAGAAATTATATTGCTGTATTCTGAATCAGTTCAGCTGTTCTCACAGAGTACTCAGAGATGGAGCATGACTGACTTGGCCCCACTCAACACAATTTTAGGGCTTCCCTGGTAACTCAGAAGGCAAAGAATCTGCCTGCGATGCAGATTCCTGGGTTCTGTACCTGGGTTGGGAAGATCTCCTGGGATAGGAAATGGCCTGGAGAATTTGTATATTTAGTGTATTTGCCTGGAGAGTTCCATGGATATGAAGCCTGGCAGGCTATAGGCCAAGGGGCTAAAAAGAGTCAGACATGACTGATTGGCTAACACTTTCAGCACATTTTTATATGAAGAGTTATGTTATATGTGAGCAAGGATATGTTTTAAAGAAGTTCAGTCTAGTAATCTTAAAGTGTGGATATGTCTCTTTGATAATGGTAGCTGTTAGGAATAAGTTAAACTTTACGGAACCAATCCTGTTGGCTATAATTTGCTTTATCTTTTATGTATTAACATTTTAATTCGGCATTTATTGACTGTCTGTGGTGTGAATGGCTCTTTGGTACATAGAATGGGACACACAGGACAAATAAGCTCTACATTGCTATCTACAAAAGTTATGACTAAAGTCTTTATATGTGTCATTTTTATCTTCAGAAATCTTCCTTATTGTAATAACAACTTAGAATTGGGATATGACCAGATCAAGGCAAATGCTGTAGAAAGTCTCTCTTTAGGAATTTGAACCCCAGCATGTGTGTGTGTGTGTGCGTGTGTGTGTGTGTGTTCAGTCATGTCCAGCTCTTTGCAACTCCATGGAATGTAGCCTGCCAGGCTCCTCTGTTCATGGATCATCCAGCAACAAGAATACTGGAGAGGGTTGCCATTTCCTTCTCTAGGGGATCTTCCCAACTCAGAGATCAAACCAGCATCTCTTGCAGCTCCTGCATTGAGATGATGGATTCTTTGCCACTGAGCCACCTGGAAAGTCCACGGGATATAATTGGCATTAACCTATCTGATTCTAGCAGAAATATATGAGGCCTGGATACCTAATGGAGTGAAATGTTTCCTTGTTCATTAACTAANGCAGGAGAAGAAGGGGACGACAGAGGATGAGATGGCTGGATGGCATCACGGACTCTACGGACTTGAGTCTGAGTGAACTCCAGGAGTTGGTGATGAACAGGGAGGCCTGGCATGCTGCGATTCATGAGGTCACAAAGAGTCGGACACGACTGAGCTACTGAATTGAACTGAACTGAACTAAAAATGTACTTCAATCCTACTTGTTAAAGTCAGAAGTTTCTTAACAATATCAACAATAAGTTGCTTAACACAGATAAGAGATCTGTACCAGATGTAGATGACACAGATGAAAAGAAATAACCTTTGTGTGTTCTTACCAATCATTTAGTGGTAAGTGAAATTTTTCCTGAGCAGTTTTTTTTTTTTTTCTTTCAGTTTCTCTTTCCTCCCAGGTTCAAAATACATTATTAATACCCAGAACCATCAATGTGATATCATACTCCCAAGTATATCGTGATGAGAGTTTGCTGTATTTGGTAATTTTAAGTTAACAATGTGTGTGTAGTAGCAGCAATGCCATGAGAAAAAAAAATTCATGCGACAAAAAGTGTTTTATGCCCACAAATTATATTTTTTGGCTGCCTTTTCATTGTATGTTTAGAAATAAGTGTTCTGTGTTATATATATATATATATATATATACACACACACATACATGAAAAGCCATAGCTTTAATTGTATTATGCATGTGCAGAAAATGTCATTTATATGTTGACAAGGCTATAAATTAGCACTCCAATGTAAATTGTTTCATTATATGGAGAACTCGTGGGTTTTCTAGATCCCTGTTTTAGAACACTTTTTTTTTTTTTTGTTTGTTTGTTTGTTTACTTTACAAAAACACTGTTTTATAGCAATGTTCAATTGACAAGAGAGAAATCCGAAAGTGATGGATGTAAAACCAGTACAACTTACATAGCTTTAGTTTAGTTCATTATGGCTCAGCTGGTAAAGAATCCACCTGCAATGCGGGAGCCCTGAGTTCAATCCCTAGGTTGGGAAGATCCCCTGGAGAAGGGATAGGCTACCCACCCCAGTATTCTGGCTTGGAGAATCACATGGACTGTATAGTCCATGGGGTACAAAGAGTTGGATACGACCGAGTGACTTCCACTTTTACTTGCACTTAGTTCACACACATTGACATGTCAATCTACTATCTGAACTATTTTCTAGGATATCAGTTCCTATTTTCAATAACTTCATAGACATTTTCAGTTTTCACTTCAAAAAATAAAATGATATATTGTATCTTCTAATGTCATGAATTTGTTCAGTCACTCAGTCGTGTCTGACTCTTTGTGACCCCATGGACTGCAGCACACCAGGAATCCTTGTCCTTAACCATCTCCCAGAGATTGCTCAAACTCATGGTCATTCAGTCAGTAATGCCATCCAACTATCTTGTCCCCTGTCATCTCCTTCTCCTCCTGCTTTCAATCTTTCTCAGGATTAGGGATTTTCCAATGAATCGGCTATTTCCATCAGGTGGCCAAAGTATTGGAGTCTCAGCTTCAATATCAATACTTACAATGAATATTTAATTTCCTTCAGGATTAACTGGTTTGATCTTCTTGCAGTTCAAGGGACTCTCGAGAGTCTTCTCCAAAAAAAACAGTTTGAATTCTTCAGCGCTCAGCCTCCTTTATGGTCAAACTCTCACGTCCGTACTGACTAGTGGAACAACCATAACTTTGACTAGATGGACTTTGTTGGCAAAGTAATCTCTCTGCTTTTTAATACACTGTCTACGTTGGTCATAACTTTTCTTCCAAGGAGTAAGCATCTTTTAATTTCATGGCTGCAGTCACCATATGCAGTGATTTTGAAGCCCAAGAAAATAAAGTCTGTCACTCTTTCCATTGTTTCCCCATCTATTTGCCATGAAGTGATGTGACTGGANAAACCATAACTTTGACTAGATGGACTTTGTTGGCAAAGTAATCTCTCTGCTTTTTAATACACTGTCTACGTTGGTCATAACTTTTCTTCCAAGGAGTAAGCATCTTTTAATTTCATGGCTGCAGTCACCATATGCAGTGATTTTGAAGCCCAAGAAAATAAAGTCTGTCACTCTTTCCATTGTTTCCCCATCTATTTGCCATGAAGTGATGTGACTGGATGCCATGATCTGAGTTTTCTGTATGTTAAGTTTTAAGCCAACTTTTGCACTCTCCTCTTTCACTTTCATCGAGAGTCTCTTTAGTTCCTCCTCACTTTCTCCCATAAGGGTAGTGTCATCTATATATCTGAGATTATTGATGTTTCTCCTAGAAATCTTGAGTCTAGCTTGTGCTTCATCCAGCCTAGCCTTTTGCTTGATGTATTCTGTATATAGGTTAAATAAGCAGAGTGACAATATACAACTTTGCTGCACTCCTTTCCCAATTTTAAACCAGTCTGTTTTTCCATGTCCAGTTCAAATTATTGCTTCTTAACCTGCATATAAGCTTCTCAGGAGGCAGGTAATGTGGTCTGCTAGTCCCATCTCTTTAATGATTTTTCAGTTTGTTGTGATCCACATAGTCAAAGGCTTTAGTGTAGTCAGTGAATCATAAATATATGTTTTCCTGGAATTTTGTTGCTCTTTCTAAGATCTAATAGATTTTGGCAGTTTGATCTCTGGTTCCTCTGAAGGGTATTCAGATTCTAATCAGATAGACATGCACTTTTTTAATAAAAATTCTGGGAAAGTAAAATAATGTAGATGCTTATTTGATAGTGTTCAGACTTCAACTGAACCTATCTATTCCTTTAGGTAAATTTTATTTACACTTAAAATCAGATCTAATTGGAATGTTACACAAGGTAAAACAATGTAGCATATTTTTTTAGAAGAGTAGGAAATAAATTATCCAGTTCATAAACTAAAGCTAAAATGTAATTTTAAATATAAAAGGATGGAAAATTTATCTCCATGAATAACCTTTCATGAAAGTTCAGCTGAAAAGACTATGATTTCAAAGTGTGCCTTGTGAATCATTATGTAAAATACATTTAATGATTCTTTATATGAACAAAGAGAAGAGATAAAAGACTAAGCTGATCGAAGTGTTCTTTTTAATTTTTGCTTTATTTTTACTAGTATTGGTAGCATGTCTCTCTAAATGAATAATCATGTTTGGAATCAGAGGTCTGAGAATAATTAAAGCATATCAATATGATATTTCTAAAATAGGAGATTATGCTGCCTTTAAACAGTGTTATTGCATTTATAATCACCATCTGCCTATCCCTACTCTCACTTTTCTGGATCTTTTCCTAGTGTTTCTCAAAATATTACTCTCATTGGGCATAATCACAGGGTAATTCTATACTACGTGATCTTAATTTTATAAATTAGAGTTATGTGAGGGAGATTGGTGACTGAGAAAATGTCCTTATTGGGTTGTATCTAGTAATATTTCTATGAAAGAGCTTTCAAAAGCTCACCAAACTTAGATTTCTGAATTTATCTCAATAGAATGTGATTGAGGCTTTATTTTTGAAACCAATATTTTAGAAATAACCATTAAGTTTATATATTGTTTAAAAAAAATAAAAACCTTTTTGCAATAGCCTACTTTCTACCAACTTTATTTCTGAAAGTAAATTTCATCGTATCACCCTAATAACAAAGCTTGTTTTTGTTTTTGTTTAGTCTCTAAGTCGTGTTATACTCTTTTGCAACCCCACACACATGGCCTCTAGTCTGCCTGGCTCCCCTGTCCATGGGATTTCCCAGGCAAGAATACTGAAGTAGGTTGCCTTTTCCTTCCCCAAATAATAAGGCTTATCTATTGCTTTTATGCTATCAAAGCTGCCTGGCATAGCACTTAATAACTTTTTGTTATGGTTTCTCTGCTTCCAAGTTTTCATAAAATCATCACCTAGTTTCAGTCAATAAAAATAAAAGTATATTTGTTATTTAGTACCACATTCAGAATAAAGACTTTACATTACTCTAAAAGGAGAGTTTTGGTTCATAATTAATGTAAAGAGGATACAGACTGACTGACTCATTCTTAGCAAAAACTAAAATTTCTTCAAGGATGAATGTGCCATCTGAAGATTTCCTATCAGTATTTCTGTGCTATGCAGTAATGTTCAATCCTTTATGTTTTTCCCTTCATCTACTACCATGCTTTTTACTCCATCATAACCTGTTTCTGGAATCTACAGTGAATTGGATATGACAGGCAAAGAACATAGTACATGTTGAATACAGTACTGAGTAAATAATAGACCCTGACATATGATGTGAATACCCTAAATTTGAATTTGAATCAATGTAATAACTTTCCTGATAATGATACTTGCATTTGAAATATTATTTCTAATTTTACACATTTAATGTGCTGAGTATTAAGTAGTGGAAACAAAGGGAAAAGTTTTTAGAGGAATGGAGGCCTTTCTTAGAGTGGTTAGAAGCTGTAGATTATAATTTAAAATGTCCGTAGTATGAATTCCTCACATGGTGGACTTGAGAGAATTGTGCTTAAAATATTTAATTTCTGTGGTCCTAGTTTCTGTATATAAAATAAGCTATTAATACTCTCAGGGATTTTATGAAAGTTGACAATTTAAACATATATGCAAGTATGTAAAAATAGGAATATTTAATCAAGGGAAGTTCACTTACCTTGGAGTTATAACATTCAGTTGAGTTCAGTTCAGTTGCTCAATCATGTCCAACTCTTTGCAACCCCATGAATAGCAGTGTGCCAGGCCTCCCTGTCTATCACCACTCTCGGAGTTCACACAGACTCATGTCCTTCGAGTCAGTGATGCCATCCAGCCATCTCATCCTCGGTCGTCCCCTTCTCCTCCTNGGGCGGTTGGGGGTGGGGGGGCGTGGGGGAATACCTCCTTCTTATGTTAATTGTTGTTGCTGAGGGAACTATACTTAAGGCTGCTGGAGAGGGGAGCAAAAAGAATTACAAAGAAATTGGCATGGTTGAGCTGCAGAATTACCCAGACCAGGAACCCCTGACCTCCAGGTTTCTTATTATGAGATAATAGGCTTCATTTATAATCCAATTTAAATCAGTTTTTCTGTTGTTGGTTTTTTTGTGTGTTTTTTTTTGCAGCCTAAAGGATCCCAGTTCATTTCAGTTCAGTTCAGTCACTCAGTCGTGTCCGACTCTTTGCAATCCCATGAATTGAGCACGCCAGGCCTCCCTGTCCATCACCAACTCCCAGAGTTCACTCAAACTCACGTCCATCGAGTCAGTGATGCCATCCAGCCATCTCATCCTCTGTCATCCGCTTTTCCTACTGGTACAAATTTCCTCTTCCCAAGACTAATCATAGAGACAATCTCCAGCTCCCCTCCTTGTAGCTGCCCAGAAATCAGACCTCAGAAATCAGAAGTCCCAGCCAGACACTGTCCAGCCACAGGGCCAACTTGGGCTGAACTCCTGCTTCCCATTTATATCACTAAGAGAAGAAGGGGTAGAGCAAATATTAGTATCTGGAAACCTGAGCACCTGGAAATCAGATCATCAGATCCCAAAGGGAGGTCAAGAGGGGAAAGGTAGAGACAAGTGAAGTCCCAGTTATCCAGCTGGCTTTTTCACTGATGCAGCTTGGTACGCTATTTCTGCTATCTTCAAAGTAAAGATATTTCTACTGTCTTCTAGATGTGACCTCCTGGGACTTCCCTGGTGGTCCAGTGGTTAAGCCTCCACCTTCCAAAGCAGCTGGCGCAGGTTCAATCCCTGGCTGGGGAACTAAGACACCGCGTCGCAACTAGAAAGTCCGAGCATCGCAACCAAGATCCTGTGTGCCACAACTAAGACCCAACGCAGCCAAGTAATTAAATAAACAAATAAAAATTAAATTTTTAAAAATGTGACTCGCTCCTCCTGTAATTTCCTCTTTCATGCTCGATCAGTGCTTTTCACCATATCAGTTCCAGCTCCCCCCACCTTGGCACTCAAGGCCTGCTTGTATCAAGAGCCCACAGCACTTCCCTGGTGAGACAGGTCTCACAGTTCCACTGCACACCCTCCTTCAGGCTGCACCTTCCTCCTCTTCACACCCACCCATGGGCCTCCACCTGCCAAACTCAGATCAAGTCTCACTTGCTGCGCAAAGCCTCCCAAACCACAGAAAACCTTCTGACCTCTTCCTTCCACAAAGGCTTNACACCCTCCTTCAGGCTGCACCTTCCTCCTCTTCACACCCACCCATGGGCCTCCACCTGCCAAACTCAGATCAAGTCTCACTTGCTGCGCAAAGCCTCCCAAACCACAGAAAACCTTCTGACCTCTTCCTTCCACAAAGGCTTCAGATTTTATTTCCTCCAACACATCATTCAACCTGTAATGTCACAGGCGTCATCATTCAACTGCCATGAACATTACTGCCTGTCACAAAAACCAAGACCCCACTCCCTAAGCCATGGGCCCAGAGGGCAGCCGACACAAAGGTCACCCTGGCTTGTAGATTCTCCGACTGATGGGAGCCGGCTCTGCCTGCCTCAATTCTGACTCCAAGAAGGACAAGTTCACAGAGGCTTTATTTGTGAACAACATGTTCTCCAGAGGCATCCCAACGCAGATCCAGCCTGCCGTCACCAAAGAGCACAACCCAGGTCANTGATGCTGGGAGGGATTGGGGACAGGAGGAGAAGGGGACGATAGAGGATGAGATGGCTGGATGGCATCACTGACTCGATTGACATGGGTTTGGGTGAATTCCGGGAGTTGGTGATGGACAGGGAGGCCTGGCGTGCTGCAATTCATGGGGTCGCAAAGAGCTGGACATGACTGAGAGACTGAACTGAACTGATCAACTCTATAAGATTGGTTGGCTTATGAATTACTGAAAAGTGGCTTAACTGTGTAGCCATGCTCTTGTTTCAAATGTGATCTCTGTCAAAACATGGGGTATATGTCTCTTGTTCAACATTACTTAGAACAATGAATGAAAGTCATAATAATCTACCTATTGTCACTTTAGGCTGTGAAAGGATCTTATGGCCAGTAGAAGACTGCAGTTCTTGAGTGAAAAGCATGTGGAGTTATTTGTGGTCATTTCAAGTTTTTGTTTTTTCAGAGTTACAAGATCATGTTTAAAAATCATTAGAGTTCACAGAGGTAAAGTTACGATGAAAGTACCAGACTTTTAAAAATCTTTGCAGCCAATATTCTGATGACTCTCTGAATCTAAACTGTATCTCTAAACTCTTAGACTGTATCCGGCATTTTCTTTCAGCTATTTAGAAGTTTAAAATATTACTAAATAAACCATGTATAACTGAATCTGTTGGATGGAAGCTGTTTTATTTCAAGCATAGTTACAAATATTCACTTAAGTTTATTTAGTAGATTTAGCGAAAGCTGTCATCTGATTGAATGAATAAATCAATCTTCCTTTAAAAACTTACTATGAAATAAATGATAGAATTATTAAAATCAAATACTAACTCCTCACACATAAAAATGTTTTATGTTCTACCAAATATAGTATCATAAGACAAGCTTGTGTTGTAATATTTTCCATATTGAGATTTTGTGGGGGTAATAAATAATACGAAGGCAGGAAGATTCCAAAGAGAAAAGGAAGAAAAAAGGATGAGCTACTGTGTTACCAAACTCACAAGTCAGGTAAAATACTACTTTTCTCCTAGAAGGAGGTCAGGCGTGATGAGGGAGGGGGCATGGATGGTGCAGCCATTGGCTGGGTATATCATTCCAATGAAAGAATTCCTCCTGGAAGATAATATCTGGAATGAGTGGATGGTGGTAAGTGTTCTCCCCAACAATTTCCATTTCAACAACGGGATAACTGAGTCTAAGAGTAGATTGACTAGCCTCAAGTATTGAAAGTAACAACTGATAGAACTGGGAATAAACCAGATAGTTTATTTTAGGTTTATTACATCAGGGGACCCTTGTTAGTGAGGTCCCTGATACAGTATCCTAGAGTTACAATAAAACTAGGACTTAAACATATAAAAGTCAAAGCCAAATATCATAAATTTGCAGCTTTCTTTATATTTGCTTTGTGATGAGGTGATGAACTTATTGGTTCCCTTGTGGCTCAACAGGTAGCTTATTAGAATAAAAGCATTGTATATATTTGATGAGTACTCAAACTGTGCATAACACTGAATTAAATGCCTGAAATACTTCAGTCATTAAGAAGCTATCATTGGAGATATAGCAGAGTGTACATATGACTTTACATACAAATATTTAACAAAAATACCATAAAAAGATTCAGTTATATTCATGCTGAAATACGGAAGTTACCAGAGAGTTAGTGAATGAAGAATTGAATCACTATTATTTTGTAAAGTGTGAATGACTGGGAAAAATTTATGGGAAAGGATGATCTGAGAGTCAGTTCAAAGGAAAGAATCACTTTAGTTGCTTTCCGAGACTTTTTGGTCCATTTTGTAGAGGGCTACAATATCCAAGAATGAGAATCACGTCTTTCAGGACAACTGGTGGGTCTGCATGCTGCAAAAGAGCAATTGAATGGCAAATGAAGCCTGGATCTGCCTAACTACACTGGGCAATAAAGCATTTTAAGAGTCAGGTTCCATATTTTAGTACCTACAATGCTTATCTTTACTGAAACTAGCTTTCCTCACTCATAAAAGAAGTGCTCTATGAACTGTGACATATTAATTAATTTTAGTTTTGAAGGATAGCTCTATTTTAAGGTTTTCTTTAGTGTCATTTGAGGATGAACACTGGACAAGGCACATACAGAAAAACACGAGCTATTTCCTGCCTTCCAGAAGTTTTAAGAGAAGAGAGAGTTTTTAGAGGCTTCGCCTTTATTCCACCCTTGGATGGCTTCCTCTAACATGGTTTTTAAACTTACTCATCTGTGTGGAGCGCAATAAATATTTCTCCACTGACTAACATAAGACAGGCAGATCAAGTAATTAAATGTAACACTTAAATTCACACAATGTAGCATGTTATCTCACACATGGAAATTGGCAAAATGTTCAAAGAGTAACCAAATTAGCTTTTAGGATCTAGCTGTGCTAGTCAGATTTGATTTATTATCTCTCCTCTGCCTGCTGTAACTTGTGTTTATTTATGTAATCTTCATGGATACTTCTAAATTGTTTACAAGAGCTAGACACTATGGTTTTAAAAAAGTCACCATATGATTAAGGAATTGTTTTCTTTTGAAAAAAATTATATAATTGAAGGATAAGCACTTCACAATATTGTGATGGTTTTTGCCATACATCAGTATGAATCAGTCGTAGGCACACATGTGTCCCCTCCATCCTGAACCCCCCTCCCACCTCCCTCCCCACCCCATCCCTCTGGGTTGTCCCAGAGTACCAGCTTTG
>SJYV01003904.1:204185-238418 GCA_006410875.1 Neotragus pygmaeus | reverse complement strand
GAGCGTTGGCTTTGGATCAAGCTTTCATTGGTCATCTACTTTACATATGGTGATGTATACGTTTCAATGCTCCTCTTTCAAATCGTCCCATCCTCTCCTTCTCCCACCAGGTCCAAAAGTCTGTTCTTTATGTCTGGGTCTCCTTTGCTGCCCTGCATGTAGGATCATCTGGACTATCTTTATAGATTCCATATGTGTGTGCTAATATATGATATTTGTCTTTCTCTTTCTGATTTACTTCACCATGTGTAATAACCTCTGGGTTCATCCACCTCATTAGAACTGACTCAAATGTGTTCCTTTTTATAGTTGAGTAATATTCCACTGTGTGTATGTACCACAACTTCTTTATCCATTCATCTGCTGATAGCTTTTGCACATTGAAGGAAACTATAAGGAAAGTGAGAAGACAACCCTCAGAATGGGAGAAAATAATAGCAAAGGAAACAATGGACAAAGAACTAATCTCCAAAATATACAAGTAGCTCATGTAGCTCAATACCAGAAAAATAAATGACCCAAACAAAAAGTGAGCAAAAGACCTAAAACAGAAATTTATCCAAAGAAGACACTCAGATGGCCAGTAAACACATGAAAAGATTTTCAACATCACTTATTAATAGAGAAATGAAAATCAGAACCGCACTGAGGTATCACCTCACACCAATCAGAATGGCCATCATCGAATACCTACAAATACAGATGCTGGAGAGGATATAGAGAAAACAGAACACTCTTGCACTGTTAGTGGGAATATACATTTATACAGCCACTATGGAGAACCGTGTGGGGATTCCTTTAAATACTAGAAATAAAACTGCCATATGACCCATCAATCCCCACTACTTGTCACGAACTCTGAGAAAATCACAATTCGAAAAGACACATGTATCCCAATGTTCATTGCAGCCCTGCTTATAATAGCCAGGACATGGAAGGAAACCTAGATGCCCATCAATAGATAAACTGATAAAGAAGTTGTGGTACATATATACGGTGGAATATTACCCAGTCATAAAAGGAACAAACTTGAGTCATTTGTAAGGAGGTGTATGAACCTAGAATTCGTTATACAGAGTGAAGAAAGTAAAAAAGAGCAAGACAAATATCATATACTAACAGATATATATGGAACATAGGAAAATGGTATTGATGAACCTATTTGCAGAGGAGGAATGGTGACACAGACCTTGAGATCTAACTTGTGGACACAGTGGGGCAAGGAGAGCAAGGAAAGAATTGAGCATTAACACATATGCACTCCCGTCTGACTCTTTGTGACCCCATGGACTGTAGCCTGGCTGGCTCCTCTGACCAGGTGAGAGTGCTGGAGTGAGCTGCCATTTCTTACTCAGCGGATCTTCCTGACTCAGGGGTCGAATTAACCTCTCTTGTGTCTCTTGCACTGGCAGGCAGATTCTTTACCACGGGGCCACCAATTGTTGTTTAGTTGCTACGTTGTCCTAAGCTGTAGACTGCTAGAACCTTACATGGAACAACTGACTGGGTCGAAAGTGGGAAAGGAGTATGGCAATGCTGTATGCATATTGTCACCCTGCTTATTTAACTTATACGCAGAGTACATCATGCGAAATGCCCAACCAGATGAATCATAAGCTGGAATCAAGACTGCTGGGAGAAATATCAACAACCTCAGATATGCAGATGATACTACTCTAATGGCAGAAAGTGAAGCGGAACTGAAGAACCTTGTGATGCGTGTTAAGGAGGAGAGTAAAAAAGCTGGTTTAAACCTCAACATTAAAAAAACTAAGATGATGACATCTGATCCCATCACTTCATGGCAAATAGAAGGGGGAAAAGTGGAAGCAGTGGCAGATTTTTTCTTCTTCATTTCCAAAATCACTGTGAATAGTGACTGCAGCCATGAAATTAGAAGAGTCTTGCTTCTTGGAAGGAAGGCTATGAAAAAGACAGTGTACTAAAAAGCAAAGATATCACTTTGCCAGCAAAGGTCCATATAGTCAAAGTTATGGTTTTTCCAGTAGTCGTGTATGGATGTGAGAGTTGGACCATAAAGAAGGCTGAATGCTGAAGAACTGATGCTTTCAACTTGTGCTGGAGAACTCTTGAGAGTCTCATGGACAGCAAGGAGATCAAACCAGTCAATCCTAAAGGAAATAAAGCCCTGAATACTCATTGAAAGGAATGACGCTAAAGCTGAAGTTTCAATACTTTGACCACCTGATGCGAAGAGCCGACTCATTGGAAAAGACCCTGATGCTGGGAAAGATTGAGGGCAGGAGGAGAAGAGGGCAGCAGAAAATGATGTGTTTGGGTAGCATCTCCAATTTAGTGGACATGAACTTGGCAAACTCCAGGAGATGGTGAAGGACAGGGAGGCCTGGCATGCTACTTTCCATGGGGTCTCAAAAATTCAGACATATTTCTCTGTCCATGGGATTTCCCAGGTAAGAATACTGAAGTGGATTGCCATTCCTTCTCCAGAGGATCTTCTCGACCCATGGATGAAAACTGTGTCTCCTGCAATGGCAGGTGGATCTTTACTGCTGAGCCAGCAGGGCAGCCCCATATAAACACCACCATGTGCAAAATAGGTAACTAGTCGGGAGCTGCTTTATACCAGAGAGAGTCCAGCCTGCTGCTCTGTGATGATCTAGAAGGGCGAGATGGTGGTGAGTGGGAGGGAGACTCAGGAGGGAGGTATATATATACAGTTTGGATTGATTTGCTTTGTTCTACAGCAGAAATTTACACAGTATTGTAAAGCCATTATCCTCCAATTAAAATAAATCGATCAGAAAGTAAGTTTTAGGGCAATGTTTGGAGTGAGCATCTCTCAGTGATGTGTTCTGCATTTCTGTGATGAAGAACAATTTACCAGATGATTCTCCAGCCTTCTGGAAAACCTCTTTTTTACCTTCTCTGTATAGATGGCAGTGTCCTTTCAAAGATTAATATTATCCAATGCCAAATCATTTGTTCTTATTGACTCAGAAGTTATATATCTACTTTATTAGCATGGAGTTTGCTGAGTGTGAAGGAGTTGCTGTTTGCTGTTCAGTCACTAAGCAGCGTCTGACTCTTTTCACCTCCATGAACGAGAGCATGGCAGGCTTCCCTGTCCTTTGCTATCTCCTAGATTTTGTTCAAACTCATGTCCATTGAGTCAGTGATGCTATTCATCCATTTCATCCTCTGTCACCCCCTTCTCCTTCTGCCTTCAATCTTTCCCAGCATCAGGGTCTTTTCCAATGAATTTGCTATTTCCATCAGGTGGCCAAAGTATTGGAGTTTCAGCTCCAGTGAATATTTGGGGTAGATTTCCTTTAGGATTGCCTGGTTCAATCTCCTTGCAGTCCAAGAGACTCTCAAGAGTTTTCTCCAGCACCACAATTTTAAAACCTCAATTCTTCAACACTCAGCCTTGTTGATGTTCCATCTCTCATATCCACACATGACTATTGGAAAAACCATAGCTCTAACTATCATACCTTTGTTGACAAAGTGATATCTTTGTTTTTAATATGCTAAGTTGGTCATAGCTTTTCTTCCAAGAAGCAAGCATCTTTTAATATTATCTCTGCAGTCACCATTCACAGTGATTTTGGAGCTCAAGAGAATCTGTCACTGTTTCCACTTTCCCCCCTACTATGGGCCATGAAGTGATGGGATCAGATGCCATGATCCTATCTTTTTTAATGCTGAGCTTTAAGCCAGCTTTTTCATTCTTCTCTTTCACTCTCATCAAGAGGCTCTTTAGTTCCTCTTCCCTTTCTGCCATTAGAGTGGTATCATTTGCATATCTGAGGTTGTTATTTCTCCCAACAGTCTTGATCCCAGCTTACGCTTCATCCAGCTGGCATTTCACATGATGTATTCTGCATATAAGTTAAATAAGCAGGGTGACAATATACAGCCTTGACATACTCCTTTCCCAATTCTGAACCAGTCTGTTGTTCCATGTCCAGGACTGTTGCTTCTTGACTTGCATACAGGTTTCTCAGAAGACAAGTAGTCTGGTATTCCCATATCTTTTAAGAATTTTCCAGAGTTTGTTGTGATCCACACAGCCAAAGGCTTTAGCATAGTCAATGAAGCAGAAATGTATATATATATATCCTTTGCCTTCTCCATGGTCCAATGAATGTTGGCCATTTGATCTCTGGTTCTTCTTTCTTTCCTAAATCCAGCTTATACACCTGTAAATTCTTGGTTCACATGCTGCTGAAACGTAGTTTGAAGGATTTTAAGCATTACCTTGCTAGCATGTGAAATTGCTCAACTGTATGTTAGTTTGAACATTCTTGGACATTGCCCTTCTTTGGGATTGGAATGAAAACTGACACTTTCCAGTCTTGTGATCACTGCTGATTTCCCCTAATTTCCTGATATTGAATGTAGCACTTTAACAGCATCATCTTTTAGGATTTGAAATAGCTCAGTTGGAATTCATCACCTCCACTATGAACAAATCATAGTAATGCTTCCTAAGGCCCATTTAACTTCACACTCCAAGATGTCTGGCTCTCGTTGTGTGACTATACCATCATGGTTATCCAGGTCATTGAGATCTTTTTGTATAGTTCTGTATATCTTTGCCACCTCTTTCTATTTCTGTTAGGTCCTTACCTTTTCTCCTTTATCATGCCCATCCTTGCATAAAATGATCTCTTGACATCTCCAATTTTCTTGAAGAGATCTCTGGTCTTTCCCATTCTATTATTTTCCTCTATTTCTTTGTATTGTTCACTTAAGAATAATGCAATGCTTTCTTATCTCTCCTTGCTATTCTCTGGAACATTGCTGAATTCAGCTGGGCATATCTTTTCCTTTCTCCCCTGTCTTTCACTTTTCTTCTTTTCTCAGATACTTGTACAGCCTCCTCAGACAATCACTTTGCCTTATTGTGGGCAAGAGGTATCATCCTTATTTCACTATGTATGTCAGGAAGCTTTAGAAAGACTCAGTTAAGCCTGTGGTCTAAAATATCTTCATAATCATAGGGCAATAATAATATAATAGCTGAAAATGTAACGAAAGTTTTATTTCACATAGAATATCTAATCTGTAGGTAGGCATTATTATTGGTATTTTCATTTAACAGATGATAAAGATGTTTAGAGGGATGAAGTAACTTGTTTAAATTCCATAGCTATAAGTGGTGGATTCAAGCTCAGACACATTAGCTTTGAGTGTGTGCTTTTAACCACTCATTATTCTACATTAACAATTCTGCATGTTAACCTTGGGTCACATTTTCCCTTTAAGTTGTCTGTAACATTTGACTCTGAATTCTCAGTATATGCAATATCACAGGAATTGCCTTTATAGTATTGTAATGAACTTAGAACTCTTAGGTTAGTCCTTTAGATGAATCTTAATAGCATTTCATATTTTGGAAAACACTCTGACCCTTTGGTTGACTCAATGAAGTAACAGTGGAGAACAGGAAAATGCTGAGAATATTAACAGACAGTAAACTTGCATTTTAGGAGTGAATTCTTCAATATTATAGCAGTAGAATAGCTTTGCTATTTTCAGCTAAGCATACAGGGCTTAAATTAACTTCCACTAAAGATATGAAAAGATGATAAAGACACAAGAATATTTTTCATTCATTCATCCATGAATTAGCTTGTATGTGTAAGTAACGAGTAAATATCTTTGAAGCTCCTAGATGAAGGTATTTTCTGTTATTAGAAATTTTGAGATTAGCAAATGCTAAAACGATCAATTCACTCATCCTCTTAAACTCATGTGATCTTAATTCACGGGCAGCTGTCAGGATAATGATAAGGTGTGCCAAAACAGATTCCTTTGAGTGGCAATGTAAAGCAGTTCAGGTTTGCCATGCTCATTCATTTAGTTGTCATTCTCTTATTCTTCACCTGCCTGGTGCCAGTTTTGTATTAAGTTCTAGGTCTACAAGGATGTGCTTTTAAGGAGGTCACAGTTTTGGGACTGAGTTAACAGAGGTGAATGGGAAAACAAAAGTAAAGAAAGAGTACTTTATAGTGAAGAATGTCCTAACAGGGTTACGGGTAAGACATGGTTGAAAAAGGAATCAGCTCTTTTAGGGGAGGTATGGTACCAAAAAGGCCTCTTGGAGGAAGTGACATTTGGATTAGATTTTAGAGGATGAGTGAGGTTTTGACTTTAATCTAAAGTCACTGGAAAACTCTCTATGTTTCTTTGGCACAAAGTTTTGTGAAGTCTCTCTTAAGCTGCTGTTGTTAGTCTTCTCTGATGTTTCTTATCAGATTACTCATCAGACAATGCTGCTGCTGCTGCTAAGTCGCTTCAGTCGTGTCCGACTCGGTGCGACCTCATGGACAGCAGCCCACCAGGCTTCTCTGTCCAGAGGATTCTCTAGGCAAGAATACTGAAGTGGGTTGCCATTTCCTTCTCCACATCAGACAATACTTGTGGATAAATAAATCATATTTGCTCATATATGGGCTTCCCTGGTGGCTCAGCTGGTAAAGAATTGTCCTGCAATGTGGGAGACCTGTATTCAACCCCTGGGTTGGGAAGATCCCCTGGGTTGGGAAGATCCCCTGGAGAAGAGAATGGTCACTCTAGTATTGTGGCCTGGAGAATTCTATGGACTTTGTAGTTCATGGGGTCACAAAGAGTCAGACACGACTGAGTGACATTTCTTCTTTTTGCTCCTATGTACACTTATATTTATTTTCATTTAACTTTGAATCTGTGATAGGGAAATAATCTTCTCACTGGGAACTGCTTGCATAATTGCTTGATACAGTAACACTCAATGATTGGTTGATTAAAGAATTACAGATAGTGTGACCAGCTGCCCTTTTGACGTTAAATAGTGTAGAGGATTGCACACTGGTTCCAGGACTATCTCAAGTCATGTACAGACATTCATTTTCTCTTTCAGAGTGAGTAAGATTGTTTAAAGCTTTGTTTTTCGCTTGAGAAAGAAAACAGTACATATTTCAGGAGGATGTCTGTATCTAGCTTTGATTGATTGGGGTAAGTTGATTCTAAATATACTACATTAGGCAAAGTTTCTGACATTTCAAAGATGTGTCCTTTGTTGTAGGGAATCAGCTTAGCATCTCTGTGACAGGATGAGTGCATATGATGATAATACCATCTCAGCTGTCCCTACCCATCTGTGTATGTATTTTTTGTCTCTAGTATTTCAAACCTCACTTCTCTATCATCTCTTATCAACTTGTGTCCCTAACTTGCTGACCTAATTTGTTTTACAGTTTTATTTTTCCCTCCTGTCCATATCTGTCTTGAATCTATCTTCTCTCTTCTGTTGTTTTATGTCCAAATTTGCCTCACACAAGACCTCTCTCTTATGGACAGATCTGACATTAAAGTGTCTTTCTTTTGCTTGTTCTGAATACTAGCAAGTATGTCCCACAGACTGTGAACTCTGCTACGGTTGCTCTTGGTAGTATATTTTTATAAACAATTCAGGTGCCACTTTTTACCACTTACTGAGTATCTACTCTGTGTGAAGTATTTTATTTTTATAATTTAAACTATTACTGATTTTTCTCCAGCACCCATAGGTGTTATTATCCCTTGCTTTTCCAATAGTGAAATTGAGACTCTCCCAAATTCTCACAATTTTCACCAGTGAGGACTCTCTCTATTGCAAGTGAGAGAAATCTAGCTCAAATTATCTTAAACAGAGATTTTGGTTGTCTCACATTCTTGGAAAGCTGTGAGCATCATTAAATCCAGGGATTCAAACCACGTCGTCAGAAATTTGTCTCTTTTTCCACGTCTTGTGGATTTCCCTCCATGTGGGATTTATTTTCTGGTAGCTTCTTCCATGCAGTAACACACAGGGTTGCTGGTGGCTCCAAGCTTATTTTAATTGCAAGAGATCCCAGAGAGTTTATGTACCAGATAATTCCAGAAAAAGCCCTGGGAATGAGTATGAACAGACTTAATTTAGATTCCATGCCAATCCATGGACAAACCATCGAGGCCAGGGTAATTGGGTTCTCTGAGTGGCCCATCCTGTGTTTATTGCCGCCTGGGACCTGGAAGATGAGTCCAGTCTCCTGGGCCACTTGGATTGTTATTAGGGATGGGAGGTTCTCCAAAATGTGCTGGGGAGAAAGAAAACACATTTGCACTACAAATCTGGATATGGAAATTGCTAATACACACAGACCTAGAATTTCAACCTAGGTCTGTGTGACTTAGAACATCAATGTGAAAATGTCATTAATCCATTTGGTCAACAAACACTTAGGCCCTTTTCAAAGCTGTATAATACAGTCATGAACAAGATGATGTGCTTGCCTTCAGTCAAGGCAGAAAATAGAATACTTGAAAGGCACAATATAATTTCAGATAACAGTATTATATAAAGAAAATAGAAGCATATCAGGGAGTTAAAGAGTGACGGAGTTGACTGAGTGGTTCATTTAGCTAGTGAGGCTGGGGAGGCGACATTTGTGCAGGGACTGAATGAAGGTAAATTGGATGCTCTCAGCAAATCCCAGGGAAGAACATTCCTATAAGATAGACTGCAGGGGCCTTGGGAGATGACTTATATGACTTGGGTCTCTTCACTTAATTTCTCTCCTTCCCACCTCCTTAGGTGTCAAACATCTAGGATTCTACCCATTGAATTTATGAGTACACCTGGGTTGATTACTACATGGATTCTTAATTTTTACTCCTGGAAATAGTCACTGTAATGATGATTAAATGAGGAACATTGAATTTTGTAGTCCTGTTAGGCTTCAGAGCTGTACTAGCACCTCTATCTCCATTGTTAATTTAATTCTTCTTTTTTGTCAATGTGACAGCTTTTTGTCACTTCCAATGCCTCTATTTTCCCCTGACACTTGTTTTGCTTGTCTTCTTGGGTGCTTGCCATTTGCTTATTTTTTCTTATTTCCTCTCTCTCCTATATCTTTTTCTGTTGCCTAGTCCAAGTAGCTTAGATTTTGTACAAATGGGCTTGGCTAATAGTCATTATTATTTACAGAATATCCTTTCATTCTGTATTTCTATCAATCCTTGCACATTCTGTGTTCTTTTCAGGTCTTCTCTTAACAATTTTGCTCTTATTCTCTTTTCTTCTTCTAGAAGTACTTACACCTACTTGATGGGTGCCATTCTGAAAGTTTCAGGCTGCAGGACAGCTGACGATCTATGAGAGTCATTATACTATTTTATTTTCTTCTTGCTCTTTGTAACCTGTATCCACACTCAAGCCTAATATAAGGATCCTTGCTATTTGCCAAATCCTTTAAATTTAATCTTGGTGTCATCCTTTTATTTTCCTACTGCTTTCAGCTTGACCAATGTAATTCAGACTCTTACAATCTCATACCTGAACTAATGTAGCAACTTTCACCTGGGCACCTCTACCTTTAGCCTCCCCTGTCTGTCATGTACTTTTCTGACAATATTATTCCTAAAATACTACTTTCATTATCCTCATGGAAAAACTACTTATGTCATCCCTGTGATCAAAATCTTTCAAAGTCAAATTGCCAAACAGATGAACTACCAACTCTTTAGTGTCACATTCAGCGCGGTTCATAGTTATTAATCTACCTTTTCTGACACTAATCTGTCTAGGATCTTTGCAGGCTGTCTAGGATCCTTGCTCTCTAGACAAATCAATCCAGCACTTTCTCTGAATACACAATGAATAGTGTTGACCTCACACTATTTTTTCTAAACTTGACTCCTTCCCTTCAACCCCTGAAGTTTCCCTGTTCTTTGCAACTATAAGACAACCCATTAAAAAAAAAAGTTCATAGTCCCTATTTATTTTGGAGTCCTCTGCAACAATCCAAGTTGGATGTTATCATTTCTCCCCAAATTCCATTTATTAATATATGAAACTCATCATTTCATCGAATATTATTAATTATGTTTTTATATCTGAAGATTATCCCTAACAACTTGCTTCATTTTTCACCATTCTTGCATTTCTTTCTGTCCTTCTTTGTGGCTGTCTAGTGTTCTCTTCAAAATATGAACATTGACCTTTTTCTTCTTATTATAAGTGAAACTCATTCGGTCGTGTCCAACTCTTTGCAACCCCATTGACGGTAACCCACTGGAGTCCATGTAATTCTCCAGGTAAGAACACTGAAGTGGATTGCCATTTCTTTCTCCAGGGGATCTTCCTGAACCAGAGATTGAATCTGGGTCTCCTGAATTGCAAGCAGACTCTTTACCATCTGGGCCACCAGGGATATCACAGCTTTGTGATAATTCAGAAGACCAGGCAGGAGGGCTAAGTTTGGCTGTAGATATCCATATCTATGTAACTGTCATCATATACATTCATCAATATCTATAAATATCTGTATAAAAAGGAAATTACTTCAAATGAATAAGAATACCAATAGCTATGAAATCTGTCTTTTCAGAAACTTTCCTTGACTCTCTACTTTCCATATTATATTCTCGAGATGCTAGAAAAGATCTCCAGCTCTGAGAGTCTTCTCAATTTTAGTTTTCATAGTGATTGGATTTATCTTTACAGCCTGTTTTAAACTGTATTAAGATATTTACAGTTGGTGACATGCTCTGATGATCACCATGATTTTTTTTTTTTTGCTCCATGCTTTCTATATAATATTTTCTTTCTGTACTATTTGGTTATTATGCATGTATATTTTCTAAAAAGCAAGTTTTGCTCAACCAAAAAGTGTACAATGAGGTTAGTCAATTCAGTTCAGTTCAGTTCCGTTGCTCAGTTGTGTCCGACTCTTTGCAACCCTATGAATTGCAGCATGCCAGGCCTCCCTGTCCATCACCATCTCCTGGAGTTCACTCAAATTCACGTCCATTGAGTCGGTGATGCCATCCAGTCATCTCATCCTCTGTCGTCCCCTTTTCCCCTTTTTCCCCCTGCCCCCAATCCCTTCCATCATCAGAGTCTTTTCCAATGAGTCATTTCTCCACATGAGGTGGCCAAAGTACTGGAGTTTCAGTTTTAGCATCATTCCTTCCAAGGAACACCCAGGGCTGATCTTTAGAATGGACTGGTTGGATCTCCTTGCAGTGCAAGGGACTCTCAAGAGTCTTCTCCAACACCACAGTTCAAAAGCATCAAGTCTTCGGTGCTCAGCTTTCTTCACAGTCCAACTCTTAGTTATATCACATTAATTTATTTTATATTCAGTTTTTTCCACATGGTTATATCCTGCTGGGAGTATTGGGGTAAGGATTGCAGAGGAAGAAGAACATAGGTATGCAGATAAATTTTCCCTTATACATTAATTTCCCTTCTTCAACTTTCCCCTTCTCCCTTGTAAAATTGCCTTCTATTTTTCATGTGTTAGAATATATGTACATGATCCTAGGTTGAGCTCTGGCCTTTGGAGTACAAATGTTCTGGGATTAATATTTCCAACTGCCACTTACTATCAATAGCTTTTCCACCTTGGCAAGTAACTTGATATCTTTGTATCTATATTTCCTGGTTTATAATTTGGAGGTGTAGCACTTCAGAATTTTAATTTTGAGCATTAAGCAAGATAATTTTTGTAAAGCAAGTGGCATGACCTGGTCACATACAAAGTAGTTGATAAACTTTAGCTAGTAATGGTAGCTTACTCCTTTGCCAACAAAGGTCCGTCTAGTCACGGCTATGGTTTTTCCAGTGGCCATGTATGGATGTGAGAGTTGGACTATAAAGAAAGCTGAGCACCGAATTGATGCTTTTGAAATGTGATGTTGGAGAAGACTCTTGAGAGTCCCTTGGACTGCAAGGAGATCCANATCAATTACCTAAAAAATTTATCTATAAAATGAAAATAAAACTACCCACCTTGTCAAATTGATGGTGAACATGAAGTAATATATGCATTCATTCATTTATTTATTAACTACATTTAGTTGAGTACCTACTATGCACTACACATGATAGTTACAAGACAGATAATATTCTTGCCCTGTTGGTGTTTGCTGTCTAGCAGATTTATACAGATGTTGACACATTGTGAAACTTAAATTATTATTCATGAATAAGAAGTATAAATATTATTGAGTTCTTAGGCTTAACAGATTGTGATGAAGCTATTTTAATCTTCTCCTTAGGAGAAATAATAATATATATTATCAGCTATTTCCCACCTTGCATCTATTCACTTTTCTGATGATAGCTCCCTGATGATCCTCCAGGGTAGTTCAAGTGAAATACCCTTTCAGATTCAGTTCAGGTGGTTTGAATGACATTGGTTCCTTTCCAGCTTCCAAAGGCAGGCATGAGACGCAGGTCTGGTCAATGAGAGGTTTATATCCTTGTGTCTACAATGTCATCTCATACTAGACCCTTCATAATCTAACTCTTGCTTTCCATTTGGATCTAACCTCTTGTCACCACTGCCTTCAAACTCCACTTGTATACCAGAAACACCATTTGTTTCTAAATTTTTGCATATATTTAACTCTTTTCTTGGATATCCCTTCTTTGCCTCTTCCTTTGTCAATTCTTGAACATCTGTCAAGATGTTCAAGCATCATGTCATGCTTGAACATCTAGACAGGCTCTTCTAAAGTCTTTCCTGTGCTCCAGTTGGGTAAAGTGGACCATTTAAGACAATCTACCTACAATCTCTAGGTAGTTCTCTATGTGCCATTATGCATTGTTTTCATAGTATTCTATTTGTCTTTATTCTACACTTAGATACTAGGTTGGCGCAAACAGTTTTGGAATGTGAATTTTAGATTATTATAACTAGGCTCAAACACATCTTGATTAATCAAAATCAAAACAGTCAACACATTTTTGCCAATGAGAAATAAGTTTGCTTATTCCTGAAGCATAAGGACCTATGTTTCAATGCACTCTTGGAAAGCATTTTCTGCCTCCTGTTGGTTGTGGAAGCATTTTCCTTATAAAAAGTTGAGATGCTTGAAGAAGTGGTAGTCGGTTGGTGAGAGGTCAGGCGGATATGGTGGATGAGGCAAAACATCATAGCCCAATTCGTGCAACTTTTGAAGTGTTGGTTGTGCAACATGCTGTCGGGCACTGTTGTGGAGGAGAATTGGGCCCTTTCGGTTGACCCATGCTGGCTCCAGGTGTTCCAGTTTTCAGTGCATCTCATTGGTTTGCTGAGTATACTTCTCAGATGTAATGCTTTTGCTGGGATTCAGAGAGCGGTAGTGGATCAGATGGGCAGCAGTCCACCAAACAGTGACCATGACCTCCTTTTGGGGTTCAATTTTGGCTTTGGGAAGTTCTTTGGAGCTTCTTCTTGGTCCAACCACTGAGCTGGTCATCACCATTGTCGTATACAATCTACTTTTTGTCTCATGTCACAATCCGATGGAGAAGTGGTTTGTTGTTGTTGCATAGAGTAAAACACATAAAAAGGATTTTTTTTTTTTTTGTGAGCTCATGAGGCACTAACTCATTGAGCTCTTACACCTTTCCAATTTGCTTCAAATGCTGAACAACCATAGAATGGTCAACATCGAGTTCTTCGGCAACTTCTCCTGTGTTGCAGGAGGATCAGCTTTGATGCTGGCTCTCAATTGTCATCAACTTCTGATGGTCAGACACTACACTCTTCATCTTCAAGGCTCTCATCTCCTTGGCAAAACTTTTTGAACCACTACTGCACTATC
Organism: Neotragus pygmaeus; assembly: GCA_006410875.1. Taxonomy (NCBI): domain Eukaryota; kingdom Metazoa; phylum Chordata; class Mammalia; order Artiodactyla; family Bovidae; genus Neotragus; species Neotragus pygmaeus. The sequence continues at coordinate 224,831 of SJYV01003904.1, read as the reverse complement.
CATCATTAACAGTTCCTGGACCAAATGAGTTGTTGATGTTGCGAGTTGTCTTCAGTGCTTTACAACCCATTTTTAACTCACATAAGACAATCACTTGAATTTTCTTTTTGTCTAACTTCATTTCCATAGTTTAAAATAAGCAACAAATAATAAGTAATTCTAGGCTAAGGTTTTTCCAGTGGTCATGTGTGAATGTGAGAGTTGGACTATAAAGAAAGCTGAGCGCCGAAGAATTGATGCTTTTGAACTGTGGTGTTGGAGAAGACTCTTGAGAGTCCCTTGGACTGCAAGGAGATCCAATCAGTTCATCCTAAAGGAAATCAGTCCTAAATATTCATTGAAAGGACTGATGTTGAAACTGAAACTCCAATACTTTGGCTACCTGAAGCGAAGAGATGACTCATTTGAAAAGACCCTGATGCTGGGAAAGACTGAGGCCAGGAGGAGAAGGGGACGACAGAGGATAAGATGGTTGGATGGTATCACCAACTCAATGGACATGGGTTTGGGTGGACTCTAGGAGTTGGTGATGAACAGGGAGGCCTGGCATGCTGTGGTTCATGAGGTTGCAAAGACTTGGACACAACTGAGCGACTGAACTGAACTGAATAAGTCATTAGCAAAAAAAGAGCAATAAATGCATATTAAAATAGTGTATAGAATAACCACATTTATTTAAAATCTATTCCAATATCAAATGGCAAATTTCAACAATGCAAAAAACGGCAATTACTTTTGCACCAACATAACAGTATACTTTGGACGTCTGAATTTGACTCCTCTCTGAATTTCTAGCACCTCACCTGATGGCTGGGACACTGCTTGATACAGGTTTGTTGACTGAAAGCAGTTAAGGCCACTGTGGCTGAAGCCTCCCTTCCTGTAACAGGCCTGCGTTGAATTGCGCCGAGGAGCAGTTGAAGGACTGTATGCTGAATCCTTCCATTGCCCCACTTTTGTGCCTCAGAGAGGAGACGTGCATTTATGAGTTACCTCAGGCTTGCCTTAGCAAATGATATTCAGACTTCATTCTATGAGTATTTATTGCATGTTCCTTGGGTTATGCGAACATGCTGTGTTCTTTTTCTCCTCTACTCTATAGCATTTATATCCTAAGCTATTCATTTGGCAATTGATCATAGACGATCTTACGGCATTCATTTTTCCTGAAGTATCTCCGTGCACTGCCAAAGGCCTCCTGGGGGTGTTTGTTTATTATTTTTGGCTGTGCTGGCTCTTTGTTGCAGCATGGGCTTTCTCTGATTGTGGCGGGCGGGGGCTCCTCCCTAGCAGCAGTGTGGCCTTCTCAGACAGTGGCCTCTCCTGGGGGACCCGGCTTGAAGGAGTGCGGACCTCAGCAGTGGTGGCGCGCCGCCTCCGTAGGTGTGGTTCCCAGGCTCTAGAGCACAGGCTAAGTAGTCCTGATGCCCAGGGCCTGGAGCTCAGCTGCTCTGCAGCAAGTGGGGTCATCTCAGGCCAGGGCCTGAATCCACGTCTCCCGTACTGGCAGTGTCTCCGGCACTGGCAGACTGTTTATTACGAAGCCACCAGGGAAACCCCCTTCTTTTTTAATGATGTATTTCTACGTAGAGTTTAGTCTGTTACTTAATAGTTTACATGTTTACNATCTCAGGCCAGGGCCTGAATCCACGTCTCCCGTACTGGCAGTGTCTCCGGCACTGGCAGACTGTTTATTACGAAGCCACCAGGGAAACCCCCTTCTTTTTTAATGATGTATTTCTACGTAGAGTTTAGTCTGTTACTTAATAGTTTACATGTTTACATGTATAGGGACGTCCATTCATTACTAAAATTGTCATTTGTTCGTCATGTTTTTGAAAATTTATTTTAATTCTTATTCTTTTCTTTCTGCATAGCCTAGCTGTTGGAGTTCTGTTATGCTAACAACAGAAACTGGTGAATTTCAAGACAAAAGGGAAAGCTATCAGGGAATGCCGTTTTATAGAGGGACAGAAAGGGGAAGCAGGCTTGGAACGGAAGAGAAGCAACCCCAGAAGCTGTGAATGGCAAGGGACTAGAGAACAGTGTTGTACAGGAACCATTGCTGGCAAGAATGAACTCATTCTCTCTCACCTGGATCAAGACTCAGTGCTTTGGGGGAAATGGCCAAATTCAGCATGGGCTCCCACCCGAGGTATCCTAGAAGCCTGAGTGGGAGGGAGTGAAGAAGAGAGCCTCCAGGGATTATTTGGGTTTCTAACAGATATCAGGATTTATAAGGTAACTGGAGAACTCTCAGGAAAAGAATGAATCTTGGGTAATTAAAAAAAAAGGGTAAATATTAGCACTTATAATTTGTTGTTCACACAGACTTATAATCAAATCCCAGTGTAGACAGTGACTAACTCCATGGTCGTATGCAATTTTTTCATTTCTGTAGGTGTCAATTTTTTCTTCTCTATGAAATGAGGACACTAATACTTAGTTCTGCATGGTGGTTTTAAGGATTAAATTAATGCATCCTATGAAAGATGCCTATTAGAGCCTGTCCCATGGCACGTGCTCAATAAATGGTGGCTATTATCAGTTGATCTGTGTGCAAAAGTATGAGGCTGCTCTACAAAGATGAGGAAGCGTTTGCAGTTTAATCTGAGAGAAAGACACACGTACAATTTAATCCTCATAACCACCACGTGTATCAGGAAGAGACATTCATCATTCTTTCATATGAGCCATCAGTGACTCAGAGAAGTTTAGCAACTCGACAGTGGTCACATAGTTCTTCAGTGGCAGAGCTGAGGCTGGGGCCAAGTTTTCCTGAATTCAATGACTTATACATTTGGGAAAATAAGTCTAGCTTTGGAAGGACAGAGTTACTCAATTCAATTCCAATCAGAATGTTACTGAATACCTACTTGGCAATCTGATATGCTAGATACTGTGGGGGAATATATAATTAATATATTGTTCCTGGTTCTCAAGAAGTTTACAGTCTAGGGTGAAAATTAGACAGGCATGCAATTTAATGAAATTCAACACAATATATAATAAAATCTGTTTTATCTTTTACTTCTTTTAATAAACATTTATTGAAAGTGTCAGCTTCTGTATTAGGTGTGAAGTTTTCAGAGGTAAACAAAAGGATAAGTTACCTGTCCTCGAGGGGCTTGAAGGAGACCAGAAACACAAAGATTTAGCTATAGATAGAAATGCATGCTAGAAAGAAAATGTAGAGCTTTGTGATACCTAGCTGGTGTAGCTACTTTTTTGAAGGCCTTCTGAAAGCCTATAGAAGTCAATCATGTTAAGATGTTTGGAAGTGCAAGGGCAATGAGGTGGGGATGGACTTGGAGTTTTAAAGAATAAAAAGGAGACTGTGTGGCAGAAACACAAAGATGGGAAAACCAAGCAGGGAAGCATGGGGTTTGGAGACACAGACAAGAGCTGAAAGCGCAAAGTCTTGTACATTGCAGTTGTTGTTGCTGTTCAATTACCCAGTTGTGTCTGACTCTTTGCAACCCCATGGACTGCAATAGGCCAGGCCTCCCTGTCCCTCACCATCTCCCGAAGTTTGCCCAAGTTCATGTCCTGGCATCAGGGACTTTTCCAATGAGTCAGCTGTTCGCATCACCAAAATACTGGAGCTTCAGCTTCAGCATCAGTCCTTCTAATGAGTTTTCAGGTCGATTTCCCTTAAATTGACTGGTTTGATTTCCTTTCTGTCCAAGGGACTCTCATGGGTCTTCTCCAGCACCACAGTTTGAAGGCATTATGGTTAGAAGTGTCTAATTAATTTGAGTTTAATGGAAGCCTCTAAACATTTAAGTGGGGAAAGGATATTATTTGAATAAAAAAAATATCACATTGGCTACTGTGAAGAACTATAGTGTTCACTGGGGGATTAAGGAGAGAAAGAGGAATTTGACTTTGACAAGTCAGGGAAAGGATCAAGAAGGAGGGGATATGCTGGCCATTGAGATAGGCTTGCTGAATATTCCAGGAAAAGGGGTTACCTTCAACAAAGGCAGACTGTCTAGAAAATGTGAAGCGTGTTGGGGCCACAGGGAGTTTTCCACTGCGGCTGTATCATCTGCCATGTGGGGAGGATGGAACGTGATGGGATCAGAGAGGAGATTAATGCTAAACTGTGTCCTGACTATATTCTGCAGGGAGCTGGAAATTATTGTGTATTTTAGAAAGATAATGTTGGTGACTGCGTGAAGAATATTAGAGAGGTGAAGAAGACCACTGATGAGGTTTCTGCACTTTGACCTCTGAGCCACCAGGAAAGCTCCCATTTGAGGGATAGCAGGGGTCAAACAATGATGATGGAAGAGAGAGACAGGTAAGAGCTATCGAGTCAANCCACTCCAGTACTCTTGCCTGGAAAATCCCATGGAGGGAGCAGCCTGGTAGGCTACATACAGTCCACGGGGTTGCAAAGAGTCAGACACAACTGAGTGACTTCAATTTCATTTTTTATAAATAAAGAGAAATGGATAGATAAATCTAAATGCATTTATTGAGCACTAACTAGATGCCAGTTTTCTCATGTACAAGATGTGCTCCATGGATTCAGATCTTGCAGGGGACATCCTGCTATCATTCCACTCTAACCCCAATACTAACCTAAAGCCAAACCCTAACCCTGACCCCATTCCAAACCCTATCACTAACCATAACCCAAACCCCAGCCCTAACCCTAACCCTAATCCTAACCTAGTGCAGAAACTGAGCTGCAGGCAGGGAATCTGGAGCTTGGATGTGAACCCAGGCAGCCTGACATTCAAGTTTCCTCTTAACCATGACCCCCTGCAGCCTTCACAGTGTGAAAAGCAAGTATAGGCTCCATCTTCTTCCCAACAGCGGTGTGTTGGCACCAACTGCCAAATGCCCGGGAGGGAGGCTTAGCGTCCATCAGCATCTCATCACCAGCTCAACCTTTGGGACCCGAGTCAGCTTCCTGAGGCTGCTGCCCTTCGGGGTGGGGGTGGGCGTGACTGGGTCCGTTTCAAACCAGCCGTTTGCATCCGCACCTCTTCTCCTTGGTGTGGACCCCAAAGGTCTCAGACACGGTCACCAGCCAGGTAATGAAGGGAGAGTGGAGGGAAAGTCTCCAATTTCTTTCAGCTGAACAGTTATTTTAGGACAAACTGATTTGGGCTGTTTTTCCCAGGCAGGACTGGGTTAGGAGTTGTCTGGACCATTGCAGGTGCTGGGCCAGGAGCTGATGGCAGGACAGCCAGCCCTTTATCCTCAGAGCAGGATATGCAGTCCTCTATCCTCACATCCCTGAGGAGCTGAGCCGTGTTTTCCTTGCCGCTCAGACTGAGGAATCTGAAGCTGGCAGCACCAGGTTGAAAGCCCACCAGTGCCCTCCTCTGCAGAGTGCCTGTGAATCAGCCAAAGCAGGCTCTACCTGCCCCTCGAGGAGGCCGTCTCTTTCTGCTCCAGTGGCCTCGGTCGGGACCCTTGCCATCCGTTCGATTTTGTGTCACACGCTCCTTGGGGATGCCTTTCCTTCTGCCCTGGCGGGGACACAGCTCAGTGATCAGCCCCCAAGGCATCAAGTTCCACTGCTCACGATCTTAAAGGAGCCGTGGGAGCATCTCCCAGTGCAGTCATCTCCAGAGTTCAGAGAACCGATGTGTCCAGAGACCGCGGAGGGTGGGATGCCAGTCTCCTAACCTCCCCGTCAGCATCCCACCCCTGGGCGCTCAGGCTCCTCCCGCAGCTCTGCAGGAGCCACCTTTACCCCACGCCTGTTGTGAGTGAGGCTTCTGGAACTGCCATTCTCTCCCACGGTTTGTTCATGTGCTCAGGTAAGGCCAGACCTCCTGCAGAACCAGGCAAAACCGTCTCCACCTCTGTGTTGGTGGTGGTGGTTCTCCCCACCATATCAAGGCTCTGAATTCAGGACATGACAAACTTTCCAAGGTCAAGAATCCTCAGGTCAGCACGACTCCAAAAATAAGGGAATGCGTGATCATTCGGATGACAGATTTGGACGCGTTCTCTGCCAGGGTGCTACTGAGAATGCTTGGCAATGGAAATCCATTCTGGACAGAGCCAGAAGCAAAAATGGGCTGCCAGAGCATCTGCAAACTTCCAGTTGCCAAATACCTTAAGAATTTCCAAATACTTTTCCTAAAGTATTTTTTCTTCTGCACACAGTGAGATTAATTTCCTCATTATTTCTAGTATTTTTTAAAAACTGGTAACACTTTAAGAGTCCGGTCATTATACTTTCATTTGGTATTCAGGGGAATAGCGGTGATCATAATGAGTTCACTTGGTATGCATGTGGTTGTCACATGCACTTTCATAAAGCTACNAGGTCTGTCTAGTCAAAGCTATGGTTTTTCCAGTAGTCATGCATGGATGTGAGAGTTGGACCATAAAGACAGCTGAGCACTGAAGAACTGATGCTTTTGAACTTGGTATTGGAGAAGACTCTTGAGGCTCCTTGGACTGCAGGGAGAGCCAACCAGTCCACCCTAAAGGAGATCAGTCTTGAATATTCATTGGAAGGACTGATGGTGAAGCTGAAACTGCAATACTTTGGCTACCTGATTGACTCGATGGATGTGAACTCCGGGAGTTGGTGATGGACAGGGAGGCCTGGCATGCTGCAATTCATGGAGTCGCAGAGTCAGACATGACTGAGCGACTGAACTGAACTGAACTGAACTGATGCGAAGAGCTGACTCATTTGAAAAGACGCTGGGAAAGATTGAAGTAGGAGGAGAAGGGGACGATGGAGGATGAGATGGTTGGATGGCATCACCAACTCAATGGACATGAGTTTGAGCAAGCTCTGGCAGTTGGTGATGGAAGGAGGCCTGGCGTGCTGCAGTCTGTGGGCTCACAAAGAATCAGACGTGACTGAGCGACTGAACTGAACTGACTGAATCATGCTGGTAACTCCCAGATCATTCCATGTTGACCGTGGCATACTTTTCTTTTAAGTAACATTTGCCCCAGTAAAAATGAAGCTAACAGGTTCGACAGTAAATAGTGTCTGTACAATCTCTGAGATGCTGAAGTTTCATAATAAATTTTTGAAGCCCTAATTGGAGGTAACAAAATATAGTAACTGATGGTTCTAGTTCATGTTGTATAAATAAATGTAGGAAATATGAATAAAAACGGGAAAACAAAGGTTTTAGTTTTAGAATACAGATTTTTACTGGAACAGCAGCTGTTGCGCTATTGTTCTAGAAAAGTGTTGGTCAAAACAAAACAGTACTAAAGTATATGGTCTGTTCATATGTATCATTTGTGTTTAGACACTTATAAGGTCAACAAAGCAGACGTGAAGAGTATGTTGCTTCTAATGAGAAAGAGACATACAGGTTGAGCTTTGTTTAATGAAGATTTACCGTAATAGATTACGACCTCCTGAGACCAGGTATAAATCATGTTCATTCTTTTATAACTAGAATCTAGCTCAATCCTTTTTTAGAGAGAGTACCTGTAAAATTTTGTGAAAGATATAAGTGAATAATAATGGGCTTGTTTATCAGGAGGAGAGAATGAAAAAGGTCAGTTTATCAAAACAAATGCTCATCTGAATGAATGAATCATTTGTCTTGATGGGCTGAGCCCTTAGAATTGCTAATGGGGAGCTTGACCCAGCTGGCTGACAGAGGACAACAGACTAGTCTACAGATTGCTAAGCAGGCTGTGTCCCCTGCAGACCTTCCTTAGTGCTGCTCTTTCCCCAGTGCATTCCCTAGGGGCATTCCCTGACAGAAGCAAGTGAAAACAAGGAGGACAGATGCCCTTTTTCTTTTTTTCTGTCTGGTGAACAGTGGCAGATCTTAGGGCAGGTGGCTATCTTGGATAGATGAAACAATCACAAGATCATTGAATTCAAAATTCTAGGTAAGGTAGATAGACAAGAGAAAGTTAAGGAAAGCAGTCATATTTTTGCAGGTTTACAGCACAGCTAGGAAGAATTTGACTGTGCTGAAGTTCAAGAGAAAAAGGACTTTAGGAAAGCTGACTGTTGTATGAAAATATCATCCCTTAGGGCTAGAAACCAGAGATTCCAGCGTATGTCAGAAAGAATAGCAAGGCCAAATTGCTTATTTAATTCTCATAATAGCTCTATGATACAAGAAACTTTAGAGTCCTCATGTATAGGTTCTGTGACTGGGGTTCAGAAATGCGTCTCGCTGCTGCTGCTGCCAAGTCGCTTTAGTTGTGTCCGACTCTTTGGGACCCCATAGATGGCAGCCCACCAGGCTTCCCTGTCCCTGGGATTCTCCAGGCAAGAACACTGGAGTGGGTTGCCATTTCCTTCTCCAATGCATAAAAGTGAAAAGTGAAAGTGAAATGTTGTATCCGACTAGTGGCGACCCCATGGACTGCAGCCCACCAGGCTCCTCCATCCATGGGATTTTCCAGGCAAGAGTACTGGAGTGGGGTGCCATTGCCTTCTCCATCAGAAATGCGTCCAGGAACATATAATTAGAAGTGTCACCACTGGTACTCTTAATTATTTAAAAGTACCAACCTCAAAGTTTGTTTTGAGTTTTAAAGTATAAAAAATGTTGGAGAAAAAGGCAACAAGCGTTAGTTTTTAGCTCTTCACAGAAAACGATATCCCAATGTTTGGTCAGCTTCACTTTGTGGGCTTATGGGCTTTGTGGGTTTATGGGCTTCCCCGGTAGCTCAAGCAGTAAAGAATCTGCCTGCCATGCATGCAGGAGACCTGGGTGTGTCTGGTTTATACATCTTGGATGTTTGAATAGTGTTTTCCCCTGATATTCTCTACATAGCACATAAAGAAGTATTGAATACAAGGACAGAGCTGGACTCCCTGAACCACACAGCAGGTTCCCACGAGCTCTGTCTTCCACGTGACAATGGGCACAAGTCAGTCCCAGTCTCCCGATTCATCCCACCTGGCTCCTCCTCCTTGTGTCCGCATGTCTATTCTTGGGTTTGCTTCTCTATTCCTGCCCTGCAAACAGGTTCATCCATGCCATTTTTCTAGATTCCACATGTATGTCTTACTATATAATGTTTTTTTCTCTTTCTGACTTGCTTCACTCTGTGTGACAACTCTAGGTTCATTCAAGTCTCTGCAAATGACCCAGTTTCACTCCTTGAGGGGTAGGCGGTAGGCGGGAGGGCCAAGATGGAAGGGAGGTATGCTTGCATTAGCTGATTCACTTCCCTGTATGGCAGGCTAGCACAACATTGTGAAGCAGCTATACTTTAATTAAAAAACAAAACACTTTGCAGGTAGAGAAGTAGGTGAGGGATATAGATGAAAGAAATTGGTTATAAGTTGAAAACTATTGAAGCTGGATGATGGGTACAAGGAAGTATATATACTATTTTTTCTACTTTTAGATATATTTAGCATTGTCCGTAATAAAAGATGAAATGAAAATGAAAGTCACTCAGTTGTGTCCGACTTTTTGTGACCCCATTCACTGTATAGTCCATGGAATTCTCCAGGCCAGAATACTGGAAATAGCCACTCTTCTCTCCAGGGAATCTTTCCAACCCAGGGATCGAATCCAGGTCTCCCACATTGCAGGTGGATTCTTTAGCAGCTCAACCACAAGGGAAGCCCAAGAATACTGGAGTGGGCAGCCTATCTCTTCTCTAGGACATCTTCCTGACCTAGGAATTGAACTGGGGTCTCCTCCATTGCAGGCAGATGCTTTACCAGTTGAGCCACCAGGGAATCCTTGGTAATAATAAAAGATAAATATATAAAAAATATATGTGACTTTTATAAGTAAATAAATAATAAAAAGTAAATATATACAAAAAGTACATGGAACAACATTTATGAACTGTTAATTCTGTTGTCATAAATTTAGATATAGATTAATCATATTCATATTGATGACTCAACATATGTCTGAGAGGTACACAGATTCATAGACTGATAAAAGAACTAATATTTGTTTTTCAATAGAGTCACAAAGATAAATAAGATTACATTTGTGAATAAGAAAGGGGATACATTTTTCTATTGAATACGCATTGAATGAGACATAAAGGATACAAAGTATATGTAAGAGGGCAGACAGAATGAAAACCGGAATCACAGAAAACTAACCAAATGATCACATGGATCACTCCATTGTGTAAGTTAATGAGCTATGAGTCACACTGTGTAGTGCCAGCCAAGAGAGACAAGTCATGGTGCAGAGTTCTGAAAAAACGTGGGAAATGGAATGGAGAAGGGAATGGCAAATCACTTCAGCATGCTTACCCTGAGAATCCCATGAACAGTATAAAAATGCCAAAAGATATGCCACTTAAAGATGAACCCCTGGGTTGGTAGGTGTGTTGGTATTGCAGAAGACTGGATAAGCAGCTCCAGCAGGAATGGAGCGGCTGAGCCGAATTAGATACAATGCCCAGCTGTGTTTGTGTCTAGTGGTGAAAGTAAAGTCCGATGCTGTAAAGAACAATGTTGCATATGAACTGAAATGTTAGGTCCGTGAATCAAGGTGAATTGGAAGTGGTCAAACAGGAGATGGCAAGAGTGAACGTTGACATTTTAGGAAACAGTGANTTAGATGCTCATTTTTGTTGTTTTTGTCACTTCATAGGCAGTGATATTCTCTAAGAGTTGAGGAAGACATACTTTTCCCCCCTCTCTCAAGGGATTCATGAAGTCACAAAGTGTTCTTATTATTTGTTGAATGAGTGAATGAATAAATGGGTTTTAGGGTTATTGTTCAGAGTAGATGGTCAATAAATTATTTTAGCTGAATAAATAATTAATTAAAAATATGAGTAGATCACTTCTTTGATGAAAGGATGCAGTGTGTAAGTCAAACAAAAGAGGGAGAAGACAGAATAAAACCTCACACAGCTTTTTCCATTTTTGCCCACACATTAAACATAGTCCATTGAAGACCATCCACAAAACACCATGAAGCTGCAGCCAACAAGCCGAGAGGTGAGAGCTCGGGATCTGGGGGAGGTTTCAGAGGAAAATAATCAGCATCAGTTCTGGCAAACAGGCTGGAGCCACCATTGCCAAATATTTACTCAAGTCCACCCATTAGACCAAGTCTAAGTTTTACATCAATTAAATCCAAACAACAGGTTTTCCTGGCCTTTCTAATGCAAAATCATCAGTCTAAGTAAATTTATGTTCCTTTCCATTTGTTTGGAAGTTATGTAGACAGAGCCAGGGATACAGACTCTAAATTCACGTTCGAGTCGTAGGACCATGGTGTGACCAGATATGCACTGCTGACAAAGATCAGGGTGACTCCTGACCGGAAATGCTCTGCACACATGTATGCACACACACGGATGCACACACAGGCACGTGTGCAGGCTCCATTGTGCTGGCGGTAAGCATTCAGAGTCTGAGATGGCTCCAGAGTCGATGGGGAATGCCCTGATCAGGATCCACAGACAGACTGCAATTAGACCAGCATGGAACTATTAATCACACCGCAGACCAGGAGAAGGCTGGCTGGCTGAGGTCAAGGTCCCACCAGTGAGGGTATTAGCCGTGGGTGTGACACAGGATGGTTTTCCAAGCTGCTCATTCAGGAACTAATTGGTAGGTCAGGAATTGCAGACACTCATCTCAACGAGCTAGGAAAGGAACATGAGAAAAGGGCAAAGTTTCGTCACGAGAAGCAAGAGAAGATAGGAATTCTCTTGCTTTAAATGCCATATTCTTCGTTGCTTGACATATTCACATTATCCCAGAGGCCATTTTAGTTGGTCTCCAGCTGTGAAAAAGACAACATCACATCTGTGGTGTCAGGTGGAGGCAAACACAACACGAAAAAAATTAATTGAAAAATGCTGTTCAGATATTTTATGAAGAAATTAATAATGTGCTTGCTTTGTGGAGAGATGGCCCATTCTGGTGTCATGTGAAGATATTTAATACATATTTGGATAGCTTTTAGTTTGAAAGTACTGACATCACAAAGGCAATTCATAAAAATGCAAGAAAAAAAAGAAAACATTCTCTGGCTTTACTTAAAAATACATGACCTTGATTTATCAAGGTTTCGGTACTAAAACGGGCTTCTGAAGTGCTGCTAGTAGTAAACAGCCTTCCTGTCAATGCAGGAGACGTAAGGGACACGGGTTCTATCCCTGGGTCAGGTAGATCCCATGGAGGAGGGCATGGCAACCCACTCCAGTAGGCTTGTCTGGAGAATCCCATGGACAGAAGAGCCTGGTGGGCTTCAGTACATAGGGTCGCAAAGAGTCAGACATGACTGAAGCAACTTAGCATACATGTGGGTTCTAGAATATCCGAACTGAATATGCAGTGGGTTTCTGCTGCTATAGTTATTGTTATATTTTTAATTAATTTCAGTGAAATATATTCTATCCAGCAGTGCTGGATGTCGGCATGTGAATCAGGCAAGGATGGGTGAACTGGATCCCAGAATCTCACCCCAGGAGCAGTGAGCACATCTCATCTGGCACCTCTGCTGCCCAGTGCTTGGCTGATGCAGGGAGTCGGAAGAACCAGGCAGAGGATTCCCCTGGACACAATTAAAACGACCAATTTTGCCATCAGATCATGTGACTCTCACATCAATTACTATCACATTTTGTTAATGTGGCTCCAAGCCACTTGTAAGGCACTATTTGCTAGTCTTTTAATTGTATCAGTAAAAGTGAATTTCTTCCTGATATGGTAATTAAACTAAATATGTGATAATGCATTTGATTAGGGACAGGAAAACATGAGAGAAAATCAAAATGAAAGGACATCAGTGACGGCCTTCCCACCAGCGCTTTCTCCCCCTAGAATTCCTCTGTTGTCAGGCTATGAGTTTCTACTGTTGGACCTGGAAGCTCAAGCTGTGAACTGGTTCACGAAGGCCCGGTCACGTCCCCAGGACACGAGCTCTGTGAGGCACGGAGGGTGGCCTGACCTCCCGCGACCCGTCCTGCAGGGACCCGCTTCCAGGTGGCCCTCCTGGCGGAACGTCGCCTTCCCTGTGCCCTGGCTCAGCTGCTGGGACACACGTCCCGACTGGGACAGGACCTCCGCTCCCTGACAGACCAAGGCATTCGCCGATCTCCCCACGAGGAAGATGCTTCTCCTATTCCTGGGGGGACTGAGGCAGCAGTTCTAGCAGGGGGGATAGCTGTTCACGTGCCCTCTTTCCTCAGCCTCACCTTTGCCATTCGCATCTCTCAAGGTTGTTGAGTGCATAAAATGCCAGCAGGGCAGAGAAGCATGCTGTAACGCCACACCCAAGAAAGTCCAAGGCTGCTCCATCCCCCTTCACACTGATGGTAAGGACTGTGTCCTGGTTTCATTCCCAATTTCAACGTGAAGAGCCGACTCATTGGAAAACATCTTGACGCTGGGGAAGGTTGAAGGAAAAAGAGAAGGGAGTGGCAGAGGATGAGATGGTTAGATAGCATCACCTGATGCTTGAATGGACTTGACCGACGTGAATTTGAGCAAACTCTGGAAGATAGCGAAGGACAGGGAAGCCTGGCATGCTGCAGTCCTTGGGGTCGCAAAGAGTTGGACACGACTTAGTGACTGAACAATGACAACACAATCTTATTTATCATTAAGCTAGTAGGATTAATCTCTATGTTGTGTTAACATGAATTGGCCACTAGACCGGGGACATCCTTAATGAAGAAGAGCAGCTGATGTCACAGGACCCAATTTGTCTTCCTTGTCCTGAAGGGGAGACAGCTTGGGCAGCTCAGAGAATCCTGAAATCTACTCAAATTCTCTAGAACTCAGTAAGCATTTAGGAATGCCATCAGCCAGGCTGGGTGTGCTGGAAGGAGAAGGCCGGGGATAAAGAACTTCCAGGGAGTCTAATGCGATTGGATATGGGCGTTAATCTGCAAGGTGCAGGGCAACAGCTGTACCAGACTGTTTTCTGATGCACCTTAGCTGGTTTGAGACAAAGCCCCAGTTCCCTGGAAGACACTTCTCCTGGAGGCTGCGGAATCAGATCGGATGAANAACAAGACCGGGAGCTGACTGTGGCTCAGATCATCAACACCTTATTGCCAAATTCACACTTAAATTGAAGAAAGTAGAGAAAACCGCTAGACCATTCAGGTATGACCTAAATCAAATCCCTTATGATTATAGAGTGGAAGTGAGAAATAGATTTAAGGGACTAGATCTGTTAGATAGAGTGCTTGATGAACTATGCATGGAAGTTCATGATATTGTACAGGAGACAGGGATCAAGACCATCCCCATGGAAAAGAATCCAATGTTAGAGATATATTAGAGCCAGAACTGCTCTCTCTACTTATCTCTTAACTCTTTGAGGTATCTGGAAAATGGGCAACCAAGATTGTTGTGCGGGAATCTATTACTTCTGGATAATTAGGAAGCTGAAGAATGCATAATATAACGTTTCTTCAGGGAAGCATCATGTTTCCACGACCATAATAGCTAGTAACAATAGCCAAGAGTCCTGGAAAGATGGTCTCTGCCTCAATTCTATTTTCCACATATTAATGAGCAAATTTACATGTGGGAACTTGACTTGTATATAGAACCTGTAGTTGCAAGGGAGTCTGGTAAACATATATTTTAGTTTCCCAGCTTCTCAGTTAGAAAGAGGAGAGAACAGAGGGCAAGAAAGTCATTCTAGAAAAGGCAATATTATTATTAATTAAAAGTATAACAATTATTACAATCTAGATTTTCTAACTTGGTTGATCACAAAATAGAAAGCTAACTTACTTTGCAATGATACCCTGACATTTCAGTCTTTTCACCACTCTTGATGTCTGTAGATCACTGTTAACTGAGTAGGAACTTTGCTTTAGACACAGTTCTTGCTTTTTATCAATGTACAAAGCAATTTGTGTCTCACAGCTTTTTTATTGTCCACTGACTGTACTGGAAGGTAGTACTTTACCAACCATGAACTTTGACATGTTTATAACAAGGACTTAACCTGAAAATATGCAAGAGAGAGTNTTGCTTTTTATCAATGTACAAAGCAATTTGTGTCTCACAGCTTTTTTATTGTCCACTGACTGTACTGGAAGGTAGTACTTTACCAACCATGAACTTTGACATGTTTATAACAAGGACTTAACCTGAAAATATGCAAGAGAGAGTCTTGTGATTATAATCTGTAAGCAGATGAGGTCTCATGGAGGTGTTGAATAGCATATGAAATTAATATTTGTGCCATGGATTTTGAGGTTAATTTGTCCTTCTTCAAGAGACATAGTGACAGTAATAGGTAAACTGAAAGTTGAAATCCCAATTAGTTTGAAAGGACATGAAGCCTTATGAATTTTCATTAGTGCTAAAAACAGCAAAGTAGTATAATTAATATAATTAATATATATGAAATTCCATTTCTCAATACCAAGCAAAACCTTGAGTGAATCCTATGAAAAACCTTTGGATAAATACTCTGTGTCAGAGCTAACAATGTCAATAATCTTAGTTATTATACCTGCAGAATTTACTTTTGCAAGTTAGTGAACTTTTCCTAAATTTTCAGCACACAATTTATGGTGTATTGACCTTTTCCCCTTAACTCTTTCAATAGTATATTATTTAATGTCACAAGTGTTTAGTTCTTCTCCAATATGCTCCTCTGTTCCTAAAATTGAATAGCAATTTCAAGTGCTTAAAATTAGCCTGAAGTGTTTATATACCTTAATTAGTGTAGAAATATTTCCTAGCTTTCAAAGAACTTTTATGCAGATCATAATCCAATGAAAAGGGGATACACTGCTATTCAAATGAGTACTCTGTTCTAAAAGTATTCCAGAGTATCAGTTTTCAGAATAGTACTAGAAGAGGACTAAACAGTAACTTGGAAGTTTCTTGGTAGTAAAAGCGGATTCAATATTTTGCACTCAGCAATTTGAAAGATGCTTAAGCTTTCATTATAATTTTTCTTGTGGGTCTTTTGTTAATAAGATTGTCAAAATAATATTATATGGGGACCTAACTGTGAAAAGAGACAAAATATTTGAGGAAAAAAATTGGTTACATTGTGCAATTGTATCGCAGATAAGTACAGATGACATAGAGTGGACTTCACACAGGGCTGAAAGAGTCTGATACCAGCAGCGGCATATTTGTAGTAGGTCTGTGTGAATGTGTGCTGGGCTAGTGTGGGCCTAAATACACACGTGCATTTGTGCTCTCTCCGGAGGAGTTCTAATCTTCAGTTAGTGCAGCTGTGAGGAGTTGCACTTATGAATCTATGTTGGTCTATCCTGTGTCACATGTGAATGAGTTTGTATAAAACGATGAATCTGAATGAATATGACTTTGTGTTTATGTTATCTGTAGGGCTTCCTTGGTGGCTCAGATGATAAAAGCATCTGCCTGCAATGTGGGAGATCCAGGTTTGATCCCTGGGTCAGGAAGATGCCCTGGAGAAGGAAATGGCAACCCACTCCAATACTCTTGCCTGAAAAATTCCAGGGACAGGGGAGCCTGGTAGGCTACAATCCGTGGGTTGCAAAGAGTCAGACACGACTGAGCGACTTCACTTTCTTATATGTTATCTGTATCAAAGACCATGCAAGTGAGCATTTTGTATTTGGATGAGGCTGTATTTTTGCTTATTTGTTTTACACTACTGTTTCTGAAACGTTTTGTTACTATTAATAATATTGATTACTAGTGTCCCTCTTAGCTTTCTGCCATCTTGGTTACTCACTTTCACCAATGTGAAACTTAAATGATATCATGCATGTCTTTACTGGTTCAGAAATCCCAGAATGAAAGTCATGATGCTCATTAGGAATCAAGATGCAATAGTGATGGCAACTGCATCCTCAAGAACAAAGGATGAATCTAAAGGTGTATCTAATGGCTCAGCAGAAAACTTTCACTTAAAAGGTAATTTATGAATATTTTATATTTTTATACAGCACCTTACAAGTTGATTTTAGCCTGCAGCAATCAAAATATTCACCTTCTGCACAATTCTCCTGTATTTGTTCTTTCAGTACATTAGAAATTGATAGAAAAAAAATACCTTGCAATTTCTAGTGTTTTCTCTTTATCTTGGAGGAAAAGGAGAAGAAACCAGAGTGAGTTCAACATAGTCTTAACTCAGAGTAAACGAGCCACTGATCTTGGGTTGGAAGATGGAATAAATGTAGTTAGAGGTCAGAAGAGGGATCAGGAAAAGTCATAAGCAGACAAACCCTGGTGATGTTTACATGAGGATATGAAATGAAAATCTAAGCCACTGGTTTGTGATACTGGCAAGTTTAGCAGAACAACTGTGAATAGCAACAGAAAATGGTTTTATGGATACCATAACAGGGGAATATACATCAAATGCTGATTTCTGTAGTACTTTTAGCCAAAATGGTATCAAACTTAAAAAAACAATGTCAAGAAATATTTAGCAGCTTTAAAGAGCCTTGAGCTTCCCTGGTGGCTCAGACTGTAAAGAATCCATTTGCAATCAGGAGACCTGGCTTTGATCCCTAGGTTGGGAAGATCTCCTGGAGAAGGAAATAGCAACCTGCTCCAGTATTCTTGCTTGGAGAATTCGATGGACAGAGGAGGCTGGTGGGCTACAGTCAAGGGGCTGAAAAAAGTCCGACACGACTGAGCGAGGTGACTGTCGTTACCTAGAGAGTCTTAGAAGCAGCCTCCCACTGTGAGTCTCATGGACATTAAAATCTATTTGCGCAGCAACACAGTTCCCAAAGAATTTATATGAGCAAAAATGAGGGAGTTACATCCTGCAAATTTTTTCATTCTCATCAAGGTTTCACTTTCTGTCGGCTTGGGAGCTGCTGTGGGGGCACCCATAGTTGGCTTTTTCCCTAGATGTTAGGAGATATATGCCTAGCTGTTATCATGCAGGGAGTGATAGTGAGGCAAACTGGGAACCATGTGATTTCTTGAAGATACATGAGAAAGACCTGCAAAATTTGAGTGTAGGCCAATAAAAATTGCTAACCAGCAGCAAATTATTCAACAAATTTGCTACAAATGCACTGTATTTGGGAAAAAAAAAATGCATCTTCCAGTCGCTCAATTCCATGTTTGTTTCCTTTCCGCTTCATCTCTGGCTCTAGGTTTGATCTTGCCTGTGGAATACTGTCTTTCCTCTTTGTTCAGACTCCTGTTCAAAATTACTCCTTGGACATACTGTGGCAGATTTTGTACTAAGGTTCCCTGACATTACCTCATTTTGCTAACTCATACTCTCAGGACTAAAGGAACAAGGCTACCACAATAAGATGATTATTTATTGAATGCCAAGTGAAGTGAAGTGTTAGACACTCAGTCGTGTCCGACTCTTTGTGACCCCGTGGACTGCAGTCCACCAGGCTCCTCTGTCCATAGAATTCTCTAGGCAAGAATACTGGAGTGGGTAACCATTCCCTTCTCCAGGAGATCTTCCTGACCCAGGGATCAAATGTAGGTCTCCTGCACAGCAGGCAGATTCTTTACCATCTGAGCCACCAGGGAAGCCCATTGAGGGCCAGTCTGTGGACTAAATCTGAGTTTCTATTTTTCCTGTTATTAACTGAGTATGTCAGTCAGGGTTCAGCCCAGAAAACAGAAATTCCCCTTTGTATTCCAAGGATAGAGGAGTCTGCAGCTAATTTGAGGTTTATACAGTCATTGGAAGAGCTAGGGAAATGTGGCAGGAGAGTCACCACTAAAGTGGATGGTTTTGGGCTGCCTGGAAGCCACTGCAAATATCAGGATTCTCCGGAGAGCTTCTGTCAACAGTCCCCATGTGCAGCATTAAACTGAGTGGTTTACAAAGTGCTGCTCCAGAAGCTGTTATGAATCCCACGTTTGCTCATATATATGGCCACATCTTTCTCTGTGGAATTATGGCCTTTGTCTGGCACAATTTTTGTATTTATCTTGTAAAAACGAGATGGATCCTCCCCTCAAAATTTGCTTTAGCTGTCAAGGCTGATGGTAATCCTTGCATGTATTAAGAAAGTATGAAAAGGTTCATTACTCATAAAATGAGGCTTTGTGGGAAGGTCCGAAACTGGCTTGAGAGAGTAGAGACTTATTACTACATCACCATCTTGGAACCATGGGATGGTGGAGGAGTTTGGGGTTACTTAGAGAGGGTGGTGGTGATGCTGAGTTAACAGCAGAAAATCTTATCCACTGGGCGTGGTCTCAGACTCCCTTTATTCTAAGGTACCCAGACCAGCAGGGGGTCACTTTTTGCATTATTTTCTACTTACGAAACTGTTTTAAAATTAAAGTAATATGCACTTTAAAAATCAAGGGGCCATAAAATCCTTATAAGTATCTAAAGAAAAGACAAAAAACAAAACAAAACAGAACAAAACAAACCAACAACAACCCAGTAACTGACACAAATAATAAATCACCAAATAAACATGAATAGAAGTTTTCCCTTCCCTTCAGAAAAGAGGATTATTACTCAAGACCTGTATGGATATCTTTCTTAGGAAATTCACATTTATTAAATATAGGGTCACATTTTCTCCAAGTTTCTCAAAGACAAATGGTATAATACAAAAAATTTATATTCTTTGTATGATACACATTAATACACATTAACTGGAAATTTTAGTCTCATTCAGGCCAGCTTTTTAAAATTATTGGAATTATGTACATGGTAATTGTTTGCTAATAGAGAGAGTTGATTCAAAGTAGGATATCCAGTTCTTGAAATTTGTTAGTTCAAATAGGATAAGGCAGAACATTCCAGAAGTTTTGACTGTTTAGAAGTAGGTCACCTCAGTAATTAATATCAAAGATTTAATAAAATCACTGATCATGAGATGCCTGTTGATATGACAAGCACTGAGTAAGGTGATGGGGATACAAAGTTGAATGCAATGTTTCTTGCCCTTAAGGACCTCATAGTTTGTTCAAATGATATTCAGGATTCAAGAATTAAAGTCTTCTGCAATTAAAACTATGACAGTCTGCTAAGCAGTCACTTCTGCAAAACATAGCTGACTCTAATAAAACCCAGCATTAAAAAAAAAGCAAAACTGTGACAAACAAGTCCCAAACTTCAGCCTTATTCCCTTAAAAATTTTTCTAAAATAAAAGGGAGAATAGCTAGGCAACAACAAATTCTAATTTAGTTTTGAACGTTTTCTGTGAAAGACTGATGACAGCTGACACTATTGCCCAGTCATCTAAGTGTAACACTGATTTCGATTTTTTTTAATTTATTTTTTATTTATTTTATTTTATTTTATTTTTTTAATTTATTTATTTTTAAATTTAACTTTACAATACTCTATTGGATTTGCCATACATCGACACGAATCCACCACAGGTGCACACGAAAGCAGTGACTTGCTGCTAGCTGAAGTCAGGCACCTCTGAGAGATGCTTCACTGTGTATTCTAAGGCACTTCTTTCCAGGTAATGGGGCATGAGAGTGACTTACCCAGAGCACAGAATTTGGAGTGGAACAAAATAATAAAACAAGCAGGTTCACTCCTAATCATGATTGCATATAGTAAATAAGCAACATTCTTCTTCAGAGAAATGTTGAGATAAGTCAAAACGGTGGATGAGGAGGTTGCATCAAAAATACATTACAAATGGAACAGTTCTCACAGAGCCCCGCTGAACATTTGTGGAAGACACTGGACACCTAAAAGGATCAGAAAGATCCCCTTGAAACCGGGTAGGAGGAGAGAAAGATAAAAGGCGAGAGGAGTCACAAAAGGAACCAGCAACTTTGGCCGGAAGCTGAC
>SJYV01003904.1:190347-204076 GCA_006410875.1 Neotragus pygmaeus | reverse complement strand
TGGGAGGGAGACCCTCCTGGTAGGGAAGTCAGCTGGGACAGGAAGAGATCTTTAGGGGAGCAAAGGAGGCTGCCACAGGTGGTCTGTGGGAAGCAGGACGCAGCCCGCCTGGTCTGGGCGGCAGCCCTGTGCACCCCAGGCTGAGTTGCGTGCCTCCTGTCGTGGGGGGCGGCTGGGTGCTGGAAAGAGGGCTTTGGAGCATGGGCCTTGGGAAGGACCAGCTGTTAGCTGTGAAAAGTGAGGCTAAAGGGACAGGAGCAAGGAGCTCCACAAGTGTGGAAGTTTGCAGAAAAAGCCCGGGGTCCGGTGGAAGCCAGGCACCACTGCTGAATGGAGCG
The DNA here is from genome assembly GCA_006410875.1 of Neotragus pygmaeus. Taxonomy (NCBI): domain Eukaryota; kingdom Metazoa; phylum Chordata; class Mammalia; order Artiodactyla; family Bovidae; genus Neotragus; species Neotragus pygmaeus. The sequence continues at coordinate 203,738 of SJYV01003904.1, read as the reverse complement.
CGATGGGCGGGCACCTCGCACATCCTCTGGCTCCCCGAGCCTCCCTGGGCTCTAGGACGGCACCCGACTCGGGAGGCTTGTCTGATCCTCCAGCCAGGACCTCTTCTGCGCTCGTGGGCCCTGGGGTTCTTGCTGCTGCAAATCTCAAAGCCTCTCTGGGAATCAGCCCTGGGCTCCCTTGTCTGAGATGGGAGTCCATCAGTGCCGTCTGGGGCTGTGCGCTGAGCTTGGAGCTGGGAGGGCAGATTCTCGGAGAGGACCGCTGTAGGCTGTGGGGCTGGGGCAGAGAGGACGGGATTCGGGGGCTCCACGGCCGGGAATGCTCCTGAGGAAACACTGTCTGCCTAGCACAGCAGGCGCCACTGTGGAGGGGCGCGCAAGGGGTGGGGCTGCCCACACACCGGCCCGCACCTCCTTCGGCGCCAGGAGTGGTTCCCACCAGAGCGACCCTGCCCCAGGCTGCTGCAACGGCGTGCTGGTCTGCACCCCGGTTGTGGCGGCCCTATCCTTCTCGGGCCTGGTTAGGTGTGCCCCAGCCAGCCACTGCTTTCCTCCCTCTCACTCGGGCAGGGAGCAGATACCCGAGCGTGGCACCAAAGCCAAAGCTGAGCACCAGGGCTGACTCAGCAAAGAAGAGGAATGGAAGTCTCTCCATGTAGCTGCAAAAGGCATGGATTAAATCATTTAATCCACAGGCTTGGTCAGTCCTGTGTCTGCGGAATATCTGAGAAGATGGGCATTCCCACTCCTGAGATGGATCAAGTTTCAGCAACTGTGGACTTTGGGGACAATTACACAATGACTTGGATCAAATCAGAGTCTGAGCTGACCCCACAGTGGCCACAGATGGTTCAGGAGCCAACCTAGATTTGGTGTTGTTGTTATTATTATTATTTTTTAATTTTTTAAATATTTTTTTCTAGTTTTACTATACCTTTTTTTGGGTTTGTGCTCTTTTCTTATATTTTTAAAATTTATTTTAATTGGAGGTTAATTACTTTACAATATTGTATTGGTTTTGCCATACATCAACATGAATCCGCCACAGATATACACGTGTTCCCCATCCTGAACCCCTTTATTTTTTAAAAAATTTTAAGTGTTTGTTATATCCTCTTTGCTTTTGTTTTCTTTTTTAGTTTGCTATTTGTGTTTTCTGTTTAAATTTTTCATTTTGAATTGGAGGATAATTGCTTCAAAATACTGTGTTGGTTTCTGCCATATATCAACATCAGTCAGCCATAGGCATACAGATGTCCCCTCCTCTTGAACTACTCTCCCTTACCCTACTCTATCTCACCCCACTAGGTTGCCACAGAGCGCCGGGCGTGAGATCCCTGATCAGAGGGCAGATTCCCACCAGCTATCTATTTTACATTTGGTAACTGGGAAAGGAGTACGTCAAGGCTGTATATTGTCACCCTGCTTATTTAATAAATGCAGAGTACATCACGTGAAATGCTGGGCTGGATGAATCACAAGCTGGAATCATGATTGCCAGGAGAAATATCAATAACCTCAGATACACAGATGACACCACCCTTATGGCAGAAAGCAAAGAGGAACCAAAGAGCCTCTTGATGAAAGTGAAAGGGGAATGAAAAAGTTGGCTTAAAACTCAACATTCAGAAAACTAAGATCATGACATCTGGTCCCATCACTTCATGGCAAATAGATGGGGAAACAATGGAAACAAAGACAGACTTTATTTTTGAGGGCTCCAAAATCACTGCAGATCACCATGAAATTAAAAGACACTTGCTCCTTGGAAGAAAAGCTATGACCAACCTTGACAGCATATTAAAAAGAAGAGACATAACTTTGCTAACAAAGGTCCATCTAGTCAAAGCTATGGTTTTTCCAGTAGTCATGTATGGATGTGAGAGTTGGAGCATAAATAAAGCTGAGTGTCGAAGAATTGATGATTTTGAGCTGTGGTGTTGGAGAAGACTCTTGAGAGTCCCTTGGACTGCAAAGAGATCCAACCAGTCCATTCTGAAGGAGATCAGTCCTAGGATTTCTTTGGAGAGAATGATGCTGAAGCTGAAACTCCAATACTTTGGCCACCTGACGCGAAGAACTGACTCACTGGAAAGACCCTGATGCTGGGAAAGATTGAAGGCAGAAGGAGAAGGGGATGACAGAGGATGAGATAGTTGGATGGCATCACCAACTCAATGGACATGAATTTGAGCAAGCTTTGGGAGCTGGTGATGGACAGGGAAGCCTGGCGTGCTGCAGTCCATGGGGTCGCAAAGAGTTGGACACGACTGAGCGACTGAACTGAAGTGAATGTATGTGTTTCAATACTACTCTCTTGATTCATCCCACCATCTCCATTCCCCATTGTGTCCACAAATCTGTTCTCTATGTCTGTGTCTCTACTGTAGCCCTACAAAAAGTTTCTTCAGTACCAACTTTCTAGATTCCATATATATGCGTTAATATAAAAAGTTTGTTTTCTCTTTCTGACTACTTTATTCTGTGTAATAGATTCTAGGTTCATCTACTTGCTTAGAACTGATTCAAATGCATTATTTTTATTGCAGAGTAATATTCCGTTGTATGTAAGTACCACAATTTCTTTATCCATTCATCTGCTGGATGTTTAAGTTGCTTCCATGACCTAGCTATTGAAAACAGTGGGGTATATGTGTCATTTTCAGTTATGGTTTCCTTAGGGTACATGCCTAGGAATAGGATTGCTGGGTCATATGGTAGTTTTATTCCTAATTTTTTAAGCAGTCTCCATACTGATCTCCCTAGTGGCTGTATCAATTTACATTCCCATGAACAGTGCAAGAGGGTTCCCTTTTCTTCACAGCCTCTCCAGCTTTCATTGCTTGTAGATTTTTTTGATGATGGCCATTCTGACCTGTGTGAGGTGATGCCCCTTTGTAGGTTTGATTTGCATTTCTCTGATAATGAATGATGTTGAGCATCTTTTCATGTGCTTGTTAACCATCAGTATGTCTTCTTTGGAGCAATGTCTGTTTTTGTCTCCTGTCCACTTTTTGGTTGGGTTGTTTTTCTGGTATTGAACTGCATGAGCTGCTTGTATATTTTGGAGATTAATTCTTTGTCAGCTATTTCATTTGATAATATTTTCTCACAGTCTGAGGGTTGTCTTTTCACTTTGTTTCTAGTTTCCTTTGCCTGGAGGAGGAAATGGCAACCTACTCCAGTATTTTTGGCTAGAGAATCCCATGGATAGAGAAGCCTGGCAGGCCACAGTCCATGGGGTTGCAAAAAGTCAGACATGACTGAGTGACTAATACGTTGCTGTGCAAAGGCTTTTAGGTTTAATTAGGTCTCATTTATTTATTTATTTTTTTGTTTTCATTCCTTTAGGAGGGAGGTTATAGGGGATCTTGCTGTGATTTATGTCAGAGAGTTTGCTGCCTGTGGTCTCCTCCAAGAGCTTTATAGTTTCTGGCCTTACATTTAAGTCTTTATAATCCATTTTGGGTTTATTTCTGTGTGTGGTGCTATTGCACTGTTTTCCTAGTCAGCAGTTTGGTACATAACTTCCTTCAGGGTCTTCTTTCAGTCAAAAGCTTATCATGCCTCTGATGCCTAATCGAAACTACTGTTAATTTCCCCAACAGACCTGAGTACAAAGCTATACGGTGTAAAATTCTTAGAGGAAAACGTAGACAGAATACTCTTTGGCATAAATCTCTGAAAGATTGCTTTTGACCCATCTCCTAGAGTAATAAAAATAAAAAGAAAAGTAAACAAACAAATGGGACCAATTAAACTTGAAAACTTTTGCACAGCAAGGGAAACCATAAACAAGACCAAAAGACAGTCAGCAGAATGGAAGAAAATATTTGCAAATGAAGCAGTTGGCAAGTGATTGATCTTCAAAATATGTAAACAACTCATGCAGGTCAAAAAAAAAAATCAAAATATGGTCAGAAGACCTAAATAGATATATCTCCAAAGAAGACATGCATTTGGCTAACAAATACATGGAACGATGCCTGTGAATTAATCTCTCATTTGTGTCCAACTCTTTGTGACCCCATAGACTATAACCTGCAAGTCTCCTCTGTCCATAACATTCACCAGGCAAGACTACTGGAGTGGGATCATGCTGTTCCCTTCTATAGGGGATCTTTCTGACCCAGGGATCGAACCCAGATTTCTGGCATTGTGGGCAGATTCTTTACTGTCTGAGCTTGAAAGTGAAAGTTGCTCAGTTGTGTCTGACTCTTTGCAACCCCATGGACTATGCAGTCCATGGAATTCCCCAGGCCAGAATATTGGAGAGGGTAGCTTTTCCCTTCTCCAGGGGATATTCCCAACTCAGGGATTGAACTCAGGTCTCCCATATTGCAGGTGGATTCTTTACCAGCTGAGCTACAAGGAAGCCCAAGAATATTGGAGAGGTTAGCCTATGCCTTCACCAGGGGATCTTCCCAACCCAGGAATCGAACTGGGGTCTCCTGCATTGCATGCAGATTCTTTAACAACTGAGTTATCAGGGAAGCTTGAGTTATAAGGGAAGCCCAAGGAAAGTGGAGTGGGTAGCCTATCCCTTCTCCAGCAGATCTTACTAACTCAGGAATTGAACCGGGGTCCCCTGTTTTGAAGTCAGATTCTTAACCAACCGAGCTATGAGGGAAGCCCATACAAGCTTAACACCACTAATTATTGTGTGTGCTAAGTTGCTTCTGTTGTGTCCAATGTTTGCAACTCTATGGACTGTAGCTCACCAGGCTCCTCTGTCCATGGGATTCTCTAGGCAAGAATATCGGAGTGCGTTGCCATGCCCCCCTTCAGGGAAACTTCCTGACCCAGGATCAAACCTGTGTCTCTTACATCTCCTCATTGGCAGGCAGGTTCTTCACTACTCGTGTCACTGAATGCGAATCAAAACTAAAATGAGGTATCACCGCACATCGGTCTGAATAGCTATCATCAAAACATCTACAAACAATAAAATCTGGAGAGGGTGTATAGAAAAGTGAGCTTCTTATGCTGTTAGTGGGAATGTGACTTAAGATAGCCACTATAGAGAACCGTATGGAGGTTTCTAGAAAAACTAAAAATAGAGTTATCATATGACCCAGCAATTCACTCTTGGGGATAAACCCAGAGAACAGCCATCATTCATAAAGATACATGCACTCCAGTGTTCCTTGCAGCACTATTTACAATAGCCAGGCCATGGAAACAACCTAAATGTCCATCAACAGAGGAGAGGATGTGGTACATATACACAACGGAATATTACTCAGCCTGTAAAGGGAACTAAACTGTGCCATTTGCAGAGATGTGGATGGAGCTAGAGTCTATCATATGGAGTGAAATCAGAAAGAGAAAAAAAAATTGTACACTAACGCATGTGTGTAGAATCCAGAAAAGTGGCAAAGATGATCTCATTTGCAAAGCAAAAACAGAGAATAGATGTAGAGAAGAAATAGATGGGTCCCGGGGGAGAGGGTTTATGTAATAAACTGGTAGATGGGGAGTGACGTATTTATACTATTGATATTATAAAATAGATAACAAATGAGAATCTACTGCAGAGCACAGGGCAATCTACTCAGTGCTCTGTGGTGACCTTGACGGAAGGGAATCCTAGAAACTGGGATATATGTATACATATAGCTGATTCACTTTGCAGTACATCAGAAACTTAGTATTGTAAAGCAACACACCCTATATAAATTAATAAAAAATAAATTAAAATGGTGAGTACAGAAAGTTAAAAAATCTTTTAAAGATGAAAAAAACTCCAATATTTTAAAATTGCAAATGAATTTCTCTACTCATTCTTCTTTAATTGGTGAAGATCTTTAAACATACATTACAGAGTAGAAATGTATATGTTTTATAATTTTGTGTGCAACTACTGATTTTTATAGATAAGCTTGAATAAAAATATGCCAATATATTTTCCTCTTGAAGTGATGATGGATCCAAGACTGAAGCCAAGGTTTCAGGTAATGTTTTTAGGAGAAGGATGATTGTGTGGGTGGGAGAAAGTCATCATTTTTTCTTTGTTTATATTGGGTAATACTCTATTTTGAAAATCATTTGACATATTATTTCAGTAGGTTCACAAAACAACCAATGTAATAGAGAGCCAGAAAAATATCTATAGATCTATTTTACAGATGAGAAAACTGAGATTTAAGAAGGTTAATTTTCTAAGGTCTCATGTCTGTCTACTCTCAAAATCAAAAGAGAAGCCAAATCTACTTACTCCTGGTCTAGACCTCTATCTATTACACAGTGCCGTCTTCTTAGAACCTCTGATTTTGGTATTTCTTATTACATGCTTTTAATACTTTTGATGTTGAATATAATTACATGTTTAGTTTCCTTTTCTCTTTGAGGACAAGTTCTGATCTGAACCCGAAGAATTCAAACTGGAGAATGAAGTACCAAATTATTTTTGCTTAAATTATATATATAAATTCTTTAGCTTAAATGTTTGTGAAATTATAAAAAAGCAATAAAAAATGTTTATTTTGGGGATTTACTCTCTATGTATTTGCCAAATCCTTTAATTTAGCAGTTGTGGGAAGCTTTTAGATTATAGAGTCCTATACTCCCTTGAATCTCACATTAAGTTCTTTTTGAAGAATTAAATCTTTTATTGGTAATGCTCTATATGTTACTTAATTTTAAAAATTATTTTATTTTTCAAGCAGTTTTAAGTTTACAACAAGAACACTGTTTTTTTTTTTTTTTTTACCTGAGGTCTGTATATTTATTCTTGGGCTACTGAACTACAATTAAGATGAATTTCTTAAAATGCATTGAATGAAAAAAATTACATTTAAATATCAAATATGAACCTTTTTGAAAACAATGATNGCAGTTTTAAGTTTACAACAATAACACTGTTTTTTTTTTTTTTTTTTACCTGAGGTCTGTATATTTATTCTTGGGCTACTGAACTACAATTAAGATGAATTTCTTAAAATGCATTGAATGAAAAAAATTACATTTAAATATCAAATATGAACCTTTTTGAAAACAATGATGTTGTTTTCTATTATAATAATCTTATGTCGATTAAAATAAAAGGTAGTTACATTTTTCCTGGAACACATTAACAAAATCAATAGTGATTTAAAATAAATTACAAATAAGTGTTTTATTATGATAGTCTTAATGTGACCTTGAGTGCTTTATTAGTCACTGTTTTATTACTTTATTACTCAGTCATAGCTTGTCATCTACCAAGTGAAAAGAGAGGGCGTGATATCATGGAAATAGTGGAAGACTGAGTTCACTTTTCTACCGTATTATTTAATGATTATGTGAATTTGTTGTTTTTTCTTCCTGGAATCCTCTCTCCCGTATCCTCGTACCCATGGTTCCCTTCCACTCCTCAGGCCTCAGCTCAGCTGCTCTCTCTTCAATGAGATTTTCCGTGACCCTCACTCTTGTCCTCTGTGAAGCTGCACCAACCTGCCTGCAGTGGCCTTCTCACATCACCGTTTGCCTTTATTCCGTTTCTATTGTGTGGAATTATGTAGGAGGTAAGCTCTCGGACAGCAAGGACGTAGCCTGTTATCACCTGTGCCAAGCAGCACTTGAAATATAGCAGGTGCTTCCTGATATTTGCTGAATAAAAGAATGACTGAATAGTTTAAGTAATTCACTTTCTCACCTGTAATACATGTTTTCCCTGTCTTATGGACTAGTGAGGATAAAATAAGATTCACTTGAAGACTATAAAGTATTGCAAATTATTATCATAATATTTAAAAGATGTATGAGTTCATGTCTGCTTAAAAAACAACGGTCTTGAACTCTTCAGGTTTTTACTAGGTAAATTACTAGTGAAATCTTTGCATTATTCTCCCTGTTAGGGTAATTAGCATGCTAAAGTAATTACTTATGCACTCAGCAATTTGTCAATGTCAGTTTGTTCTTGGTTTATCCTTTTCTTTCTTGGTTTCTGTAGTATATACACTATATGACTGGCCCTTTGGATCAGCAGGTTCTACATTGGTGATATCAACCAACGATCAATTGCAGATATTAAAAAAAATTCTGGAAATTTCCAAAAGCAGAACTGGATTTTTCCAAGTGCAACTGCTTACACCACATTTACATTGTATTAAATATTTAAAGTAATCTAGAGATGATCTCTGTGTGTTTTATTACTATTTTTGCAGGTAGTGCCAGACTTTATTTTGGGGGGCTCCAAAATCACTGCAGATGGTGATTGCAGCCATGAAATTAAAAGATGCTTACTCCTTGGAAGAAAGGTTATAACCAACCTAGGTAGCATATTCAAAAGCAGAGACAATACTTTGCCAACAAAGGTCCATCTAGTCAAGGCTATGGTTTTTCCGGTGGCCATGTATGGATGTGAGAGTTGGACTGTGAAGAAGGCTGAGCACCGAAGAATCAATGCTTTTGAACTGTGGTGTTGGAGAATAGTCTTGAGAGTCCCTTGGACTGCAAGGAGATCCAACCAGTCCATTCTGAAGATCAGCCCTGGGATTTCTTTGGAAGGACTGATGCTAAGGCTGAAATTCCAATACTTTGGCCACCTCATGGGATGAGTTGACTCATTGNGGCATCCGGTCCCATCACTTCATGGGAAATAGATCTGGAAACAGTGGAAACAGTGTCAGACTTTATTTTTGGGGGCTCCAAAATCACTGCAGAAGGTGACTGCAGCCATGAAATTAAAAGATGCTTACTCCTTGGAAGAAAAGTTATAACCAACCTAGGTAGCATATTCAAAAGCAGAGACAATACTTTGCCAACAAAGGTCCATCTAGTCAAGGCTATGGTTTTTCCGGTGGCCATGTATGGATGTGAGAGTTGGACTGTGAAGAAGGCTGAGCACCGAAGAATCAATGCTTTTGAACTGTGGTGTTGGAGAATAGTCTTGAGAGTCCCTTGGACTGCAAGGAGATCCAACCAGTCCATTCTGAAGATCAGCCCTGGGATTTCTTTGGAAGGACTGATGCTAAGGCTGAAATTCCAATACTTTGGCCACCTCATGGGATGAGTTGACTCATTGGAAAAGACTCTGACGCTGGGAGGGATTGGGGGCAAGAGGAGAAGGGGACAACAGAGGATGAGATGGCTGGATGGCATCACGGACTCGATGGACATGAGTTTGGGTGAACTCCGGGAGTTGGTGATGGACAGGGAGGCCTGATGTGCTGCAATTCATGGGGTTGCAGAGTCAGACACGAATGATCAAATGATCAACTGAACTGAACTGAACTGAGGGCATAAATGTATCATTTTACTCTAAGAGAATACAGACTGATGCTGCATAGTACAATGGGGGATAAAATGTTTCTTTTAGGATAGCAAACTTAAATGCAGTAACTTTATTTCTTGGAGATTTGGTTTCAAATTTCTTAGTCAGAAGTATTCAACACAGTCATCCCTGGAGTGGAAAGGAACTATGAATAATTTTTCAGAGAGGAAGCTAGGTATATTATTTCTTCCTCACGCAATTCAGAAACTGGCTAAAATCACAGGACGTTTATTTGTCCTCTTAGTTCTAACTCTGACACATTTAGAGTTAACTTACTTCAAGGGTTTTTTTTTTTTTTTTTTTTGAGTGACATGCTTGCAGATGTTTTCCACATTTGTTTCTTGGCTCCTTTGCAAGCTTAACAGCTGTGCACTTGCAATCGAAGTCTTGTTTGACTGAGTATGCTGAGGGGTGCAGGGGCAGAATCAGCTCTAGCAAGTCTGATCTCTAGTAAGAACATTTTGGGGAACTTGATACCTGGTGTTGCCAAGGTGGCATTAGCTCACCTCCACACCATCCCTATGACTCCCATTTTCCTATTACATTCCCTGTACAATATTAGGCCACATTTCCATCAGCCCTTTCCCATTATTCCCTTCTTATGACTCCTTTGAGGTCTGGGCATGGTCTCAAGTGGAAGTTTGGCAAAACCAGACGTGGATCTTGTAAGATGGATTGGGGGTCCCCAGAGTAGCCAGTTTACAGTGTCAAGCTCTTCTGAATTGAAAGCCAAAGTATATCTTATGAAGTAGAGAAGAAAAATTATTTCATATTTTCCAGCTCAGTTCTAGTTCATTTCACGAGTATCAGCAAAGGCAATCTACTTCACAAAGATAAATGTTTGCATTTCCCCAAAGATTCAAGGAGAATAGAAAAAAATGTGAGATATACTTCAAAGTAGATATGACCAAAGAAGTAAAAAGAGTGAAGTTCGTATTGTTGGTAAATAAAAACACTGTGAAATGTTTAGATTACAAGTAGATAATGTTGTTTGTAATAAACATCAGTACTAAATATTTACTGCCTGCTGAACTTCAGCTTTCAATGATGGGCTTAAATGTTACTTATAATATGAAGACTTCCATAATCCCTCGGTCAAATTAATAGCTACCTCATCTACACTTTTCCATCACTGAATGTATCGTTGTTGTAGCTTCATTTTGCAGGTATGTTTATGTGTGTATGTATGTAATAGAGTGCATTGGTTAAGAATGTGGACTCTGGAGCTGGACCGCCTGGATTGCAGTTCTGGTCTTGCCACTTTTCAACTGTGTGACTTCATGCAGTTGCTTAATGTATTTTGTGCCTGAGCTTCCTCATTTGTGAAGTGGACAGGATAATATTACCTGCCTTCTGGTACATGATGAGAAATATAGGGTGAATATACAGAAGGACTAAGTGCCTGATGCTAAATAGGTATTATTTAACAAATCCATAAGAAATATTTGGATATGCTAAAATCTATACCAGGGCTTGAGTATATAGAGGGGAAGTGCTACTCTTCAAGGGTGTTTATGCTGGTGATCTAGATACTGAGCAGTTAAAAAGCAGTGAATTCATTTACTCTATGCATATTCAGTGAGCTATTTTATATGCCTGGCACTGTTCTGTTCATAGATGGTGGGAACACAATAGTGAACTAGACAAAAAGCCTCACTGAGATTGCATTCTAGTACATGTGAGGGCTGTGATGGAGATGTGCAAATATGCAAGAAGATAGAGATGAGACCTCTGACTTTGCCTGGGGTGGGGCCGAGAATGAGCACGGTTTCCTGGAGGAGACAGTTTAGCCAGGCAGAGAAGAGACTGCGGCACTTGGGTTAGGCGTAGAAGCAGTAAGGAGGTCGCTGATATTTACCTCCTTAAAGCAAAAGCTCCTGTTCTTTGGAGCTACATGTTTCCTCTGGACAGATGCCACTTCCTTTCAACTTAGGGAATATGCCAGGAATGGTGTCAAAAATTTCCTGAAGTGGGGCTCTTCATATTCTGATATGAATATCTTGGGTATAGATTCCCTTGCTACAGATTGTCTGCTTTTCAAGGAATTTGTGCTCTTTGTTATATTTTGCATGGTATAACCTGATTGTAACAATGGAAATGTAGCTGAAATAACAGGAATGAGGTCCAGGTGATCTGGATTCAAACTTCATCCCTATCTGGCTGGCTTTGTACTTCTTTGAGGCTCATTTTATCTATTTGTTGGGGCATTAATACTGAGGTATGCCTAACTGAGGTGTGGTAAGGATTATATCAAAAATTTTTTAAAGTGCTTTATAAATGGCAAATGCTATATGGTATATTATGAATTATATTCCTGAAGAATGCATTATTTCAGTAACTGGCAAAAGGTTCAGTGAGAAAATGACATAAGGGGATTGTTATTGATGATTGATAATTCACAGTTCGAATGAACATGCATTTACAACAACCAACTGATTACATACCAGGTACTGAGTGCTTTCTATATAATCCTGCCTATGAGTACACGGTGAGTAAGTGGAAGAAACAGGTGTCAGGCTTGTTTATTTGACCCCATATCATGCATTTCTTTTCGTAATGTAACCCTACCTCTTCAGAAGTCTTGTAGGATCTGCCGTACCCTGGTGAATCTTGGTGAGTCCTGAATATGTAAACCCTCTGAGCTTTATTTATGTCATGTAATCCTTAAAAAGTGAGCTTCACAGCCCTTCACACCCTGAGTTCTTTACTGGATTCCCCAAACTGTGAAGGGGCCAGGGTGGGGAAGATTAAGAGTAAGACAGATTCTTCCCTCTGTAATTTCCTTATGCAACAAACTCCCAAGCCTCTTCTCATCTCACATTCTCTGAGAAATTCTCCCCATCTCTAACTCTATAACAGTTTCCTTCTGTCTCTCCTGATCCTATTTAGCTTTACATTCAAAGCCAGAAAGAGTTGATTTCAGGAGAAAAGGGGTGGGGAGAAAAAGAGACAGAATGAGCTGTTCTCAGAAATCTTTTTAGGCAGGTGAATTAGGGGAAAGCTTAAACACTAATACGACTTCCTTGGTGGGTCAGATGGTAGAGCATCTGCCTACAATGCAGGATACACAGGTTCAATCCCTGGGTCGGTAAGATCTCCTGGAGAAGGAAATGGCAACCCACTCCAGTGTTCTTGCCTGGAAAATCCCGTGGACAGAGTAGGCTGGTAGGCTACAGTTGATGGGATCGCAAGAGTTGGACATGACGGAGAGACTTCACTTTCACTTTAAACACTAATACATTAAAAAATTAATTTATTTAATTGAAGGATAATTGCTTTACAATATTGTGATGGTTTTGCCGTATGTCAATATGAATCAGTCCTAGGCACACATTTGCCCCTCCATCCTAGGTTCCCCCNCAGGTTCGGCCTGTGGACATCCCATTTGAGAGCTGGGGAGAGGCAGAATGGAGAACTCTTGGGCACTGGAACTTTTGTTCTCCCTGCCAGAGTTACCTGTCCCTCACAGCCCAGAGCAGAAGGGACTCTGAGCCAAGCTCAGCGGGTCCAGTCTACCTCTGAGCCTCCCAGGGCCATAGCAGAGGCTTGGTGGGATGGTGTAGCATTCCATGCTGGGCCTGACCCAACAAATGTTCCTTTATCACCCTTCCTCCCCACCCAGATGCTCAGAGATGCTGCTACTGCATTTCTGCCACTGCCAGGCCTCAGGGGACCTGCACATGCTTAGGTCAGAAGCCAAATCCTGCAGTTTGGGAAATCAGAAGTATTTACGGGATTCCGCAGACTTCCTTTTTCCCTTAGTCCTACCAGTTGTTCTCAGTTGGAGATGTTGCTGCCCTTAGGGGGATTTGCAAATGTGCAGGGGAGTCCTCGCTTGTCTCAATGACTGGGGATCCCACTGGCACTTACCCAGCAAGCTCCAGGGATGTTAAATATCCAACGAGGAGCTGGGCAGTCCGGCACATATTTTGAAGAATAGGCCTGCCCCTGAGAGACACTGGGGAATGATCCATTCACTTCCCCTGCCCTCTGGTTCCTTGGAGAGTCACCTTCCTCATCAGTCTCCAGGATAAAATAAAAGAGCCTCCCTCTACCCCAGCCTGTGACCAAGGGCAGTGTTATTTCCAGGTGAATGTAGGCCTGTGACAGAAGCATTCTGTGATGCACACACTTT
>SJYV01003904.1:146269-190247 GCA_006410875.1 Neotragus pygmaeus | reverse complement strand
TACTGAGATAAAATTAACGACATATAACGTTATCCAAGTTTAAGGTATACAATGGGTTGATTTTGTGCATTTGTACATTGTAAAATAATTACCACAGTAAATGGCATTCCACTCCAGTACTCTTGCCTGGAAAATCCCATGGATGGAGGAGCCTGTTGGGCTGCAATCCATGGGGTCGCTAAGAGTTGGGTATGACTGAGCGACTTCACTTTCACTTTTCACTTTGATGCATGGAGAGGGAAATGGCAACCTGCTCCAGTGTTCTTGCCTGGAGAATCCCAGAGATGGGGGAGCCTGGTGGGCTGCTGTCTGTGGGGTCGCACAGAGTCGGACACGACTGAAGCGACTTAGCAGCAGCAGCAGCAACATCAGTTAACACCTCTATCACTTCACATAATCACCATTTTCTTTTCTGTGGTGAGAACATTTAAGATCAACTTTCTTAGCAAATTTCAAGTATATAATAGAATATCGTCACCTATATAAATAACATTTTCATTTATTTAAAGAAAGATATCAGAGGCTTCCCTGATGACTCAGTGGTAAAGAATCCACCTGGCAACGCAGGGGATATGTGTTTGATCCCTGGTCCGGGAAGAAGCTACATGCCGCGGAGCAACTAAGCCTGTGGGCCACAGCTACTGAGCCGGTGGGCTGGAACCAGGGAGTCTCAGGTACTGAGGCCTCGGGCCCTAATCATGAAGCCCATGCGCACTAGAACCTGTGTTCTGCAACAAGGGAAACCACTCTGCAGTGAGAAACTGGTGAACCCAACAGAGCAGCTCCTGTTCACGGAAACTAGAGAAAGCTCACGCGGCAGGGAAGACTCGGTGTGGTAAGAAATAGTAAGTAAAAATAAAAAAGAAGGACACTGTAGGGAATTGAGCAGTGTCTCCCCCAAATTCCAGAATTCCTGTTCACCCAGAACATCAGAGTGGGAACTCATTTGGAAATACAGTCTTGGCAATTGTAATTTGGGAAATTAAGATGAGGTCATACCAAGTTACGTTCTTGCTGTTTAGTCACCAAGTCGTGTCCGACTCTTTTGCGACTCCATGGACTGTATCCTGCCAGGCTCCTCTGTCTATGGGATTTCTCAGGCAAGAATACTGGAGTAGGTTGCCATTTCTTTCTCCAAGTGATCTTTCCGACTCAGGGATAGAACCTGCATCTCCTACATTGGCGGGCAGATTCTTTACCACTGAGCCACCAGGGAAGCCCGTATTGAGTTACAAAAGTGAAAATGTTAGTAGCTCAGTTGTGTCCAACTCTTTGCATCCCTTTGCAAAGAGGTTCAGAGAATTCAAACCCGGGGTTGAACCTGAGTCTCCCACATTGCAGGTAGATTCTTTACCACCTGAGCCACAGGGAAACCTTGCATATTGAGTTATGGTGGACCCTAAATCCAATAACATATTTTATTTTCTTGGGCTACAAAATCACTGAGGATGATGACTGCACTCACAAAATTAAAAATACTCTTTCTCTTTGGAAGAAAAACGATGACAAACCTAGACAACATGTTACAAAGCAAAGATGTCACTTTGCCAGCAAAGGTCCGTATGGTCAAAACTATGGCTTTAACAGTAGTCATGTACGGATGTGAGAGCTGGGCCATAAAGATGGCTGCTGCATCAAAGAATGGATGCTTTTGAACTTCGGTGCTGGAGAAGACTCTCGACAGTCCTTTGCATAATAAGGAGATCAAAACAGTCAATCCTAAAGGAAATGAATCCTGAATATTCATTGGAAAGACTGATACTGAAGCTCTAATAATTGGCCTCCTGATGTGAAGAGCTGACTCATTGGAAAAGACCCTGGTCCTGGGAATGACTGAGGGCAGAAAGAGAATGTGGCGACGGAGGATGAGATGGATGGATGGCATCATCAACACCATGGACATGAGTCTGAGCAAACTCTGGCAGGTACTGAGGGACAGGGAAGGCTGGTGTGCTGCAGTCCCTGTGGTCACAAGGAGTTGGACACAACTTAGCAACTGAACAACAAATGCAGTAACTGTTGCCATGTGATGTGATCTTAATCTTTGTGTTCCTGAAAAGTTCATATGCTGAAATTCTAAAGACCAATATGATAATAGAAAATGGGGCCTTTAGAAGGTATTTAGGCTATGAAGGTGGAACTCTAATAAATGGAATTAATTTCATTATAAAAGAGGCTCCAATGAGCTAGCTGGCCCCTTATACCATGTGAGGAAACAATAGAAAGTTTGAAACCTGGAAGAGAGCTCTCACCTACCTTACCATGCTGGCATCCTGATCTTAGACTTCCAACTTTCAGAACTGTGTGAAATAAATGCCAGTTTTGTGTGTCACCTAGTTTGTGGTATTTTGTTATTGCAGCCTGGATGGAGCAAGACCATGTGAACACAGATGCACAGGGACAAACAGAGGAAAGACGGCTGTGCGACAGTCAAGGCAGAGATTAGAGTTATGCTGCTACAAGCCAGGGAACATCAGGAGCTCCCAGAAGCTATAAGAGGCAAGGAAGAGTCTTTTCTTAGAGCCTTCAGAGGGAGCCAACACTTTAAGACTTCAAAGCTTAAAAACTGTGAGATAATAAATTTCTGCAGTTGCAAGTCATCCAGTTTGTATGCTGTGTTGTGGAATTTCTGGGGAACTAATATGGGTTCCATGGACAGATATATCAGACAGATGGTGTAATGGAAGACTACATGAAAGTGAAAGTGTTAGTTGCACAGTCCTGTCCGACTCTTTGCAACCCCATGGACTATAGGCCAGGGTCCTCTGCCCATGGAATTCTCCAGGCAAGAATACTGGCGTGAGTAGCCATTCCTTTCTCCAGGGGATCTTCCCAACCTAAGGATCGAACCCAGGTATTCCATACCATCTGAGCCCCCAGGAAAGCACTGCAATGTTGAATGACAAGGCACTAACAATGAGAATGTCCAAGACCTTCATCAAATCAAATTTTTTCTTCATAAAAAAAAAGACCCAGTAAAAAGTTATACAAGATATGAACAAGCAATTTACAGAAAAGGAAACTAAGAAGTCTAATATCTGAAGCGGTCTCATAAATTATTAATAGTCAGGAGTGCAAATTGAGGTAAAGTATCACTTTTCACTAATAGCCTGATAATGAATAATAACTAAGATAGATATACCAACTCTTGATCAGTATGGGAGAATACAAGAACCCTTTAGCTGTGCTGGAGGGAGTGTGAAACAGGGCAGCCATTCAGAGAGAACTGTGGAAATAGTTACCCAAATTAAGTATATGCATGCATTTTAACCAATAAAATCTTCTCCTGAATATATAACCCAAAGAAATTCTTTCATCATAAGGAGACATATACAAATGGAATGCTATTGCAATATCATTGTTTTGGGAATTGGAGGCAACATGGGTGTCTCTCATGGGTAATATTGATAGGTAAAATGTGGCACACATTTTGATTATCATGAAGCAATTAGGACTGATGAGCTGGAAGAACACATAGAAATGAATGCATCTTAAAATATGCCTATAAAGAGGAAAAGTAAAAAATATATCACACTATTTATCTAATTAAAAATATTGCTCACCAGTCAGAGCACGCTTTACGAGAATGCATACCAAAAGAAGATACACATTAAGCATAACAGAGAGGTTAGCTATTAAAATGGTGGGTATGGGGGCTAAGAGAGGATAAAATAAATAAAATAACACAGATCCTCATATGAATCAATTGCAATGGACAATAAAATAAGCAAAATTAACCCAACTCTGTTCACTTGAGGTCTAAAAAGGCAAAGTTGAAATGTTAAAGAAATGATCACACCAAATTACTAGGCATTTTTCCTGCCATGGTACATTTTTTTCAAAAGCTACTAATAAGAACTGACTCTACTTAATAATAAAAGCCAACATACATTATTTCCTTATTCCAGTGTTGCCTGGCTTTTCCCTTTGTCCTCTGTCTACCTTTCATCTTCGGTCATCCAACCCCCTTAAATGTTAGTATTCCTCCGGGTTACGTTCTTAGTCCTTATTTCTTGCTCTACAAACACTACCTTAGAATTTGGTTTATGTATTCATGCCTATGGGGCTTCCCAGGTGGTACAGTCGTAAAAAAAATCCGTGTGCCAGTGCAGGAGAATCAGGAGACAGGGCTTCAATCCCTGGGTCGGGAAGAATCCCTGTAGTAGGAAATGGCAACCCACTGCAGTATTCTTGTCTGGAAAAGTCCATGGACAGAGGAGGCTGGCGGGCTGCAGTCTATCAGGCTGCAAAGAGCTGGGTAGGACTGAGCACACGGGTATATGAGCACACAGGTATATGAGCACACGGGTATATGAGCACACGGGTATATGAGCACACAGGTATATGAGCACACGGGTACACGCGTATTCACGTCCACGGCTTCAACAGCCGAATCTCTCTAGCTGCTGCCCTTACTGTGGCTATTAGTCGCCACTGGGATTTTCCGTAGAGTCTGTAAGTCAGCAGGTCTGATGTTAAATCCACGTTCTCTTTCCATTAACCGTGTAACTCAATCTTTTAAGGTTATATGATTAATCCAGTGCATACATGCTCAGTTGCTTCAGTTGTGTCAGACTCTTTGTAACCCAATGGACTGTAGCCCACCAGGCTCCTCTGTCCATGGAATATTCCAGGCAAGAATACTGGAGTGGGTTGCCATTTCCTTTTTGAGAAGATCTTCTCGACCCGGGGATCAAACCCGTATCTCTTGGGTTTCCTGAATTGGCAGGCGGATTCTTTACCATCAAGCCACTTGGGAAGCCTATTAATCCAGTATCTCAAGCTAATTTAGGAAACTTCTTAAACTCTCTTGTCGTCATTCCATATGTCATATACTATTTATTGTACTTGAGAAGTGCCTCTAAACCTAGGTCCTTTTTGCATCTCCAGAGCAACGGAAAGACACTGAAGGGTTTTAGGACCAAAGAAATATGGATAAGAATTGTTTTAAAAAGTATTGCTCTGAATGTAGTGATAGGAATTTATTGAACAATTGGAAGTATGAAGACAATTTGAGAGTTACTGATGGAGTTTAAGAAAGAGATTATGGATGCTTAGACTAAGGTGGTAGAAGTGGAGATGCAGGGAATTAAATTAATTTCATGTTGGTGCTAGGAAATTTGGTGGTGTGCTGGTTCTAGTGGTCAGGAGGATAGGAAGAACTGTGAAAAGTAGCCCTCAGGTGTCTATTATTTACAACTAGGTGGATGTTGTACAATTTTCTGAGAGTGAATTAGGGAAGGAGAAATGGTTTCCTTGGGGGAAGGATTGTGGCAGCAGGCATATCTTACATTGGAGGAATTTTAGCAAGTAGAGGTTTCTACTAGACTTTGTCTTTCTACATTGCATGGTAATTATCTACTTGCACGTCAAACTTTGTCGATAAATTTTGATTCCCTTGAAAAGAGGGCCCAGGTGGTATTTATTTTACTATGCTAATTGCTTAGTGCTGAGGCAGGCCCACTGTCTATAGTCCATAAATACTAATGAATAAAATGAGGCTTGAGTCCTAACCAAATCCAATTAGTGTTCAGCTAATCACTTTTGCAACAAGCTTCTAATTTGAATGAAAACAAGTGGGGCACATTGGTTATTATCACATTAACTTAACTGATGTCACAGTTGTTAGTTTAGAATAAAGTTTGCTCTTCATAATGCACTAATTTCCTCCAAATGTGAAAAGACTATTAAATAATGCCAGTGGTGTCTCTCCTTTCACCCTCTGGAAAGAAGTGACTTAAAAAAAATATAATAATAGGAACTGTAGGTTGAAGGTAAAAGAAAAAGAAACAATAGATAAGGAAGAATTAAAGAATAGGGAAAAGGAAAATATTTATCTCTGTCTCTAAAAAGGGATTCTTCAAAAATTGTCATTGGCAAAATTTGAAAAAGATAATTATTAGCTCTAATAATAGAACTATTCAGTGAAATAAGCAGAGTTGGTTATTTATACAAAATAAATACACAAAAATCACTTGCATTTCTACATACTAACAATGAAAAATCAGAAAGAGAAATTAAGGAATCAATTGCATTCACCATTGCAACAAAAAGAATTAAATATCTAGGAATAAACTTATCTAAGGAGATGAAAGAACTGTACACAGAAAAATTATAAGACACTAATGAAAGAAATCACAGTAATCCAAGTCTATGCCCCAACCAGTAATGCTGAAGAAGCTGAAGTTGAACGGTTCTATGAAGACCTACAAGACCTTTTAGAACTAACACCCCCAAAAGATGTCCTTTTCATTATAGGGGACTGGAATGCAAAAGTAGGAAGTCGAGAAACACCTGGAGTAACAGGCAAATTTGGCCTTGGAATACGGAATGAAGCAGGGCAAAGGCTAATAGACTTTTGCCAAGAGAATGCCCTAGTGATAGCAAACACCCTTTTCCAACAACACAAGAGAAGACTCTACACATGGACATCACCAGACGGTCAACACCGAAATCAGATTGATTATATTCTTTGCAGCCAAAGATGGAGAAGCTCTATACAGTCAGCAAAACAAGACCAGGAGCTGACTGTGGCTCAGATCATGAACTCCTTATTGCCAAATTTAGACGTAAATTGAAGAAAGTAGGGAAAACCACTAGACCATTCAGGATTGACCTAAATCAAATCCCTTATGATTATACAGTGGAAGTGAGAAATAGATTTAAGGGCCTAGATCTGATAGATAGAGTGCCNGCTTTTGAACTGTGGTGTTGGAGAAGACTCTTGAGAGTCCCTTGGACTGCAAGGAGGTCCAACCAGTCCATTCTGAAGGCAATCAGCCTTGGGATTTCTTTGAAAGGAATGATGCTGAAGCTGAAACTCCAGTACTTTGGCCACCTCATGCGAAGAGTTGACTCACTGGAAAAGACTGATGCTGGGAGGGATTGGGGGCAGGAGGAGAAGGAGATGACAGAGGATGAGATGGCTGGATGGCATCACCAACCTGATGGATGCAAGTCTGAGTGAACTCTGGGAGTTGGTGATGGACAGGGAGGCCTGGCGTGCTGCAGTTCATGAGGTCGCAAAGAGTCGGACACGACTGAGCAACCGAACTGAACTGAAGGTAATGTTAGGGTCTTCCCTGGGAGCTGACTGTGGCTCAGATCATCAGTTCCTTATAACAAAATTCAGGCTTAAACTAATGAAAACTGGGGAAAACACTAGGCTAGCCAGGTATGACTTAAATAAAATCACATATGAATTCACAGTAGAGGTAATGAATAGATTCAAGGGACTAGATCTAATAACAGTGCACCTGAAGAACCATGGACAGAGGTCCATAATATTGTACAAGAGGCAGTGAACAAAATGATCCCAATGAAAAAGAAATGCAGGAAGGCAAAGTGGTTATCTGAGGAGGCTTTACAGATAATTAAAGAAAGAAGAGAAACAAAAACAAGGGAGAAAGGGAAAGGTACATCCAATTAAGCTCAGAGTTCCAAAGAATAGCTAGAAGAAACAAGAAGGACTTCTTCAATGAATAGTGTTTAATAATAGAAGGACACAACAAAAGGAGAAAGACTAGAGATCACTTCAGGAAATTTGAAAACATCAAGGGAACATTCTGCCCCCAAATGGGCACAATAAAGGATAAAAATGATAGACACCTAGTAGATGCTGAAGAAATCAAGAAAAAAAGAGATGGAAAGAATACACAGAAGAAGTGCATAAAAAAAAGATCTTAATGAACCAGATTACTATGAAGGTGTGGTTAGTCACCCAGAACCAAACATTCTGGAGTACAAAGTCAAATGGGCCTTAAGAAGCAGTGCTGTTAATGAAGCTAGTGGATGAGATGATATTCCCACAGAACTATTCAAATCCCTAAAGGAAAATGACATCAAGGTTTTACATTCATTATGTCAGTAAATCTGGAAGACTCAGCAGTGGCCATAGGCCTGGAAAAGGTCAATCCTCATCCCAATTCCCAAGAAGGGTAGTACCAAAGAATGTACTAACCATCAGACAATTGCACTCATCTCCCATGTTAGTAAGGTCATACTTAAAATCTTGCATGCTAGGCTTCAGCATTATGTGAACCAAGAAGTTCCAGATGTCCAAGCTGGGTTTAGACAAGGAAGAAGAACTACAGATCAAATTAACAACATTCCCTGGATTATAGAAAAAGCAAGGGAATTTCAGAACAACGTCTATCTCTGATTCATCAACTACACTAAAACCTTTGTGTAGATCATGACAAACTGGAAAGCTCTTAGAGAGATGGGAATACCAGATCATCTTACTTGTATCCTGAGAAAGCTGTATGTGGGTCAAGAAGCAACAGTAGAACCCTGTATGCAACAACTGATTGATTCAAGATAGAGAGAGGAGAATGATGGCTGTCTGTTGTCACCCAGTTTATTTAATCTATACGCTGAGCACATCATGAGATATACCAGACTGGATAAGTTACAAGGTGGAATTAAGATAGGTGGGAGAAACATTAATAACTTCAGAGCAGATGATAACACACTAATGGCAGGAAGTGAAGAGGAACTGAAGAGCCTCTAGATGAGGGTGAAGAAGGAGCATGAAAGAGCTAGCTTGAGACTAAATATTCAGATGAAGAGTCAGACACAACTGAGGGACTGAACTGACTGAAGACTAAATATTTAAAAAGCTAAGATCATGGCATCTGGCCCCATTCAGTTCAGTTCAGTTCAGTTGCTCAGTGGTGTCTGACTCTTTGTGACCCCATGAGTCGCAGCACGCCAGGCCTCCCTGTCCATCACCATCTCTCGGAGTTCACTCAGACTCATGTCCATCGAGTCCGTGATGCCATCCAGCCATCTCATCCTCGGTCGTCCCCTTCTCCTCCTGCCCCCAATCCCTCCCAGCATCAGTCTTTTCCAATGAGTCAACTCTTCACATGAGGTGGCCAAAGTACTGGAGTTTCAGCTTCAGCATCATTCCCTCCAAAGAAATCCCAGGGCTGATCTCCTTCAGAATGGACTGGTTGGATCTTCTTGCAGTCCAAGGGACTCTCAAGAGTCTTCTCCAACAGCACACTTCAAAAGCATCAANCTTTAGCATCATTCCTTCCAAAGAAATCCCAGGGCTGATCTCCTTCAGAATGGACTGGTTGGATCTCCTTGCAGTCCAAGGGACTCTCAAGAGTCTTCTCCAACACCACAGTTCAAAAGCATCAATTCTTCGGCCCTCAGCTTTCTTCACAGTCCAGTTCTCACATCCATACATGACCACAGGAAAAACCATAGCCTTGACTAGATGGACCTTAGTCGGCAAAGTAAAGTCTCTGCTTTTGAACATACTATCTAGGTTGGTCATAACTTTTCTTCCAAGGAGTAAGCATCTTTTAATTTCATGGCTGCAATCACCATCTGCAGTGATTTTGGAGCCCCCCAAATGAAGTCTGTCACTGTTTCCACTGTTTCCACTCCAAATCAATGTTAGGGGAAAGGGATATAAAAATCATGCAATAGATAATAGTTGTCACTCCATGACTTGAGTCTGAAATAGTTTCTGTTATTGATGAAGAGAAAACTAAACATATATAACTTTGATATTATATTTAAGGACATCTGTCTTTGTTTACAACAGACTGGATTAAGATGAAATGAAATATGTGAAACTTAAGAGGAAGTGTGATCCAAAGATGAAGCGTTTATTGTATAGCCATATTCTTGCAAGTGGAAACAGGAAATCAACAAAACAAAAATCTCTTCATTGGATGTCTGGAAAATATACCTGGTCAATTCTGTGAAAACGCTGGCAATTTTGTGCCTTCAGAACTCAAGACACAGGAACTAGTGTCATCTACTCAACATCATGATTTCACATTTCCAATAAGCAAGTTTACGAGCAAATGACAAAGGGCCTTGACTTCCAGGTTATATACTTTTAATTCTCATAGACATTACTCTTTCGGTGAAGTCAGGTGAAATGACTGAGCAAACAATCTGCTCTGTTGATTGAGTCTGAGTGAGAAAACATAAATCAGGTGTACTCTCTTAGGTATCATCAGTTAGGTTGGTGAAACCTGAGGGAGGCTCTCTAGGGATGCTTCCAGTTTGCAGAAGGGAAGTCCGCTTGTTGGTCCAGAAGTACTGAGGGTTAATGGAACAGCCCCTCATGCTGCTACCAGCTGGACACACCACCCTGAACAAATCACTTGGTCTCTTTCTACTTTAACTAATGATAACAATAATACTTATTGAGCACTTATTTTGATTCAGGTTTTGGGTTATGTTCTTTACTTGATTGAACTTACTTAATCATTGCAACAACCCTGTAAAGTTTCTTTCTCTACATTTTTCCAGATGGAAAAAGAGAGGCTTAAAGAAATAAAATGTGACTTGTTTAGCATAGATTCTAAGGGAAAGAGACAGAATGAGAGTCTAAATCTCCTCAACTCCCGAGTCTGTGCTCCCAACCATGTTGTTCTGTGACTTCATCTGCATAATCCACTTCACCATGCTTTTGTGAAGTTCAGCGATATATAATCAACTTGGTGTCCCAAATCTAAGTTACGTATCCTAGCACAAAGATTTGAAGATTATCCAGTATGTCCCCCAAAGTTCTGGCAAGAGACTTTCTCACTACCATTCTCCTACTTGTCCTAGAGGTCCCTCTTTGGGTTTATGAAGGCTTTGGGATTTGGATATAGTCTTGGAGCCATGTAAAGTCCTCATTCCTGGTGGCCCTGTAGAGCCACCATCTAAACAACACCTTTAGTATGGTCCTTGGCTGGGTCTACTTACCAGCGTTGTTTCAAGCCAAGGCCATTCTTCCTTAGATTCTCCAGCCCCAAGTGACTTGCTCTTTCTTTCTGACTTCCTCACTATATCCTCTATTTTATCACATGAACACACCTTCCCACCAAAACTCTCTATTTTCATTGCTTTCATTTGCTTCGTTGGTCCCTTAAACTCGGAGTTAGAATTAATATCAAAGAAAAATGCTTTATTTCTTTGAAGTAAAAAAAAAATCTGAAACTTCAAATACTCTTAGGAAATGTGGAGAAATATATGCATTCTATCTCTCTAATGCATCACAGAAAAGAAAGATGAGCAAAACAGTTGTATCTATAATAAAGCAGGTTGAATGCTCATACCCTGTCACATATGTGAATGCTTTGAAAACTGAAAAGCGATCCAGAAATGTAAAGAAATGCAAAAACATTGAATTGCCTCCAAGACTTGGTAAATGCTATTGGAACTACTTTGATTTAGTGATATTTTCCAAATTTCTTCATTTCAGTGAATCATAGGAGTAGATAGGCAAGAATGGGCACACACATCCAGTGATTAATTAGAAGAATCCCTAATAACAATGTGTACTTTTGCAGGTGAGTATGTTGATTAATGAACATACAGCATATGATAGTAGCAAAAATTTATACACATTTAAACTTTATCAACTTGTTTAGAAACCAACTGATTAGTTATTGTTATTTAGTTGTGTCCAACTCTTTGCGACCCCATGGACTATAGCCCAGCAGGCTCCTATGTCCATGGGATTTTCCAGGCAAAAATACTGCATTTCCTTCTGCAGGGGATTTTCCTGACCCAGGGAGAGAACCCATGTCTCCTTCATTGGCAGGTGAATTCTTTACCGCAGAGCCATCAGGAAAGCCCAAATTTCTAGTAAAATGGCCCCAACAGCATTAGACTGTTACTTTGCAGTTTTGGAGTGATAAACAAATGCTGCCTTTAAAAGAAACAAAGTTTAACTGAAAATATATTGAAAACAAAGTATCCATTTTTGCCATAGATATTAAAAATGGAATAATTAAATATTAAGTGAAACAAATACTCCTGACTCATGATTCACCTCCCCCACTTGATAAGAAACTGATATATCTCTATGGTAACAGTAAAACTGCTGTTAGGGAACGATCACTTCTGCATGTATGTGTGTTTTCATGAGCATGTAATTTAAGAAGCATATTGTTAGGAATAAGAAAGAAGCTTAAATGAATTGCCTGTAGGATCAAATGAGGAAAAAACAGTGAAACAAAGAAAATATCTAAGAGATGAAGAAGTAAATGGGAAGTGATCAAGATATTGTATATGTAAACACAAATAAAAGAGAAATTCATGAAGGAAAAGGGCTTCATTTTCCACAATGAAAAGTGGGGTTTGTCTTTCAAGTTTGCGAGGTCAAACAAGGAGGCACAAGAATGGTGGCTGATGACTCAAGGCCACATAGCTAGCGCCAGAGATTAGGTTCGCCTCGTGATGTTGCTGTCCTTCCCAAGTGCTTCAGCAGTAAATAATCTGCCTGACGATGCAGGAGACACAGGAGACGTGGGTTCAGTCCCTGGGTAGGGAAGATCCCACGGAGGAGGAAACAGCAATCACTCCAGTAATCTTGCCCAGGAAATCTCCTGGACAGAGGAGACTGGCGGCTACAGTCCCAGGGTCACAGAGTCGGACGTGAGTGGATAAACACCACCATTGCTGTTCAGTCAGTAAGTTGTGCCCCACTCTTTGCAACTGCATGGACGGCAGCACCCCAGTCCTATCCTCCCCTACCCTTCACTGTTTATTTGAGTTTGCTCAAATTCATGTCCACTGAGTTGGTGATGCTATACAACCATCTCATCCTCTGCCACCCTATTCTCCATCTGCCCTTATTCTTTCCCAGCATCAGGATCTTTCTCAATGAGTTGGCTTTTCACATCAGGTGGCCAAAGAATTGGAGCCTCAGCTTCAGCATCAGTCCTTCCAATGAATATACAGGATTGATTTCCTTTAGGATGGACTGGTTGGATCTTCTTGCAGTCCAAAGGACTCTCAAGAGTCTTCTCTAGCTCCACACTTTGAAAACTTCAATTCTTTGGCCATCCGCCTTCTTTATGGTTCAGCTCTCACATCGGTACATGACTACTGGAAAAATCATCGCTTTGACTACATGGACTTTGTTGGAAAAATGATGTCCCTGCTTTTTAACATGCTATCTGGGTTTGTCATAGTTTTTCTTTCAAGAAGCAAACATGTTTTAATGTCACGGTTGCAGTTACTGCCTGCAGTGATTTTGGAGCCCAAGAAAAGAAATATGCGACTGCCTCTACCTTTGGCTCTTCTGTTTGCCATGAAGTGATGGGACCGGATGCCATTATCGCAGCTTTTTGAATGTTCAGTTTCAAGCCATCCCTTTCATTCTCCTCGTTTAACCTCTTCAAAAGGCTCTTGAGTTCCTCTTCACTTTCTGCCAATAGAATACTATCATCTGCATATCTGAGGTTGTTGATATTTTCTTGGCAATTTTGATTCCAGCTTGTGATTCATCCAGCCTGACATTTCACACGATGTACTCTGCCTAGAAACTTAAAATGCAGGGTAACAATATACAGCCTTGTCCTACTCCTTTCCCAGTTTTAAACCAGTGCGTTGTTCCACATCTGGTTCTAACTGTTGCTTTTTGACCTTCATACAGATTTCTCAGGAGGCAGGTAAGGTGATCTGGTATTTCCATGTTGAAGAATTTTCCAGTTTGTTGTGATCCACACAGTCAAAGGCTTTAGAATAGTCAACGAAGAAGTAGTAGGTGTTTTTCTGGAATTCCTTTGCTTTCTCTATGATCCAACAAATGTTAGCAATTTGATCTCTCGTTCCTCTTTTTGTAAACCCACCTTGTACCTCTGGAAGTTCTCAGTTCATGTACTGCTGAACCCTAGGTTGAAGGATTTTGAGTATAACCTTACTAGCATGTGAAATGAGTGCAATTGTTTAAATATTCTTTGCATTGCCCTTCTTTAAGATTGCAATGAAAACTGACCTTTTCCAGTTCTGTGTCCACTGCTGAGTTTTACAAATTTGCTGACATATTGAGTGCAGCACTTCATAGCATCATCTTTTAGGATTTTAAATAACTCAGCTGGAATCCCATCACCTCCACTAGCTTTGTTCATAGTGATGCTTCCTAAGACCCACTTGCTTTCACTTTCCAGATGTCTGACTCTAGGTGAGTGATCATACCATCATGATTTTCACAGTTATTATGACATTTTTTTTTGCATATTTCTTCTGTGTGTTCTCACCACCTTTTCTTAATCTCTTCTGCTTCTGTTAGGTCCATAACATTTCTGTCCTTTATTGTACCCATCCTTGCATGAAATTTTCCCTTGACATCTCTAATTTTCTTAAAGAGATCTCTTATCATTCCCATTCTATTGTTTCCTTCTATTTCTTTGCATTGTTCATTTAAGACCTAATCTCTCCTTGCTACTCGCTGGAACTCTGCCATTCATTTGGGTATATCTTTCTTTTTCTCCCTTGCTTTTCACTTCTTTACTTTCCTTAGTTATTTGTAAAGCCTCTTCAGACAACCACTTTGCCTTCTCAGATTTCTTTTTCTTCGGGATTGTTTTGGTCACTGCCTCCTATACTATGTTAGGAACCTTTATCCATAGCTCTTCATGCATTTTGTGTATCAGGTCTAATCCCTTGAATCTGTTCATCACTTCCACTGTATAATCATAAGGAATTTAATTTGGTTCATACCTGCATAGCCTGGTGATTTCCCCTACTTTATTCAATTTAAGCCTAAGTTTTGCATTAAGGAGCTCATGATCTGAGCCACAGTCAGCTCCAGGTCTTGTTTTGCTGACTGCATAGAGCTTCTCCATCATTGGCTGCAAAGAACACAATCAATCTGAGTTTGGTATTGACCATCTGGTTATACCATGAGTTGATTTGTCTCTTGGCTTGTTGGGAAACAGCGTTTGTTTGGTCACTGAATTTTCTTGACAAAACTCTGTTAGACTTTGCCCTGCTTCATTTTCTACTCCAAGACCAAACTAGAACCCAGAGTAACTGGTTTGCCAGTCCCTCCTCAAGTGGGCCATTTTGTCAGAACACTTCATTGTGACCTGTCCATCTAGGGTGGCTCTGCATGGCATGGCTCATAATTTTATTGAGTTATGCAAGCCCCTTCGCCACAACAAGACTATGATCCATGAAGGGAGGCATGATTTTAGAGAAGAATTTCATAGTTTGTTTCAGGAGTGAAGTAAAGGGGTGAGACAACTGGATTTGAAAGAGTTGGTTGGGCCACCTAGACTATAGGTAGCAGAGTAGAGGCAAATAAACATTTTTTTCATCCTTTGCATCTTTGGGGTAGTTTGGGGGTAAATGGGGGCTTGATAGGCAACATAGCAGCACTCTATATCTTGTACGAAAGAGTCCAGAAAAGTTCATGTAGTGGGGACTCTAAGAGCTGAGTCAGGGAAACCTGCAGGGAAGAGAAAGAATGGACTCCGATTCTACACCCATCTCCCCGGCAACCTCTTCCGATCTGAAGAAATGCCCAGGTCCTTCCATTGGGAGAATCCTCCAGTAGAGGGTAAAGGAATTCAAGAGGAAGATGCAAATTTTCTGGGACTCCAGTCTCTGATGATCTTTTTGTTGCCATTAATGGTCCTGAAAGAGTCAGCAAAAGGCTTTGTCGTAGAGATGCTGATTTCAACCTTCAGTTCAGTTCACTTCAGTTGCTCAATCGTGTTGGACTCTTTGCGACTCCATGAATCGCAGCACGCCAGGCCTCCCTGTCCATCACCAACTCCAGTTCACTCAAACTCATGTCCATCGAGTTGGTGATGCCATCCAACCGTCTCATCCTCTGTCGTCTCCTTCTCCTCCTGCCCCCAATCCCTCCCAGCATCAGAGTCTTTTCCAANTTGGGAACTCATGTAGACCCGTGGCAGATTCATGTCAATGTATGGCAAACCAATACAGTATTGTAAAGTAAAAAAATTAATTAATTTAATTAAATTTTTTAAAAAGTGGGCAAAATACCAAAACAGACCAGACATTTCTTCA
Source organism: Neotragus pygmaeus (assembly GCA_006410875.1). NCBI lineage: Eukaryota > Metazoa > Chordata > Mammalia > Artiodactyla > Bovidae > Neotragus > Neotragus pygmaeus. The sequence goes on along the minus strand of SJYV01003904.1, from coordinate 174,461 downwards.
AAGATGAAGATGGCTAATAAACCTGTGAAAAGATGGTCAACATCACTCATTATTAGAAAAATGCAAATCAAAACCACAATGAGGTACCATCTCACGCCAGTCAGAATGGCCATCATCAAAAAGTCTACAAACAATAAATGCTGGAGAGGTTGTGGAGAAAAGGGAAACCTCCTACACTATTGGTGGGAATGCAAATTGGCACAGCCACTGTGGAGAACAATGTGGAGATTCCTTAAAAAATTGAACCGAACTGCCATATGACCCAGCAATCCCACTGCTGGGCATACACCCCAAGCATACCAGAATTGAATCAGACACATATACCCCAATGTTCATTGCAACACTATTTACAATAGCCAGGACACGGAAGCATCCTAGATATCCATCAGCAGATGAATGGATACCGAATACACAATTACTCAGCTATAAAACAGAACACATTTGAGTCCATTCTAAGGAGGTAGATGAACCTGGTGCCTATTATACAGAATGAAGTAAGTCAGAAAGAAAAAGACAAATACTGTATATTAACACATATATATGGGAATTAGAAAGATGGTACTGACATTCCTACATGCAGGGCAGCAGTGGAGACACAGATGTAAAGAACGGAATTTTGGATTCAGTGGGAGAAGGTGAGGACATGATGATTTGGAGAATAGCACTGAAACATGTACATTACCATCTCTGTAAAATAGATGTCCTGTACAAGTTTGATGAATGAAACAAGGCACCCAAAGCCAGTGCTCTGGGACAACTCAGAGGGATAGGGTAGGGAGCTAGGTGGGAAGGGGGTTCAGGATAGCAGAGACACATGTATACCTATGGCTAATTCATGTTGATGTATGGCAAAAACCATCACAATACAGAATTATCTTCCATTTAAAACTAATTAATTACAAAAATTACTGTTTGAGAACATATGAAGTGGCTATCACATTCTGCCTTCTATTTTAAATTTATTTTATTACTCGTATTGACATTTACTGCACTTAGCAAAAATTTAGCCTGTCTCAAAGGATTTGCAACCATGAAGATTTTTTACATTTTTTTATTCCATTGCCAATGAGAAATCAAATGCCTCTGACCTGTTCCTTGGGAGACTGGAGCTACTTTCATGGGCTATGCAAGTCAAAACTTGTCATGTTTATTGACTAAGAAGACCTTGAGCTCTTTTTATCCACTGTGCATATATAAAATTAGAGCTTTAACTGAGGCTAATGAGTAAGGATGTGAAAATAATCATGAAGGGCGCTACCATTTTTTGAAATGTAAGTGTCTTTGTGTGATTTTATTACTCAGTCGCTGAGTCGGTCTGACTCTTTGCAACCCGATAGACTGCAGCCTGTCAGGCTCCCTGTCCATGGGATTCTCTAGGCAAGAATACTGAAGCGGGTTGCCATGCCCTCCTCCAGGGAAACTTCCTATCCCATGGATCAAAGTCAGGTCTCCCACATTGCAGGCAAATTGTTTTTTTATCTAAGCCACCAGGGAAGCCCTTGTGTGACTATAAATGTGATATAGTAAAGCAGAAGAAATGAAGCCAGAGGAGAAAAATAGATGGAAACACACAGGGAATACAGTATGAAAAGGGTATCATTAAGACTTTAAAAGTAAAGGAAATACATGTTTTCCTTTGGTGGTGTGAACACCTGAAAAAGGACTCAGACCAACTGTCAATGATAATGTTTCCTTGGTGATGTTTATTGGATGATACTAGTTTAGAGTCTAGCTAGCCTGGAGGCACCACAAGAGAAGAAATGTCAGCAGAATATAATACCATTGATCTGACATTTACTCATGAAATTATTTTCCAACAATCTTTGCTGAGGCATCCTATTACTACCTTTATTTTCTCCACAATGCACAGAAAAATAAACTCACCTCATCCTGAACATTCAATATACTCTAAGAATTTGGCATGAACTTGCATTGTTGTGTTAACCTTCCTGTAAGTATCAGTTGGGAAAGGCAACAGAAGAGATGAAGACTGTAAACAGAATTGATTAATTCTCCAGAAAAAAAAAAAATGAAGAGAGAAGGGGTACAAAATAATAAATGAGATTCTCTCAGCTTGGTGGTCAACATCTGGCAGCATATAAAATGCATTTGAGAGTTCAATGGTAGTTATCAGTATTAGATAGTCATTTGTTAAAAGATGAAAAAGATTCAATGTTGAAAGTAACAAGTATTAGATGGGAAAATAACAACTTAAAAAGAGAGAAAATTATAACAACAGACAGCTGAAACCTGCCTTATCAAATAGTCACTCTGGGAGAATGTACAGTAATGGGATGCATGTATCATTGATAAAATTGGAGGAGTTGTTATTTTGGAATTTTCTTGAGGATTAGTTTTTAAACTACCCAAGAAAATGAAAGAGATGAAAAGAAAATTCAAACCGAAATATAACCAAAGGAAATGAAGCAGAATAATAAAAGCAGCTAAAGCAAATATCTTCAAGTATGGTCTTGGGACAGAGTGTGAATTATCAGCATCACTTTTTATCAGATTATTCTTCTCCCTTCCTCAACAATCCAGCACTTGCCAGAACAGAAGACAAGAGAAATAATAGATTCTTACTAAAATGAAATAATTAATAAAACTATTCTATGCCTTCCTCCAGGGGAACTTCTCAAACCATATATAATAACAAAATTATTATATGTGTAAAATATAGACAATCTGTTCAAGTCAAGAAGCCAACTATACACTTTTCCATTGTTCAGACTGACCAGATTTCAACAAAAACTCCTATCTGCTTAGTTCCACCATGACACCCACAGAATGACCAATAACTTGAAATTTTCTCTTTTACACAAAGCCATGTAAAAGAAATAACTTTAAAATTAGTTATCACCCAAAGAATCTGAATAGAGACAAACTTCCAGTGACTTCTGAAAGAAGTATATTTCTTCTTTCAGTTCAGTTCAGTCGCTCAGTCGTGTCCGACTCTTTGCGANATGATGGGAGGGCATTCCCATGATTATGTTATATAAAGCTCTATTTTGTTAGCAGACTTATTCTAAAGCCTTTCTCCCTTGCAGGCTTTAAAGAATTAAGGGAGCGATGTGGCAAGAAGCAGTCTCCAGTTGACAGCAAGAAACTGAGATCTTCATTCTCACAGTTACAAGGAACTGGCTTCTGCCAACAGCCTAAGTGAAGTCTTCCTCAGCCAAGTGTCCAGATGTGACAAAAATACTTGCAGACATCTTACGTTCAGGCCTGCAGTGGAGGTAGCTTAGGCTGTCTGAACGCCCCACTCACAGAAACTGTGAGATAACCGATGTGTGCTGTGTTAAGCTGCTAAGTTTGATCTATAGCAGTAGAAAACTAATATATGAAGAAAGAACGTGAACAAATACATAAAAAGGTTTTTTAAAAAATTACAGTACACGGGGGTGACAGAGGATGAGATGGTTGGATAGCATCATCTACTCAGTGGACATGGGTTTGAGCAAAATCCGGAAGATATTCAAGGACAGGGAAGCCTGGATGGGGTTGCAAAGAGTTGGACACCACTGAGTGACTGAACAACAGCAACGAAACCGACCAGAAAGCCAAGAGCTGCTAAAACCATTCCTGTCCCAACTGGAGGAGCAGTCATTCTTTCAGATATGTCACGGGCGCTCAATTTAGGAAGCTGTACCTTGAGGAGGCGTCACTTTACTGTCTGTACACACACGAAGAATGATTTCATCTCTTCTTCTTTAATCACACAGCCCCTAGGGCTCAGAGCTCTGGTTTCATCCCCACCTCTGCACGTGTTTCTCCCACCAAAATCCGTTTCAGAGGTTCCCAAACATGAGCCAGCATTCCTGGTTCCTCCCTCCCGGTCCCTCACAGCCAGCAGCGGTCGCCTCCCTGGGTCTGCTCTCCAAACCTTAAGTTCCTGCCCCAAGGCCCCCTGGACGCCCTGGCAGTCGCTGTCGTAAGGGTGGGGCGCCCAGGGTTGTGGCGCAGAACACCTGAGTCGGTCTCCCTCCATCCTTTTTGCCATCGACCTGGGGCTGGGCTCCCCTCTGAGGCCCTGCAGCTCCCCTTCTGGCCCAGCTGTTCTCCCGCGCTGGGGACAGGGCTTCTCCGGCCGCAGCAACCTCGCCCCCGCTTCAGCTTTTTGCCACGGCACGAGTCCCGTCCTGCTACCTCATCTCTTCCCTTTCCCTGCTTTTTTCTTTCATCCTACCTGTTTGCATGGGGATCTTTCTTATCCTTTTAGGTGTCCGCGGTCCTCTGCTAGCGTCAAGCAGGTGTTCTACAAGAATCCTTTCATGTGTATATGTATTTTTATTTATTTATTGTATTTATTTATGTATCAGGTCCTGATTGTAGCACGCGGGCTCTCTAGTTGGGGTGTGCGGGCTTAGTTGCTCTGTTGTGTGTGCGGTCTTAGTTCCCTGACTCAGGATCAAGCCCGAGTCTCCTTCATTGGGAGCTGGATTCTTAACCCCTAAACCATCAACGCAATCCCTGTATATGTATTCTTGGTGAGTTTGTGGGGAGAGATGAGCTCCATATCCTCCTCGTCCTCCACCTTCTTGGAAAAGCCCCTTAGAGTATTTTTTGTTTCAATGATCAGTCGTGGAGAGCCAGTCAGAGCAACAGGTAGAGATTTATCTGCGGCCTCCATGCTGCGGACTGGAGCAAGCGAGTGTGCGCGCGCGCAGGGATGTGTGTGTGCGCGCGGGTAACGGCTGCTCTTACCACGGTCAGAGGCAGGGGCGAGTCCAAGCTGATACCATTCCCTCTAAGTGTGCCTGCCCTCCTCTGGCAAGGGCAGCCTCTACCCTGTTGAGAGCAGGGCTGGAGCCCAGCGTTGGAGTTGGCACCCAGTGCGGGCTGGGCACCCCGGGGTGGGCAGGAAACCACGAGGGCCCGAGGCAGTTTTCAGCCTGCGGCCTCCCTGCTGTCCGCAGGAGCAAGCAGGCATGTGCGTGCGCCGTTGAAGAGCAGTCTCGGTTTTTCACAGCCCTCCCTTACGTGCAACCACAGGTTTCAAACTGGCTGAGGGGAACTATCTTTCTGGTGTTGGGCCCCAGGGCTGGGTGGCCTCCTATGTGACTCAAGACTCTTCCCAGGGAAGATCCCTGAGTCCATGATATTCCCTCCTCTTCTGAGTCCCTTTCTGTGGGTGTAGATTCAGACCATTCCCTTTTCTGCATTTCCTGTAGGACTTCCTGTGGGTCTTCACTGTTTCCTTGGTTGCGTAAGCCTCGTTCTAGTCTCCATGTTATTTTCAGTAAGAGAGCAATTCATGGCGGGGATGTGAGCTCAGTGTCTTCCTACTCTGCCATCTTGATCTCCATTCCCAGTAGATAAGCAGTTTTGAATTAAGACATGCGAGGGACAGACAGAAAATTGAGATGCTATATACTTTGAATGGGACAATCAGAAGGAGATGTTCCATTGGCCAAAACTCAGAGTGGAGAGGAGTTAGCAGTCTTAGAGTGGAGTGGAAGGTAGAAAGACATTTCAGCAGAGAGAATNAAGACATGCGAGGGACAGACAGAAAATTGAGATGCTATATACTTTGAATGGGACAATCAGAAGGAGATGTTCCATTGGCCAAAACTCAGAGTGGAGAGGAGTTAGCAGTCTTAGAGTGGAGTGGAAGGTAGAAAGACATTTCAGCAGAGAGAATGGTTGATGGAAATGCTGCGAAATGTGAAATAACTTGACCCATTGGAAGAAATAAAGGAGGTCACTATGTAAGCAAGAGGTAGAGTTGTGTTTTCCATATGTAGATTATTGGACCAAGTCATAATGAATTTGGATTTCATTTGCAGTGCACAGGGAAGTCTTTGAAGAATATTTAGCAGAGAAATAAAAAGATCCGCCCCCCCCAACCCCCACCCCAGCTACTNTAGGTGGTCTGGTATTCCTATCTCTTTCAGAATTTTCCACAGTTTATTGTGATCCACACAGTCAAACGCTTTGGCATAGTCAATAAAGCAGAAATAGATGATTTTCTGGAACTCTCTTGCTTTTTTCCATGATCCAGCGGATGTTGGCAATTTGATCTCTGGTTCCTCTGCCTTTTCTAAAACCAACTTGAACATCAGGGAGTTCACAGTTCACGTATTGCTGAAGCATTTCCATTCTTCCTTGATATAGAACTATTATCCTTCGATACATAACATTTTCAGCTTTCCAGATGGCTCAGTGGTAAAGAATCCACCTGTGATGAAGGAGACACAGGACATACGGAATTGATCCCTAGGTCAGGAAGATCCTTTGGAGGAGGAAATGGCAACCCATTCCAGTATTCTTGCCTGGAAAATCCCATGGATAGAGGAGTCCGATAGGCTGCAGTCCATAAGGCTGCAAAGAGTCAGTCATGATTAAGCATGCGTGCACACAGCACATAACAGTTAATAAATTTGGGTTACCTTCTAATCTGTCAATATAATTTAGCATCTTGAAAAAACTTAGCAATTTTCAAATTCTCCTTGGTTTCTATGTTGTAAGTGCACACAATTTCCATTTCAACTTCTTAACTTCAGAGATAGTAAAAAATAAGGAGCCCAATTAACACACACAGGTGCACTGACCAAGTAAAGGAATACATTTTATTAAGTTTACTCCAAAGATTAAAAGAACTGAAACAGTTGTTTTACCTGGGATCAAAAGCAATTCAGAGTAGTAGAGGTAGTAGCCTGAGGCTTATAGCACATTGAAACATTCTGAGTAGATGTTGATGTATTTTTAACTGTGGGGGGAAAAGCAAGCTTTGATTTACTTCATTTGGAACTAGAAACTAGCCCTGACAGGTGTTTTCCTGCATTAAGCATATGGGCCTCAAATGTCGATGACACCCNGGCTTATAGCACATTGAAACATTCTGAGTAGATGTTGATGTATTTTTAACTGTGGGGGGAAAAGCAAGCTTTGATTTACTTCATTTGGAACTAGAAACTAGCCCTGACAGGTGTTTTCCTGCATTAAGCATATGGGCCTCAAATGTCGATGACACCCCTACTGCTTTCATTTTTTAAGTCAGCCTATTAATAACACCTGACAGCTGGGTCAAAAGCATATGCTACTTAGCCTTATTGTGACATTCTGGCTCATCAGGACACCACTAGTGACTATTCAACCTTGAGAGTGTGATCTTGTGGTCTTTTGAAATTATGACTGCTCAACAGAGTGAAACAATCCATAAATTCCAGCCAGAAAACTTTATAAGTTTGTCTATATACTGTAACTGAGTTTACTGACCCAAGTGGTCAAATTCTCTTAAGTGTGAAGCAAAATCAGCCTTTAGAGTAGATGAAATGGGCGGATCTATAATGTTATGATTTAAGGGGTCTTGGCATGGAATACTGCTCAATACAAATACTCCTAGAGAGGGTAACACACATTTATTCTAATTTGCTAACACAGAATTAGAAAATCTTCACAACTAGGTTGGGTATAGAGAGGATAAAGTTAAGAAGTTTAAGGAGGCAGTTGTGTAAAAAAAAAAAAAAAAGGCACACAATGCAAAAGAAGAATCTACATTAGAAAGATAACTGACATTACTAATTGTAAAATCTATTTTTTTTTTCTGGGGCTCACTGTGTGAACTTTTATGCACTGCAAATACATGGGTCCACTTATTTTCACAGCCTAAGGTTACCAGGGTCTAGGGATTAAATGAATAAAACACAATTGCTGAAAAGCAGGTCTGGCAAAAGAATCAAACACAAAGTGAACCAACAAAAATATCCAAAGTCAACATCCATTCCTTATAATAGTCACTGAAGCAGAGAAGCTCAGAAAAAGAGAGAGGAGCATGTTGTGTGTGAGGATAAATATATTCCTCTTTTTATGGATCAATAGCTTAGAACTCTATTTATTGGATTCCACAAACTTAAAGTAATATCAAATCTCAAAGAAAACAAAGTAAAAGAATCACTCCTAGATATTTCCTTCCTTCCTTCCTTTCTCTCTTTACCTCTTTCCTTTTTTCTTTCCTGCTCTCTATTATCTATCTACTGATTTAATGACCTATTTCTTTTTTAATTGAAATATAGTATATACTATAGAGCTACATATACCTATATACTTCTTTNATTTCTTTTAGGATGGACTGGTTGGATCTCCTTGCAGTCCAAGGGACTCTCAAGAGTCTTCTCCAACACCACAGTTCTAAAGCATCAATTCTTTGGCTCTCAGCTTTCTTTATAGTCCAACTCTCACATCCATACATGACCACTGGAAAAACCACAGCCTTGACTAGACGGACCTTTGTCAGCAAACTAATGTCTCGGCTTTCTAATACGCTGTCTAGGTTGGTCATAGCTTTCCTTTCAAGGAAGAAGCACCGTTTAATTTCATGGCTGCAATCACTGTCTGAAGTGGTTTTAAGTGAATGATAGTCGCTCAGTCGTGTCGACTCTTTGCGACTCGATGGGCTGTAGCCTGCCAGGCTCCTCTGTCCATGGAATTCTGTCCAGGCAAGAACACAGGAGTGGGCTGCCATTTCCTTCTCCAGGGGATCTGAACCTGTTCTGTTCTGTGCTGCTCTATCATGGGAGGCTGTCTGGAACAGAAGCCTGAGGCAGTTAACCCCACAAGGTCAGCAACGATATTTGGGGAAGCCTGAAGAAGACGCTTACTCCTTGGAAGGAAAGTTATGATCAACCTAGATATTATGTTCAAAAGCAGAGACATTACTTTGCTGACTAAGGTCCGTCTAGTCAAGGCTATGGTTTTTCCTGTGNTGAAGGCCCCCCAACCCCCACCCCAGCTACTTTATGAGAAATGGAGTAAAGTTGGGGCCAAAGGACAGGGCAAGAATAAAAGTGACTATGGATGAAAATTGATCATACCTTGGATGTTTGCTTTAGAAGAGAAGATAAATTCTTCTCAAAGGTCAAGACAAGGCACAAACTCTTCATTGCATACATGAGACTCTTCCCGGTCTGGCTCTTGATTACTCCTTTATCTTCAGCTCTCAACTTTTCCTCCAGGGAATTTCTGTCCCTTCCTTCACACTGTAACTCTGCCAGCTTTTGATATCAGCTCTCTCTGACGACAAGGAATCTGACTGGAACTTCTTGTTTATTATAAATTGCATATTGTGTCCTTCATACTTTCTGTGTATCGTCCAGGCCCTTGGATACCTGCTACCTCTGTTCATCCTGATGCTTCTTGAGGCAAAAGCTTACCAAAATAGCACTAATAAAAGATTTAAAGACATAAGAAAAAACAAAAACCACCTTGTGAAACATTCTGGCAAAATTAATATTCAAGTCAGTTTGGGGATGTGTCAATTTATCTGCAATAGTGACCCTTTCTCCTTTTGGTGAATTCTGAATGTCCCTTTTTATTATATTTAATAAGCAAGAGAAGATAGAACAGGATGTGTGCCAAAACAAAGATGTAGAGAAGTCATGTAATTGATCACATTTACATTCCTAGAAATAACACATTTGTAGTTTTAGCCTGGCCTTTGGAATATGAGAAATGAAAAGAATAAACATTTCATTGATGTACATCTACAAGGGCGATTTTATTTCTCAGTTTGTTCAGCATGTTTAAGGGCTTCTGAGGAATGTATATAAACTAACATGGGGTGAATATCCATATATAACCAAATATAGTTTTTATTTCATATAGACAATGTGGCCTCCTTTAAAAATACATATTTATATTAGTATCTTAAATGGAAATCTACATGAAATATTACAAGAAATTTCTCTACTTTTTAAAGTACTAAATTTCACAGACAGTAGTACTCAACCATTGTGAGGTAGCTATTATTATGGGAATGTTTTCTCTTGTCAGAATGTTCCAGAACCTCAATCACTATACTCAAAGTATAGTGAGTTCCAATGAGTCCAACCTAACTCTCCAGGCTCATAAACTTCTACATCCATTATTGCCTAATGCACATAATCTGAGAACATGAGATCATTTATAATTTATTTCCTCTTATCCACTGTCCCTTGTCAGGCTTACAATTTACTCACTAAGTTTGTTTAAAATGCAGATTATGGTTCAGTAGATCTAGAGAAAAGCCAAAGATTCTGCATTGCTAACAGCTTCTATGGTGATGTGCATGAAGCTCATCTGTGTTAGAAATTTTTGGTAGCAAGGATTCAGTTCCCTATTTTTTTTTTTTTCCCAGATTATCTAACCTTGCAGATTTCTTCTACATGGAATCTCTATGCATGGGACAACTCCAACTCATTTTCGTATCTTCAGGTCAAATTTTATCTCCTATGTAAAGGAGTTTTTTCATTTTAAGAGAGAGAATTCTAACTCCCTACTTTAATGAGTTTCCCTTACCCTTAAAATAAAATGCAAAGTCCTTACCAGATCAACTCCTTTTCCTACTATTTTCCTCTTGTTCACCCCAGCACACTGGTCTTGCTTTACTATGACATACCAAACATGCTCTAGTTTTAGGGATTAAAAAATGCTCTTCCTGCCCCATATTCTCATGGCTTGATCCCTCATTTTATTCAGGTCTTTAGTCAAACATCACCTCCTGAAACAGCCTGTCACACTGAGTTGACCTCTATACAAAGCTGTCTGAAAGAGATTGAAATGGAGCCCCAAATCCAGACTCTGCTTGGTTTGCTAGGCCAGAGTAATTAAGGTTAGTCTGATAGCAGAGGGCAAAAGGAATAGACAGATAAATCAGAAAACCCTTGCAGTAAACCTAAGGTGAGAAATGAGAGGCTGGACTGTGGTAGTTGCCATGGAAGCAGAGAGCCACAGTGGTTCACAAGAAGGGTTGCAAGTGCCTGAAGGAAGTTCTGCCTTTTTCTGATGTGCTCAAAAGATAGTATATAGGCCAGCCACTTCCCAAATCTCCAAGTGGCCTTCATTGACAATGCAAGGTAAAATAGCAACCCACTCACTATTTCTATCCCTTTACTTTGTTTTAATTTTCCTCAAAAAATGATGACTCAGATATTTTATTATATATCTTATTGATTTGTTTCTGTCATTTGTCTTTGTAATTTGAATTTTGACTAGCTCAGTGAAGGAAGAGATTTTTCTCTCTTTTGTTTACTGCAATATATCTAGCTCCCAGAACTAGTATATGATACAAAATAAGTATTCACATGAATATTAATTGAATTAATTGGTGACCGTACTCAGAGCTTCCATGAAATAGAATAGGGAAGTATAAGACAAATATAGGCTCCAGTCCTAACTTGACTACTTACTAACTGTGTGAAATTAGGCAAGTTACTTATCTTTTCTGATAACGTTTCCTCATCTGTAAAATGAGAATAATAGTAATAATACAGGACTTACTGAAGGATGGTGAGGACACTTACATGAAATAATGAAAATAAAGTTCTCAATTTGTTCACAAATACTGTTTACTGAGTGACTGTTTGTGCTCTACCCTTCTCTGACAGCGGGCATACACAATAATGAGTACAGACATGGGCCTTCACGTAGCTTCTGTGCAGTGAGGGAGCCAAAGCAGGTTAGAAAACTTATACAACTTGTAACATTGCTAGAAAGAAATAGGGAACTGTCATAGGATGATCATAAAGGGACTATGTCTTTAACATTTTTGAGGTGATTAAAGATTATGGGTAATATATATATTTGTTTATTTCAATGTCCACTGCTATCACACTGTATTTTTTTAGGAATATCCTCTTCTTTGTCAACAACACAAAGACAAATGTAGGTCTTTGCGATCATCTCTGACCAGTTTCCCAGGTAGATGAGTCCTGGTCAGTGGAGGAAGGTGGAGATGTTACAGAGTTGTCATTTTCAGCTCTAGCATTCCAGAGAGACCAATTCTTCAACTTCTTAGAGTTCCTAAGGGAAAAGTTTGTGATGTGCAATGTAGGACTATCTCCAGGCTGTGTCAGGGTTCTGACAGCAAAGAGAAGGCTCACTTGGTAGGCTGAGCACAGAGAAGTTAATGAGTAGAACGAATACTGTGGTGTGGGTGGAGTTAAATGAATGATCAAAGACTATTGAAGTTTCAGGGACTGGCTATAGCGGAAGCTACAGTTGTTTAAGACTTGAAGGGGCAATAGGAGAGAATGTGATGCTGGAACTGAAACGAACTTAGATCCAGGAAGGACTAGTTGTGATGGGAGCTTATATTCAAATGAAGACAGCAGAGTGCCAAAACAGGTAAGAGGGGAGAGAAATGCCCATTTGCCAGGAGCCAGCGTGAGGAATCCCGCCTGTGACAAGGTCATGCAGAAGAAAGCCTGGCACACACAAGGACGTGATCAAGCTTCAGGGGTTCCCCCGGGTATTTCCTGAGCAGCCGCTCCCCCACCCCCAAAATAAGAATCTGCCGGCCTTTGTACTCTGCTTTTCCACTCTTCTGACATTCTCTGGGAAAAAGTCAAATCAAAGCTTTAGTCTTCTGCATTTGAAAGGGATGTTTCAGTTAAACCCCCTCTGATAGCTCTCTAGTTTGCTTAACAGTTTTCCCAGACTTCTTGCAGCTTGTGAGTTGCTTACAGCCCCAACCACGAGAGGCACAAGGCTTAAAAGTATCTTAAAGAAACAGAGCCTTGTTTCTAAAGAGTTAAAAATCATATTGGTGACAGGTTTTCACTGTTGACTCAATGATTGCTGTCAGGCCTCCGTATTCTTTATCTTTTAGGCACTTGGGAGGATGTTGAGCAATGTAAACGGGATATGGGAAAGGAGATATAGTAGTTTTGATGTCAGCAACACTAGACTTTTGAGTTAATTGCTTCTCTTTTGTTGTAAATCACTGTACTCCTTTTGCTTGTTATAAGTTGCTGTATCTTTGCTTTGTAAGAATGTAACTTTATTTAGCGCTTTTCTGAGAGTGGCACCAGACCTTGGGAAGATCAACACAAAGAAGTCTTCTGGTTGACAAACCCTTATCGGAAAAGGCTGTAAAATGTTAATTGGCCCTTTAGGGCTAGAAGATGATGTAAATCACCTAAGACTTGTGTATACAATTAGGTATGCAGAGAGAAAAGCCTGGTTTTGATAAGAGTCTGGGCTGCTAACACTGCATAATTTTGTATTACCCATTGATCTCTATGTACAATCAAAAAAGTATAAAAGCCATCTCCAGACAATAGGAGTTGGAGCTAGTCGCTGGACTAGTTTCCCCCGTGTCTCTCTCTCTCTCTCCTCTTCACTCTAATTTCAGGCTGAATTCCCATCTGGACTGGGGCGGCCCACCATGTATACTTACTTGTCCTGGCTTCTAAGATCCGTAAGAGAGAGAGCCCAATGTGGGGCACTTTCCGATATTCAAACGGATGCCAGTGGCCCCACGTAGATGGTGCAAATCTCTTGTCCTGAGATTTTATTGGTCTTCCCCGCAAGCCAAGTTATTCAGCCTTCTTTTCTCCACTTAATTTTCCTACTGCACTATTTCTTTCTGATCTGATCTTATATTTCTATATTAATAAACAAACAAGTCTTTCTTTGCCAACGCCGTCCCTGCTTGGAATTCCCTGGACCCGCCAGGGCTGGACCCCGGCACCCATTGGTATTTTCNTTCTCCACTTAATTTTCCTACTGCACTATTTCTTTCTGATCTGATCTTATATTTCTATATTAATAAACAAACAAGTCTTTCTTTGCCAACGCCGTCCCTGCTTGGAATTCCCTGGACCCGCCAGGGCTGGACCCCGGCACCCATTGGTATTTTCTTGTGGGTAAATTTTTTTAGCCAAACCAAAATGGAAGCCAGAGGGTAGAGAAGCCTGGGTGATAAAGGTCACAAAAGACAACGTCCTGTGGCAGAGAGCATGGTGGTGAAGGGAAGACAATGGATCTGGTGGTAGGGTTGGGGCAGTGGACACCCAAAGTCCCCCAGCACACTTCCTCCACGTTGCCCCTGCTTCCCCATGATATCTGCTTTAGCTGGTTTGAATCATTGCTCTTGATCATCACCTTAAGCCTGAAAGAACGTTTGGAAATGGCAAACACAAGAATGAGCCCCCTTAAGTATCCTTTTGTTGACCTAAGGGCTCTGATATTTTTCTTTGTTGGTAGATTTTCATAGACATCAGAAAGACACACATGAAGCATAATTAGAAAACTCTGAGAGTCACGGGTAGGAAGCTACTCTAGTGGATATTATGAAACGTGGGAAGGGCAAAGTCCCCAGAATAAAAAGAAATGTAAGGCAGCTGGATCTGGTCGCATCCCGCATGTAGGATGGTAGACTTGCAGGAGGAGAGAGGCAGACTTCCTGACTACTCTGCCCAGATTCTTCTCCATTTTAAAGTGATATTTACTCACATTATTACTTCTTTACTTACCCTCACTTACCACTCCCTTTAGCGGTCACACCCGTCAAATTTTTCCTACTCTTTCTCTTCCATCCCTTCCCCATATTCTTTTAGGGAGAACTGTCCTCCATAATTCTCTTTGTTGACTGACATGAAAATGTATTATTTTAAAAACTCACTCAATAAATTTCCTCTGTCATTAAGTCATAATTTGACCACTCTTTATATGTGAGCTAACTGATTCTTATCCTTTTTTTCTACAGACTAATTGGGTTTGATACTATTGAAATAATTTTAAGAATAACTGATAATTTTTGGTTAAATGTTCAAAATGGAAAAAATAAAGTGTTTTTCTCTGAGCTGTGTTTAATAACGTCCATCATACAATAAATACACAATTTAAAAATCAATCATGAGAATCTTTTAAAAAACATATTACACCATTCTATTACAATAAAAGTAAGGTAATACTGTGGGAGTAATAATGTGAGCAAAATAATCTTATTATGACAGCCATTGATTCCATTTTTAGCAATATGGCAATATGTATATATTTCTTGCATTTTCTGGTTAAGCCTGACTCCATTGCTTTATGTAATGATTGATTTATGGCACTGAATGCTTATAACAGTTGAAAGAGTTGCTCATTAGAATGGTATATCAGTTCGGTTTTGCTCTCAACATTTAATGAGAGGCAGTCATTTGAACCACTTCCATAAGCCTAAAGCATGAATTTCCAAATGTTGCATATAAATGTTCACTGGATTTGTGTTTCATTCTAATAGAGATGTTCATCTAATGGATTTTGCCTACAGCTGGGAATAGTCTCTGAGCAATGGTGGAAATCAGTTTAATTATTCTCTTTTTCCTAAAAACAAGATGATTTCATAAATTAAAAAAATTTAAAGGAAATACAATTTAATATTAATGTATGATTTAACTTGAATCCACATTCAATCTATGCTTAATAACTGCCTCATCCTTCAGGAAGGGAGATGAAATCATTCCACCAGGTATAATAAATAAAATTTCATTTAGGCCAATTCATTTGATGCAATTAAGGACTTTCATTGTTTCAAACATTGAGAATCTTTCATTGCTTAAGGCAACAGTTAGAAATAAGACCACAGAAATTCATCCCTTTCCTCTCCAAAGTATGCTATATATTCTCATGGCACATTTTAGGGTGAGTAAGAGAGAATAAAAGTAATGAATATGTGAATTGTAATCTCATAATCCTACACAATTTTTCAGTTCAGTTCAGTCACTTAGTGGTGTATGATTTCTTGTGACCCCATGGACTCAGCACCCAGGCTTCCCTGTCCATCACCAACTTCCAGAGCTTGCTCAAACTCATGTCCATTGAGTTGGTGATGCCNTCTTCCTGAACTAGCAATCAAATCAAACCGGAGTCTCCTGCACTGCAGGCGGATTTTTTTTTTTTTTAAACCAACCGAGCTATCAGGGAGCCTGGGAAGAATGAGCAGATGTCAGTAGCTGAAGTGGATGAGGTTGGTGGGGATGAAGCCAGAGAGTTCAGCAGACCATATGATACCTTGCTACCACACTATGTTCTGAGTGTGACTTAATTTGATTGGGTAATGACAATGATATGACTGCATTTTAATTTATACGTACACAAACACACTGCTGCATTTATGTAATTCTAGATGAAAAAGAGACACTGGATGGGAGCTGTGTAACATGGGGCTAAGGGGAACCAGTTACTGAGGTTTTCACAGTTATAAAATTGAGAGGTGGGCAGGGATGTGAAAAGGGACAATGGATAAGCCAAGAAATGAACGGATATGAGGGCTGTTGAGGAGGTAGAGCTGACAGAATTTAGGGTTTGCTTATTGTGAAGGCTGAGAGGGACAAGAGAAGGATAGCTCCTGTAGCTTTAATAGGTAGGTACGTTGTAGTCATTAATAATTCATCAATGGCAATTAAATTAATTATCAATAAATATAAACAGTCATTTTATCACCAGCTAGTAGCAATACAAAGTTGAGAAACTGGGGATCTTGGAAAAAAGTGTTTCAGGGATGTATTGCAACAATATATGTTCATATTAGTCTTGACATTTTTAAACTAATTGTTAAAATACTGTGTTTTATTTTAATTTTATTTATTTGGCTGCACCAGGTCTTAGTTGCAGTACCCAGGCTGTTAACTGCAGCATGCAAACTCCTAGTTGCAGTATGTGAGATTTAGTTCCTGATGGGATGGAACGTGGGCACAGGGGATGTTGAGTCTTGACCCCCGGATCACCAAGGAAGTCCTCTAAGTGAAATTTTCAAGTAAATTCAAAGCCCTAAAGGGTTTAATAAGATTCTATAAATAATATTTTATATCTAATTGAAGGTTCAAATTATATATTTATTTAATTCAGCAACTGCACTTATTTCATAACGAAATAAAACAGGACAAAACTGAAGAATCATTTCAAGAAATGCCTATACTCTCAGTCCCCTGTCTTCATTTAAAGGGTCAAAAGAGATTGACCTTTGTAAATTTTTTTATGCTATTACACAGTGGTAAAGTGATGAGTGTAAAGGGGATTCAACCAGCAGAAAATGACACTCTGGGCCACCTGTCCTGGCTTCAGGTTAAGCACTGTATGACTAATTCTGGCCAATAGGTTGAGTACAAGTACTTGTGTCATTTTTGGACTGAAGGGCAAAGAGCAGCTATGATCTCTAGGTGATATCTTTCTCTGCAATTGTTGAGAAAGCAGAGTCACAAGATGGACATGGCTGGATCACACTGAGTCCATGTTCAGAGGTCAGATGTTCTGGAAAAGCACCTGATATCAATCGGACTTCATATGAGTGAGAAACAAATCTTTGGGCTATTCAGCCATTGAGATTTCAGGGTTAATTTGTTACAATGCCCAACCTAACCCATCCTGACTGATATAGTAGGAAATACTTTACTGATGTAGGAGATGGGAAAATGGCAAGCGTCCTAGAGGCAGGCCCTACACAAGTGAACGTGAGTGAAGCATGGAGATGACATAAGCAGGCCGGACAAGTCATGTTTGAATGCTACCTCAGCTGATCATCAACAGTTACTTAGAATTAAGCAGTGTTGAAGAGGTGTGTGCATGCATGCTCAGCTGCTTCAGTTGTGTTTGACTCTTTGTGACTCTATGGACTGTAGCCCGCCAGGCTCCTTTGTCCATGGGATTCTCCAGGCAAGAATACTGGAGTGGGTTGCCATGCCCTCCTCCAGGGGATCTTCCAGACCCAGGGATCGAACCTGAGTTTCCTGCAGCTCCTGCACTGCAGGAGGATTCTTTACCATTGGGCCATCAACGAAGCCCTGGTTAAAAGAGGTGAGTGGAAAGAATTCACTTTGGACTCAACCGACTTCTGGTACTGCTGTGTGTTTCAACCCCTTCTTCCACTATTGGAAGTATCCTGACTCAGTCACACTTGCTTGCTAGCAGAACCATACCTGAGGCACAGCTATTAGCCCTACGAGAGTATACGCTTGGGTGTGTTTGTGGGAATGCCAGTTGCTCTCTCTAATTAAAACTTCTCCAGATTGTGTAAATGCAAAAAAAAAAAGTTGACTTTTTGGAGTTAGCAAAACACTTGGTTGCCTAGGAATAATAGTCACTTCAGATTGGGCTATGATACGGCTCTAAAAGATGGCTTAAAGACAGGGCAGGGTAGAAGAGATTTTTCAGGTCAGATGAACAGAAAATCATGTTGGAAAAATATTCCCTTTGTATGCAAAGAAGAGAGTTGGTTGAGTTATTTTCTATAACTAGAATAAAAGCTAAATCTAGAGCATATACCAGTGTGGTTAAATCGAACAATAAATATTTAAATTTTATTTGCATTCAGCTAGAATCCAGTATCCTTTGTGTTTCCTGTGATTGAATTATTGCAATAATATGACTTTTTTAGGTATAAAGAAAAACTAATAATCTAATTCCTTATGAGTATTATTATATTAATATAATGACTAAGAATAACACATATCATACATTACTTGTGGCCACAGTGTAAGTACTTATTTTAGTATTTTGATGAGAAATTATGTACGTTTTAAACTATTAAAACCATTTCCATAACCATTTTATACACAGGCTGCATGGCATGAAGCCTTAAGAATATATAAAATGCTTCATTAAGTGTTATCTAACATGCCTCCCTGGTGGCTCAGAGGTTAAAGCATCTGCCTGCAATGCGGGAGACCCAGGTTTGATCCCTGGGTTGGGAAGATCCCCTGGAGAAGGAAATGGCAGCCCACTCCAGTACTCTTGCCTGAAGAATCCCATGGGGGGAGGAGGAGTCCATGGGGTCACAAAGAGTTGGACACGACTGAGCTACTTCACTTCACTTCAACATGTCTAAAGGAGACTATTTATGCTAGAATTTGAATCCTTTTCTTGAGAAACTTATGTTTAGTTATAATCCCAAAAGATTAATATTGACACTTAAGAGAAAGGAAAGAACTTCAAGGTTTGACTTTGGTATGGAGACCTACTCAAACATATAAAATAATTCACAAACCACAAAGGGGAAGTTATAATTGACAGAGGAATTTTGTAAGTGCCTATTTCATCTTAGGATATCTGTTCTGTGATTGTTCTCTTCTTAAAGTCTGCTTGGACCACCATAAACCATTCTCATCTACTCTGAGAAAAATGTTAAAAAATTCAACTGAAGTGAAATATAAATAACCTAGATGACAATTCAGTCCAGCATTCTTGCCTGAAAAATCCCATGGACAGGGCCCAAAAGAGTTGGACACAGCTGAGTAACTAAACAGAGTATAATCACGATCCCCCAAAATAAACAAAATCATCTAATTTGAGATGGACGTGTATAAAATTACAGTATATTTAAGCATCTCTCTCTGACTCTCTGGGAAGGAAATACTTACAGAATAGCATTTAAAAATAAATTGAAAGAAATAATTAAGGCACGACACCAGTTTGATCCCTGGGTTGGGAAGATCCCCTGGAGGAGAGCCTGGCGACCCACTCCAGTATTCTTTCCTTCCTGGAGAATTCCATGGACAGAGGAGCCTGGTGGGCTATAGTCCATAGAGTCATAAAGAGTCAGACATGACTGCAGCGACTTCTCATGCTTGTTAAATATTTTTTATTAATTAAAAAAAACCATGCAAGCTGTATATAAAGTAATCCTTATTTCATGTATGAAATAAGTACAAATAGATCTAAGATTATTTTGGCCAGAAACCCACAAATGTATTTGAACTGAAGCGCTTAGCACGACTAGTTGGCTCTGTGAAAATAAAAAGGTACAATTTAGGAAGGAGAGACAACAAGGAGTTTCAGTACTCTAAATAAGAGGTTATCTGTGTCTGGAAATTGAAGGTTGATTTAAGAATTCAGCTAATATACATAACACAGAAGCGTTCAGTCTCTCATTCGTGTCTGACTCTTTGCGACCCCAAGGATGCCCACCAGGCTCCCCTGTACGTGGGATTATCCCAGTGAGAATACTGGGTTGCCCTTTCCTCCTCCAGGGGATCATCCTGGCCCAGGGACCTAATCCACATCTCCAGCATTGGCAAGCGGATTCTTTGCCACTGGGCCACCTGTGAAGCCCTAACATAGAAATGATGTAGTTAGTTCAAATCATGGTCTCCAGGGAAAACCATTTTTATAAAACCATAGATTGAGAGCTGAAAAGCTGTCCTCTGTGTTAGCCTGAGTTTTCTCTAGAAGACAGGCTGAGTATGCTTTTGGAAAAAACAGATGTGTGCATGCTAGGTCACGTGTCCAACTCTTTGGCACCTTGTGGCATAGCCAGTCAGGCTCCCCTGTCCCTGAGATTCTCCAAGAATGCTGGAGTGGGTTGCTGTTTCTTCCTCCAGGGGATCTTCTTGACGCAGATATTGAATCCATGTCTCTTGTGTCTCCTGCCTTGGTGAAAAAACAGATACTATTTCTCAGTCCTATCCTAAAAACTCCCTAATATTTATCCACCAATTTTAAGTACAAATCTTGAAAGGACTTGACAGACTTTTATTTGCAAGGTTTCTGAATAATGTTAGAAAGTAACATTTTTTCCTTCTAGATTTTCAAAAAGCAAAGTTGTGTTATACCCAAATGCAACTGGGATTGTACATGGAGCCTGTTAGCATTTGTTTTCCCTATTTTCTCTTGGACCATTGCACTTATTTGGCTTTCATTATTATAAAAAATATTTAATGGTAGTGAAGGGAAAACATATCAAGCCAACCTATTTTTGAGAACAGTAGTTGAGTCTCTATGTTATGCATTTATTCTCCTTCTGTTGCCTTTACTGGAATATAAGAACAAATGTCACAGAGCTTCAGAGCAAAGGTAAACACATCTTTGAATTACCCACAGAATTTGCCAAGTGTGGACCATCTGCTATCGGGAGACAGAATCACAGAATGTAGTCAAACAGAAATAGAATATTTAAAACAGGACACGAGCAGCAGGACTGGACTAGTAAAGTAGGAAGGGATAACACATTCTACTGAAATGCTCTTTCTCTCCCAGAGATGACTCCTGCAGCTCGCTATGTCCTTATAGGGTAGCCAGTGGCCTCACAAGGCGCTTTGCGCTAAGTCACTTCAGTCATGTCCCACTCTTTGCGACTCCATGGACTGTAGCCTGCCAGGTTCCTCTATCCGTGGGACTTTTCCAGGTAAAGATACTGGGGTGGGTTGCTGTTTCCTCCTCCAGGGGATCTTCCCAATGCAGGGATCGAACCCGTGTCTCTCACGTCTCCTGCACTGGCAGGCGGGCTCTCTTTTCCACCCTGCACTTCGGTGAGTCACAGTCTTCCATTGTAATCCAGTGAGGGTACTCATTTGCAGGGCACTCCATCTAAACATCCCTACCTTTATTTTGTTCTTTAAGTGGCCATTGGCGTCTTTAGATCTGTGCCTTATAATTTTCAAGGGGCCCATTTTTGTTATAGCAGGAAGTTTTGAGAACCCTATAATCTCAGTTCAGAGATGTGAAGTGAAAGTCATTCAGTGACTGAGTTTTTTGCCATGACCTTAGTTTTCTGAATGTTGAGCTTGAAGCCAGCTTTCTCACTCTCCTCTTTCATTTTCATCAAGAGGCTCTTTAGTTCCTCCTTGCTTTCTGCTTACCCTGCGAGCCCTTTCTTTTCTGAGGAAACCACAGTCAAGGCCCCTGCAGGCACTTTCCTCCCACTTCCTCTGTCTCCTGGCTGACCCTGGTGCTCCCGCATGCCTGCCCCTCCTCTAGGGAACTTAACAAGCTATTCTTTCAATGGCACTCATCTCCTATTATTCACCATACCTGATAATAACCCACATTTTAAACACAAGCCTGCTAGTTCTTTGCTGGGGAGATCAGGGGAAAATGATCTTTTTAAATTAAACGTCGGTCAGTTGTGTCCGACTCTTTGTGACCCCATGGACTACACAGTCCATGGAATTCTCCAGGCCAGAATACTGGAGTGGGTAGCCTTTCCCTTCTCCAGGGGATCTTCCCAACCCAGGGATGGAACCCGGGTCTCCCGCTTTGCAGGCGTATTCTTTACCAGGTGAGCCACAGGGGAAGCCCAGGAACACTGGAGTGGGTAGCCTATCCCTTCTCCAGGGGATCTTCCGACCCAGAGATGGAACCTGCGTCTCGTATGTTTCCTGCATTGGCAAGCGGCTTCTTCACCACTAGTGCCACCTAGGAAGCCCTCCTGAGAACACTGCTCAATACGCTTTTCACAAGCAACTGTCCATGTCAAGGTCTAGGACCTAAAACAATTTTCCATGCAAATACATACACCATGAGGGCAGAGACTATGTTTTTATCTTTTTAAAAATATATATTAGAACTAGAAGATTTGCTAAATTCTTCCAACCGTGAAGAATGTAGCTTGAATCTCTATTTGCCATCTCCAATTCAGCTTACCCGCGTTCTCTGGTTTGGACTGACATAATCAAACCAAGGCAGTCAGCTGTCTGGGTCGCCTTAGGTTTCAGCGCCCCAACAGGCCTAATTCATTGATCATGGTCCCGCTCTCACGCCGCCGTGCAGTTGGCAGTATCCCCTGGTGCGGGCACGTGCTCTAGCTTCTTTCTGTTGAGGAAAGGGGATGTCTATTTTCATACCGTCACTAATGCAAGATTGAGGTAGTAACTACATTTCCACTCCATCTAGGAGCTTTTCTAGGCATTCTAGAGTGTGTTCCTTCCCATGACCTTTCAGCTTCAATCCTCAAGTGTCATCTTTCATATCACAGTCTGGGTTTCCCTTCTACTCAGCCAGCAGGTGACAAGGCGCAGGCTCAGGCTGGTTGGAGAGACAGAAAATTTGCCATGAAGCTAATGAACTGTTCTTCAGGGGCTCTTACCTAATGCCTTCCAACGCCCTAAGAAGAGTCTTTTTCTTTTTAAATTTCAAAGCTAAGGGCTTCCCTGGGCTTCCTCTTGTTGCTCAGTGGTAAGGAATCTGCCTGCCAACATAACACAGTCTCATTTTTCAGGTGATGAAACTGAAGTTGAAAGTGATCATGGCTTCATCAGGTCTGTAAGTCTTGTTTCAGCAGCTGACTTGTGAAGAAGTGAACAGTAAGTTGTCACAGTGCCCTAGAACAATGGAAAAACACCTAAATTCTTGACAGGGTCTTGAAGAAAAAGCTCCAAAACAGAACAACAATTGCTTAATGATTTTGCTGAGACAGAAGAGCAGAGAGGTAAATCCCTTGGAAAAATTCTTTAATTGGATTGCTACACTATAATTTGGGCTTCTCGGGTGACTCGGTGGTAAAGAATCCACCTGTTAATGCAGGAGATGCAGGTGCAATCCCTGAGTTGGGAAGATTCCCTGGAGGATGGCATGGTAACCCACTCCAATATTTTTGCCTGGGAAATCTCGTGGACAGAAGAGCCGGAAGGGCTACAGGTGATGGTGTGAAAGAGCCCGACACAACTCAGTGACTACACATTATAATTTACTTTTATTTTCTTAATTATTGAATATTTTATAATTGGAAGAAGATATTTTAATGATCATATTTATGGTTTTCAGAATCATATCATTTGGTCAGGGTATGCCATCAGTCATGTATTGTTCCCATCAATATAAAAAGAATTTTTCTTTGATTTTCATTCATTTTAAGAATTTTCTGATTACTACTTGTAGTCATCATAGCAACTCTCAATTGTATGGTTTTTATGTGATGAGATTACAAAACCTTAATGCTTTCATAATCTCTCATGGTCCTCATGAAAACTCTGTGGAATAATCAAAGAAGGGATTATTATAACATTTGGCTACCAAGGAAACAGGCCCATAGTAAGTAAGTTCCTTATCCACACAAGGAAGTGGCAAGACTGGGACTCAATATTGTGACTTTAAGTCAGTCACTCTTAAGATACTGTGGCTTACTTACTGACTACTTTGCATTTCTGATTAAAAGTCATGGGCACTACCCAACAAAAGTTTTGAAGAGTTACGAAATACTCAATTCCATTCAGCCAGAGTGACTCAAAATAGGATATATGGCTCATAAAACTCAGTGAAAATACTCAGTACTACAAGAGAGTGTAGATTATCAATGTGCAAAAGTGGTAAGGCAACTCTGTAAAGAAGATTCCCATCTGTGAAACCTTAATGAGGGGAGGAGTCTTCCTCATTTATGATAGGTTGAAAATGGTCCTATAGTACAGCTTCTTCCTTTTATCTACTTAAATACCATTGAAAAGAGGAAGAGTAAGCTCATTCTGGTTGTAAGTTAGAAGCTCTTTATTTTCACTTCACAATGTGCAGTCTTTAGGAAAGCTATCATTATTGATCATCTGGCACACATATTTTAGTATTTCCTGTTGTAATCCATACACTGGCTTCATAACAGGTTGTAATAGAGTATTGTTATAAGGGAGAGTAAAGCTTTACATTTTTAAAAAATTGGAGATATCAAAGGAATATTTCATGCAAAGATGGGCACAATAAAAGGCAGAAACAATAAAGACCTAATAGAAGCAGAACAGATCAAGAAACAGAAAAATTGCACAAAAAAATATCTTGATGACCTGGATAACCACGATGGTGTGGTCACTCACTCAGAGCCAGACATCCTAGCGTGTGCAGTCAAGTGGGCCTTAGGAAGCACTGATGCCAATATAGCTAGTGGAGTTGATGGAATTCCAGCAGAACTGTTTAAAATCCTAAAAGATGATGCTATTAAAGTGCTGCAATCAGTATGTGAGCAAATGTGGAAAACTTAGCAGTGGTCCCAGGACAGGAAAATGTCAATCTTCCTCCCAGTTCCCAAGAGGGGCAGTACTAAAGATTGTTCAAAATATCAGACAATTACAGTCACTTCCCATGCTACCAGGCTTATGCTCAAAATCCTTTAAGTTAGGCTTGAGCAGTATGTGAACACAAGAACTTCCAGATGTATAGGCTGGATTTAGAAAAGGCAGGAAAAACCACAGATCAAAAATTGTCAACATTCATTGGATCATGGAGAAAACAAGGGGATTCCAGAAAAACATCTATGCTAAACTTTGACTGTGTGGATCACAACAATTTGTGGGAAATTCTTAAAGAGGTGGGAGTACCCGACCACCTTATCTGTCTCCTGAGAAACCTGTATGCAGGTCAAAAAGCAGCAGTTAGAACTGGACATGGAACAAGGAACTGGTTCAAAATTGGGAAAGGTGTATGACAAGGCTGAATATTGTCCCGCTGATTATCTAACTTCTATGCAAAGCACATCATGCAAAATGCCAGGCTGGATGAGTTACAAGCTGGAATCAAGACTGCCAGGAGAAATAGTAACAAACTCAGACATGCAGATGATACCATTCTAATGGCAGAAAGTAAAGAACTAAAGTGCTTCATGATGAGGGTAAAAGAGGAGAGTGAAAAGTCAGCTTAAAACCCAGTATTTAAAAAAACAGATCGTGGCATCCAATCCCATCACTTCATGGCAAATAGAAGGGAAAAAAGTGGAAACAGTGACAGATTTTATTTTCCTGGGCTCTAGAATCACTGCAGATGATGACTGCGCCATGATATTAAAAGACACTTGCTCCTTGGAAGGAAAGTTATGACAAATCTAGATGACATACTAAGAAGCAAAGGTATCACTTTGCCAACAAAAGACCCTGCAGTCAAAGCTATGGTCTTTCCAGTAGTCATGTAAGGATGTGAGAGTTGGACCATAAAGAAGGCAGAACACTGAACAATTGATGCATTTGACCTCTGATGCTGGAGAAGACTCTTGAGAGTCCCTTGGACAGCAAGGAGATCAAGCCACTCAATCCTAAAATAAATCAACCCTGAATACTCATTGGAAGGACTGATGTTTAAGCTGAAGCTCCAATACTTAGGCCACCTGATGCAGAAATGACTCATTGGAAAAGATCTTGATGCTGGGAAAGATTGAGGACAGGCAAAGAAGGGATTGACAGAAGATGAGATGGTTGGATGGCATCACTGATTCAATGGACAAGAACTTGGGCAAACTCCAAGAGATGGTGAGGGACAGGGAGGTCTGGTGTGCTGTAGTCTGTGCGTGCATGCTAAGTCTCTTTAGTCGTATCCAACTCTTTGCAACTGTGTGGACTGTAGCTGGCCAGGCTCCTATGTCTATGGGCTTCTCCAGGCAAGAATGCTGGAGTGGGTTACCATGCAATCCTCCAGGGGATCTTCCTGACCCAAGTGGCAGAAAGTAAAGAGCTAAAGTGCTTCATGATGAGGGTGAAAGAGGAGAGTGAAAAGTCAGCTTAAAACCCAGTATTTAAAAAAACAGATCATGGCATCCAATCCCATCACTTCATGGCAAATAGAAGGGAAAAAAGTGGAAACAGTGACAGATTTTATTTTCCTGGGCTCTAGAATCACTGCAGATGATGACTGCACCATGATAGTAAAAGAAACCCATATCTCTTATGTTTCCTGCATTGACAGGTGAGTTCTTTACCACTAGCACTACCTGGGAAGCCTGGCTCACCTAGACGGAAAGTCCATCCCACCTTCTCCAGGGGATCTTCCTGACCCATGAATCAAACCCAGGTGTCCTGCTTTGTAGGCAGATTCTTTACCATTTGAACCACCAGGGAAGCTCTGCTGCAGTCCACAGGGTCGCAAAAGGTTGGACACAATGTGGCAATTGAAAAGCAACAACGCTTTTTCCAGTAGTTGTGTGGATGTGAGAGTTGGGACATAAAGAAAGATGAGTGCTGAAGAATTGATGGTTTTGAACTGTGGTGTTGGAGAAGACTCTTGAGAGTCCCTTGGACTGCAAGGAGATCAAACCAGTCCATCCTAAAGGAAATCAGTCCTGAATATTCATTGGAAGGACTGATACTGAAGCTCCAATACTTTGGCTATCTGATGTGAAGTGTTAATTCATTGGAAAATATCCTGATGCTGGGAAATATTGAAGGCCGGAGGAGAATGAGGTGGCAGAAAGCGAAACGGTTTGATAGCATCACTGAATCAATGATTATGAACTTGAGCAAATTCCGGGAGACATTGGAGGGCAGAGGAGCCTGGCATACTACAGTCCCATGGGATGACAAAGAGTTGGACACAGCAATGGAACAACAAAAATTTTTGTATACAGTTCTTTTTATCTTTGACTTTACAGTATCCAGTCCTATCACCATTTCCCAAAGTTACTTGGGTCAGCTCCTTTCTTCCCTACTCCCTGTGTTGTTCATTTATAGTACATTTAAATTCATTTTTCACAGACTTCTTTTTGTCTTGGATTCCCTCTATATCTTGTTTTACTTAAAAAATTGCATGTAGTAAAATTTATCCTTTGTGGAATACAGCTCTACGGAGATTAACAAATGTACGGAGTCGTGTATCTAACATGATCGCTTTTTAAAGAGCGGTTTCATCATCCTCAAAACTCCCTTCTGTTGCACCTCTGTAGTTTACTTCTCCCTCCCACTCCCCAAACCCCTGCCAAGAACAGATTTTCCCATTTTATAACTCTGCCTTTTCAAGGATGTCATACAAATTGAAACATAAACTATGTGGCCTTTCACTTGGCAAAATGCATTTAAGATAATTCCATGTTGTTTCTTGAATCAATAGTTTCTTCCTTTTTAGATGCTGAGTATTATTTTATCACATGGATGGAGCACAGTTTATTTATCCATTCCCTAATTTTAAAGGACATCTGCGTTGTTTCTGGTTCTTGACATTTACAAATAAAGCTGTTATGTATGCTCGCATACAGGTTTTTGCATGGATGTAAGTTTTCCTTTCACTAGGGTAAATATCTGTAGTTTTGTTGCTGAGCCAGATGGTAGGTGTATATCTAATTTTACAAGAAATTTCTAAACAGTTTTTCCAAAGTGGAAGCCAATGAGAGTTCCTGGACCATTTTTCAATGCCACTAGCAATAAGTGAAAACACTGGTTACTTTTCATTCCCTCTGGCACTTAGAATTGTCAGGCTTTTTTATTTGTTTGTTTTTCTTTATGCCATTCTAACAGGTATGTAGTGTTCAAAAATTTTTACATATATATATATATTTATTTATTTATTTATTTATTCTTCTGTGACCATGTTGGGGTAAATACCCCTCGTCAGGAAGCAACAGTTAGAACTGGACATGGAACAACAGACTGGTTCCAAATAGGAAAAGGAGTACGTCAAGGCTGTATATTGTCACCCTGCTTATTTAACTTATATGCAGAGTACATCATGAGAAATGCTGGACTGGAAGAAACACAAGCTGGAATCAAGATTACCGGGAAAAATATCAATTACCTCAGATATGCAGATGACACCACCCTTATGGCAGAAAGTGAAGAAGAACTAAAAGGATTCTTGATGAAAGTGAAAGTGGAGAGTGAAAAAGTTGGCTTAAAGCTCAACATTCAGAAAATGAAGATCATGGCATCCGGTCCCATCACTTCATGGGAAATAGATGGGGAAACAGTAGAAACAGTATCAGACTTTATATTTTTGGGCTCCAAAATCACTGCAGATGGTGACTGCAGCCATGAAATTAGAAGATGCTTACTCCTTG
>SJYV01003904.1:107462-139577 GCA_006410875.1 Neotragus pygmaeus | reverse complement strand
GGTGGGGGGGTGGGGGGGGGGGGTGGGGGGGTGGGGGGGGGGGGGGGGGGGGGTGTGGCTTGTTAGTTGATTTTTGAAATGGTAGCGTTTTTCTTTAGAATCTGAGAAATGAAAGACCATAAAAAGTACTCAGTAATGAGACAAGATATCTTCAGATGGCTTTCAATTTATTTAAAAGAGAGCACTATATTCTTGATAAGTAGACAAGTTAATGTCTTAAGTTTCTAACTTGGCTATTTTTATTTATGCCTGTCATAAATGTATGGCTTTTAAGTTTATACTTAAAATACTTGGTAGTAGCGCATGAAATTCTCTGAACCAGTGAGTTTCCTCCCCTTGCCTCTCTGTCTATCCATTGTTATACAGTCATAAAGTCCTGTCAGGCTCTGTGCAACCTCTTGGATTGCAGTATACCAAGCTCTCCTGGCCTCAAATATCTCTCGATTTTGCTAATTCATGTCCACTGAGTGAATGCTGCCATCTAACCATCTCATCCTCTGCCACTCCCTTTT
The DNA here is from genome assembly GCA_006410875.1 of Neotragus pygmaeus. Classification (NCBI taxonomy): domain Eukaryota; kingdom Metazoa; phylum Chordata; class Mammalia; order Artiodactyla; family Bovidae; genus Neotragus; species Neotragus pygmaeus. Next base: position 139,065 of record SJYV01003904.1, on the reverse strand, counting down.
GCCTTCAATCTTTCCCAGCTTCGGGGTCTTTTCCAAGGAGTCAGTGTTTCACATCAGGTGGCCAAAGTATTGGAGCTTCAGCATCAGTCCTTCCAATAAATATTCAGGGCTGATTTGCCTTAAGATTGACCGGTTTGATCGCCATGCTGTCCAAGGGACTCTGCAGAGTTTGCTCCAGCACCACAACTCGAAAGCATCAATTCATTTGGTGCTCAGCCTTCTTTATTGATCCAACTCTCATATCCATATATGACTACTGGAAAAACCATAGCTTTGATGATACAGGCTTTTTTGGACAAAATGATGTCTCTGCTTTTTAATATGTGTCTAGGTTGGTCATAACTTTTCTTCCAAGGAGCAAGTGTCTTTTAATTTCATGGCTGCAGTTACCATCTGCAGTGATTTTGGAGCCCTCCAAAATAAAGTCTCTCACTGTCTCCATTGTTTCCCCATCTATCTGCCATGAAGTGATGAGACTGGATGCCATGATCATGGTTTTTTTGAATGTTGAGTTTCAAGCCATCTTTTTCACTCTCCTCTTTCACCCTCATCAAGAGGCTCTTGAGTTCCTCTTCACTTTCTGCCATTAAAGTGCACATCTGAGGTTGTTTTGTTATTTCTCCTGGAAATCTTGATTCCAACTTGTGATTCATCCAGCCCAGTGTTTTTGCATGATATTCTCTGCATAAAGTTAAATAAGGAAGATAACATCATACAGCCTTATCTTACTCCTTCCCCAATTGTGAACCAGTTTATTGTTCTATGTCTGGTTCTAACTGTTGCTTCTTGATCAGCAAATAGGTTTCTCAGGAGACACATAAGGTGGTTTGGTACTCCCATCTCTTTAAGAATTTCCCACAGTTTGCTGTGATCCACACAGTCAAAGGATTTAGCATAGTTAATGAAGCAGTAGATATTTTTCTGGAATTCTCTTGAGTTTTCTATGATCCAATGGATGTTGGCAATTTGATTTCTGATTTTTCTGCCTTTTCAAAATCCATCTTGTACATCTGGAAGTTCTTGGTTCACATTCCACTGAAACCTAGTTTGAAAGATTTTGAGCATAACCTTGAAGCCTGTGAAATGAGCACAAATGTATGGTAGTTTGAACAATTTTTGGCATTGATCTTCTTTGGGATTGAAGTGAAAACTGACCTTTTCCAGTCCTGTGGCCACTGCTGAGTTCTCCCAGTTTGCTGACATAATGAGTGCAGCACTTGAACAGCATCATCTTTTAGGGTTTGAAATAGCTCAGCTGGAATTCCACCATCTCCATGAACTTTGTTTGTGGCAGTGCTTCCTAAGGCCCACTTGACTTCACACTGCAGGGTGTCTGACTCTAGGTGAGTGACCACACCATAGTGATTATCTGGATCCTTAAGACTTTTTTGAATAGTTCTGTGTATTCTTGCTACTTCTTAATCTCTTCTGCTTCTGTTAGATCCTTAACATTTCTGTCCTTTATCATGCTCATCTTTGCATGAAACATTACCTTGAAACCTCTAATTTTCTTAAAGAGATCTGTAGTCATTTCCTTTCTATTGTTCTCCTCTACTTCTTTGCATTGTTCATTGAAGAACTTCTTATCTCTCCTCGCTATTCTCTGGGACTCTTCACTGAGTTGAGTTTAACGTTCCCTTTCTCCCTTGCTTTTTCACTTCTCTTCTTCCCGCAGCTACTTGTAAAGCTTCTTCAGCCAACCACCTTTCCATCTTGAATTTCTTTTTCTTTGGGATGGTTTTGGTCAATGCCTCCTGTACTCTGCCTATCAGATCTAATCCTTTGAGTCTTTTCGTCACCTCCACTGTATAATCACAGGAGATTTTATTTAGATCATACCTGCTCGCCTAGTGATTTCCCCCACTTTCTTCAGTTTAAACCTGAATTTTCCAGTAAGGAGATCATGTTATGAGCCACAGTCAGCTCTAGGTCTTGTTTTTTGCTGACTGTATAGAGCTTCTTCAGTTGAAAAGAATATAATCAATCTAATTTCAGTATTGACCATTTGGTGATATCCATGTATAAAATCATCACTATTGTTGCTGGAAATGGGTGTTTGTTATGACCAGCATGCTTTCTTGACAAAACTCTGTTATCCTTTCTCCTGCTTCGTTTTGTACTTGAAAGCAAAATGTTATCCCGGATATCTCTTGACTTCCTACTTCTGCATTCTAACCTTCCATGGTGAAAATGACTTTTTTTTTTTTTTTTGGTGTTAATTCTAGAAAGTCTTATAGGTCTTCAGAGAACCAGTCTACTTCTTTGTCATCAGTTGTTTGGCCATATACTTGGATTACTGTGATGTTGAATGGTTTGCCGTAGAAGTAAACAGAGATCATTCTGTCATTTTAGAGGTTTCATCCAAATACTACATTTCAGACTCTTTTATTTTTTTTTCTGTGAGGGCTACTCCACTTCTTTAAAGGATTCTTGACTACAGTAATAGATATATGGCCATCTGAATTAAATTTGCCTATTCTTTTCAACTTTAGATCACTGATTCCTAAGACGTCAGTGTTCAATGTTGCCACCCCCTGCTTGACCACTTTGAGTTTACCTGATTCGTGGACTTAACATTGCAGGTTTCTAAGCAATGTCTTTACAGCATCAAACTTTAATTTCACCACCAGACACACTCACAACTGGTCATCGTTCCTCTGTGGCCCGGCCACTTAATTCTTTCTGGAGCTGTGTCTCATGAGTCACTGTCTTGTCGTGGTAAAGGGGCTTGAGTAGTTCAGTGAAGTTATGAGCCATGCCATGCGGGACCACCCAAGATGAACAGGTTGTAGTGAAGAGTTCTGACACACTCTGGTCCGCTGGAGAAGGACGTGGTGACTCACTCCAATATTCTTGCCATAAGAACCCCATGAACCCTGTGAAAGGGTGTCCAAAATGCTACTGGGGAAGAGCAGAGGGCAATTACCATACAGTGTAGGAAAGAGCTGCACCTTTGCTTCCTAGGTCCTCTGTGCTTTGCGGATAAGTAATGTTAGTGAATCATAAAATGGAGGAGAAGTTAAGCCTGTATTTCCACTTTAGGCTTACATGACTGTGGGCATACTACCCACACTTTCTGACTCCAGTTTTCTCATCTTTAAGGTAACATTAATAACCCCATTGCCTACCTCACATGGTACTGTGGAATTTACTAAGATCTGTGTAGACACATGTAAGGAGGAGCTCCTCTTGTATATCTCTATGTCTCTATCTCTATCAACAGATACTTTTGCAATTTTCCCTTTTGAGTTGTTTCTGCCACTGAATTTTTAAAAATTATTTATCTATTTTTGGCTGTGCTGGACCTTCATTCCTGTGTGGGCTTTTCTCTAGTTATGGTGAGTGGGGACTACTCTGTAGTTGCAGTAAGTATGGGCTTAGTTGCTCTGCATCATGTGAGGTCTTCCCAGACACAGGGATTGAACCTGTGTCTCCTGCATGGCCAGGTGGACCCTACCACTGAGTCACCAAGAAAGTCCTCTCTCATTGAATTTTAAACACTTGAGGGTCTATGTGTTATTTAGCATCTTTACATAGTAAGCCTGGTGCATAGTAGCTATTTAATAAATGTTTCCTGGAAGATTGCTAATTACTGAAATGTAACTTATGGAGGGGAGTGGCCAGAGTTTGGCACTCAATATGACAGCAAATTTGGAAAACTCAGCACTGGCCAAAGGGCTGGAAAAAGTCAGTTTTTATTTCAATTCCAAAGAAAGGCAATGCCAAAGAATGTTCAAACTACCACACAATTGCACTCATCTCACACGCTAGTAAAATAATGCTCAAAATTCTCCAAGCTAGGCTTCAACAGTACATGAACTGTGAGCTTCCAGATGTTCAAGCTGAATTTAGAAAGAGGAGAGAAACCAGAGATCAAATTGCTAACATCTGTTGGATCATCGAAAAAGCAAGAGAGTTCCAGAAAAACATCTACTTCTGCTTTATTGACTGTGCCAAAGCCTTTGACTGAGTGGATCACAACAAACTGAGAAAAATTCTTAAAGACCTGGGAATACCAGACCACCTCACCTGCCTTCTGAGAAATCTGTATGCAGGTCAGGAAGCAATAGTTAGAACTGGACATGGAACAACAGACTGGTTCCAAATTGGGAAAGGAGTACATCAAAGCTGTATATTGTCACCCTGTTTATTTAACTTATATGCAGGGTACATCATGCAAAATGCTGGGCTGAATGAAGCACAAGCTTGAATCAAGATTTCCAAGAGAAATATCAATAGCCTCAGGTACTCACATGACACTACTCTTAAGGCAGAAAGCAAAGAAGAACTAAAGGGCCTCTTGATGAAAGTGAAAGAGGAGAGTGAAAAAGTTGGCTTAAAACTCAACATTCATAAAAGTAAGATCATGGCATCCAGTCCCATCACTTCATGGCAAATAAATTGGATAACAATGGAAACAATGAGAGACTTTATTTAAATCACTGCAGATGGGGACTGCAGCCATGAAATTAAAAGACGTTTGCTCCTTGGAAGGAAAGCTATAACAAACCTAGACAGCATATTAAAAAGCAGAGATATTACTTTGCCAACAAAGGTCCATCTAGTTAAAGCTATGGTTTTTCCAGTAGTCATGTATGGATGTGAGAGTTGGACTACAAAGAGAGTGAGTGCTGAAGAACTGATGCTTTTTCTTGAGAGTCCCTTGTACTGCAAGAAGATCAAACCAGTCAATCCTAAAGGAAATCAGTCCTAAATATTCATTGGAAGAACTGATGCTGAAACTGAAACCCCAATACTTTGGCCACCTGATGTGAAGAACTGATTCCTTAGAAAAAATCTTGATATTGGGAAAGATTGAAGGCAGGAGGAGAAGGGGATGACAGAGGATGAGATGGTTGGATGACATAACCAACTTGATGGACATGAGTTTGAGTAGGCTCTGGGAGTTGGTGATGAACAGGGAAGCAAGGTGTGCTGCAGTCCATGGGGTTGCAAAGAGTCAGACATCATTGAGTGACTGAACTGAACTGAATGACAAAAAAGAATATAATGGTTATGACCCTGAAATAAGACACCAATCTTGCTATTCTAAATTTTTTCCCCACTCAAGTACCTTAGTAGTTTGTTGGGTTTATGGTTAAGTATTTGATGATTGATTAACTCCTCACCACCACCACCCCTTCCAATATAATTAATAATACTCATGAAATGAGTATATTTATTATGCATATTGAACCCTTTGTAATATGTGTTGTGAGAGGACTGAACAGAAATATTCAGCTTGCCTTCAGGTTTCTTTAGCATTTTTTGGTAGGCTGATTGCTTTGATGACTAACATGCTGTAATTATGCTGTTACACATTAAATATTGTAGAAATGTACATCTGCACTGGGTTTACCTTTTCCCTTTGTTTCTAAAGTGCTGAGTTCTGCTAAAAATTTTGGATTGAAATCAAATCTGGAAGCTTTGGCAATGTTGCTAAAATATAGCAACATTTGCTAAACAACTATAGAGGGCTGATTGATTTCTGAAGTAATTGGTTGTATGTATCATTACTTGTCTTGGTTGTATGCAAATTGTTTTTTCCTCACTATTTGAAAGAACTATTTTATTTTTAATGTTTTTTAAAACTGATATCTCAGTTGGCAACAGGATTAATTCATACAAAAATTTCTATGCATAATCCTTCTGAAATCCAAGTAGGTGCTTATTAATGTTCAGATACTTTAATTGTATTTATTAAATACAACATCTAACTAAAACTTACTTCTTTTGCCTGACTGGCTCCTCTGNAATGTTTTTTAAAACTGATATCTCAGTTGGCAACAGGATTAATTCATACAAAAATTTCTATGCATAATCCTTCTGAAATCCAAGTAGGTGCTTATTAATGTTCAGATACTTTAATTGTATTTATTAAATACAACATCTAACTAAAACTTACTTCTTTTGCCTGACTGGCTCCTCTGTAAGAACAAAGCTGGATTTTCTATTGTTCTATCTAATCAAAATTGACGTAGCCATAATTATATTTTTAAACCATATGCTAAAGCATTCTTCCAGACTCATAGTGATGTCTTTTGCTGCATTTTAAAGTTTAGTTTGTAGACTAGTATTTAATTTCAAGTGAGTGTTATTCCTGTAATGAAACTACAATTACCCCTTTATCAGCGTTTCCTGTTGGTCTAGTGGTTAGGATTCTGGATGTTCATTGCTTTGACCAGAGTTCAATTCCTGGCTGGGGAACTAAGATCACATAAGCCATGTGGCCAGGCAAAAACAAAAACAAAACCACAAAAAGCTACCCTTCTATCCAGCCTGTTCCCTGACTTTCTTGCAAGGCTGAAATTTTTAACTTTGGCCGTGTGGCTACCATGGGCTCTGAAATTATAGTATTGCAATTTATAAAAGTCAAGTTAGTTCTCTTCTTGGTATCTGCTGAGTATCCTTTGTCTCTGTCATTGAATGAATATTAAAAATATTGAAACCTTTAGCATTCAATATACATATCTGGGCTTTGGTTCTATTTACCTTCATATATTGGATAAACCTGATAGCTCAGTAGTAAAAAATTCAATGCAGGGACTGTGGGTTTGATCCCTGAGTTGGGAAGATTTCCTGGAGAGGAAAATGGCAATCCACTCCAATATCGTTGTCTGGGAAATCCCACGGACAGAGGAATCTGGCAGGTTACAGTCCATAGGGTTGCAAAAGAGTCATAACTTAAACAACATTATAAAAACTTAGAGAAGGGCATGTGGAACCAAGAAATCTGTGTTAATACAGATCTCAGGAACTGATTTGGCTGGGATTTCCTGAAGTCAATCAAAATCAGTTCAATGAAAATAGCAAAGTCAAACTATTTGTTATCAAACACCTTAGAAGAATAATGGTTATCCTTAACATGTTATCTTTATAGCTGATTGAACCCTCTAAGGCATATGCTGTTATTGCTATTTCACTGAGAGTAAATTAAATCTAATGAAATTAAAGGAGTGGTATAATATTACATGTGAGAAGTGTGAGAAGTGAGTCATGATTAGAACCCCAATTTAATTCCAAAGCCAGTACTCCCCTTTCCTAGGCCACATCAGAGCTTTCTACTTGTTTCTTCTCTGTAATGGAATACCCAACAGGTGACTTTCTTACTTTTTCTAAATATGAAATAAAAATAAATTTAAAAAACTTTGAATGATTTAAAAATGTTTAAATCTAAGTCTGTCATATAAAGATATAGCTTGGCATCATCCAGAAACCTTGCCAGAATGTTCTCAATTCTAAATGTCTGAGTCACTGCCAAGAATGAAAATATGAATTCCAAGTTTGATCTGTCTGGGTATCACAATATGGCCTCATGATCAAATTAGTGGATAATGGCAAGATAGACACTCCAGTTTATACTGCATAGAATCAAATACATTCTTCAAGAGTCAGTAATTACATTTGCTTTAGATAACTCCCAAAGATTTCCAAATATTTCACCTTCAATTGTTATTTCTTGAAAACATGCAATTTTTTATGTTGAACTGAATGAATGTCTTAAAAAAATCTATTCTTTCCATAAACAATTCCGTCAAATTTTACCTTAAAAACTGACAATTTTCCTTTCAGTCAGAATAGAGTATTTTTGAAAGGATAACCCAGACTGCAGAAGCAGATAAGACAATCTGTGTAGTCCTTTCTTGGGAGGATTAATTTTACTGCTTAGTAACCATCTGGGTCGTATGACAGTTGAGATAAATGGACATCAATATATTTTTCTGAAATGTCACAAATTTTTGTAAAGGAGCAGACATCACAGCAGTTGTAAGCTGATTATTTCAAGGTTTTTGTTCATCTGTACAGTCAGAATACATGATATCATGAGTTATTCATAGATTCTAGTTATTGAGCTTTATTTCTCAAATATGACAAATGATTTTTGTAACTACCAGTGTGTCAGGTATTGCACTTTTCACTGTGTATATTTTGAAACATAAACACTTTATTTACTTTGTTTTTTTTTTTAAATATTTGACTATCAAAGATTGGGAGACATGCATATGTTTGATTATTATTTGAATTTTAGACTCATATTCAGTTGTGGGCAATTGAGGGTATGTCTGTGTGCAAGGGTGGGGGGGCGGTCTGTGTATATGTTAGATCAGGTCATGTGCTGTGCTTCCGTTGTGTTTCCCTTGTTCTATTTCAGCATAATCTCAGAACATATTCTAATTTCTCCAAATATAAGAAGAAAACCTGACTAAGCAAACCCTTTGAGTTGGACAAAGTTTATTAGAAAAGATGAATTGACTTATTCAAGCTTCTGTTTCTACGAAACCAGCTATTTAATTGAACAGTTGCCTTCTCACCATAGCAAACACTTTCTGCTTTTCTCTAATTTTTAACATATTCCAGCAATTTTTATGTCAGTCATTGAACTACAAAGCACTAACTCACTGAACCATTTTGCATATAATGCTTCCTCTTGAAAATAAGCCTTTCTCTTAAAAAATTCTTTAATCTTCACCAAATTAACAAATATATTATGAGAATGAAGTACTATCTGAATGAGCTATAACACTTTATTGCCATTGGACACCTTTGTTAATAAATGCTAAGAGTAAAAATCCTTTTATCCATAAGAGAAAATAGAATTTACTGTCATCAATTTTTCTCTAATATAGATTACAAATCANCTTAAAAAATTCTTTAATCTTCACCAAATTAACAAATATATTATGAGAATGAAGTACTATCTGAATGAGCTATAACACTTTATTGCCATTGGACACCTTTGTTAATAAATGCTAAGAGTAAAAATCCTTTTATCCATAAGAGAAAATAGAATTTACTGTCATCAATTTTTCTCTAATATAGATTACAAATCAAGCATAACATTTTTTGAATGTTTACAAACATTTTCTGAAGAGAAGCTAACAGCATTTGCTTTGAATATTTGTGTATTGATGTTTAAGAAAGGAAAAAGAAATCTAGATATTTGTATACATGGATATTTCTATTCAGAAATATGCTAGGTAGTCAGTGGACTAAAAAATATAAAAGAAATCAGGTAAGGAGAACAGTGAGAAGAGAGGTAAGAATCCAGTGGGTCCTAAATATGGGCCATTGTAGTGCTAGAAATCAGGTCTTTTCTAAATAGTGTTTACTTTTAAATATTTTTTTATTGTTGATGCTTGCTAACACTTGGGAAAGAGGCAAAAGACAGTCTTAAAAATGACAAAGTCATCTCTTTCACTCAGTAAATCTTTTACAGAAGAAGCAAAAAAGAAGTATTTTTCTTTAAACTGAGAGTGCTAGAGATTCTTTTCAAATGATTTGAACAAAAACTAGACTATCTTAGCCCTTTAAGGATGATAAAATTGGTATTGTCAAGAAATGTGCTGACATTTTTTCTACTTGCTAAATGCCAAGAAAAAATTGAACACTCTTTAACTATCCAAATTCTTACTGATTGCTATCTAAAGTAAGCAATAGACAAAAAGTTGCCACTCTCACGGGGCCCTCTATGCTGGAAAAGATGCAAAAACTGCCACCAACTGCTCATGTTACACTTGTTACAAAATCAGCTATTTCAGACCTGGTGACAATTTTGATTTCAACATCGCCTTTCACATTGAACAATATCACTTAGAGTGTGCTCATGCTAATTAAAGGTTTCAGTTGTATCCGTGTTGAGGTATATGTGAGAATTATACACCATGGTCTTGCTGTATCATATGTATTTGGTATAGGAAAAACAAAGGGTATGAGCTCTTAGAGTCCTTTTAGGAATGGAACAGAGAAAGGTATAGATGCTGTGTGAACATTTCAGAGGAGGGAGGTAACTTAGTTTCAGTGCTGAATGCATACCTTTGAAATCAGGAAGAATTCCAATGCTGCCATATTTTAATGTATGATATTGTGCAAATTACATATTTTCTCATAGTCTCTGTTTCTTCCCTTGTAAGATGGCCTTATAGTAGTCACTTATAAGAATGTGATGAATACAAGTGCCGTTTCTTATACTTTCACAGAAATGACTCTAAAGTTATCATCATCGTTATTGAGATATCTAGAAGTTTATCTTAAATGCTGCAGACAAAAAGGATAAATCTCAGTTATGTAATCTTGGTTCATATATTACCAGAAACATGCGCTACTTTAGGCTCTTGACTTTAGTAAAGATACCTTTCAGATGTAAATTGGTTCCTGACTGTGATTATCATAGTGGACTCCAGCTCAGCTGTTTTGACAATGAACTCTGGGGAAAAAAATAAAAAATAAAAAGGAATATATTGATTAAACCCAAATGAAGATAAGTAGAAAACATTATGAATTGTATTCTATGTATTAATATGCAGAATATGTTTTATGTTGGGCCACTAAATACATGGTAGTTTGAAACAAAATGATTGAAATGAAGTGTTTTGATGATTTTTATTTTTTAGATTTTTAGGCTGAGTGGGGAATGGGCAGATCTTGTAGCAGGCAGAGCTTTTGGAACCTCTCAACAATGTCGCTTCCTTAGGCAACTCTTTGGTTAAGCCCTGAGGTTAGATGGAAATACAGCTGAGATGAGATGAGGAGGCTTAGCTTCTAGATCCTTCCTCCTTTTTCATGATCCTCAGCTTTAGGCATTGAAATCTATAAATCATGCTCCAAAGTATACTCTTATAAGATAATAAGGAAGTAAGGGTGATGATCATAGTTGAAACAAAGCTTTGACACTGTTCCTCTAGAAAAAGAAAAAAGGCAAAAAAAGAGACACCCTGCCCTTTTCTAATTTTACCATTTTCTATCTTCAAATTGTTTGCTGTTTACTGGTTGCTTAAGCAGTTGTCTAAAATTAGGACAATTTGAGTGTTCATATTCACATGAGACATATTGTCTTTTGTCTTATATCTCTTGACTTTCACAAATCATAAAACCTTATTTAACTGTCTCTTCTCCCTATAATTTGTCAATGAAGGTGTGTCTAGTCAAGGCTATCGTTATTCTAGTAGTCATGTATAGATATGAGAGTTGGACTATAATGAAAGCTGAGTGCCAAAGAATTGATGATTTTGAAGTGTGGTGTTGGAGAAGACTCTTGAGAGTCCCTTGGGCTGCAAGGAGATCCAACATGTCCATCCTAAACGAGATCAGTCCTGGGTGTTCACTGGAAGGACTGATGTTGAAGCTGAAACTCCAATCCTTTGGCCACCTGATGCAAAGAGCTGACTCATTTGAAAAGGCCCTGATACTGGAAAGATTGAAGGCGGGAGGAGAAGGGGACGACAGAGGATGAGATGGCTGGATGGCATCACCGACTCGATGGACAGGAGTTTGGGTAAACTCCCGGGAGTTGGTGATGGACAGGGAGGCCTGCTGTGCTGCAGTCCATGGGGTTGCAAAGAGTCGGACACGACTGAGTGACTGAACTGAACCGAACTCTCCCTATAAAATAACTGATTTTTTTTGGTGTTGTTGTTGTACAATATAAAAGTTTATGAGAGAAAATTTCTAAAACAACCCTCATGTCAATATGGCAAATGGAGCCGGGAAAACTCCGTTTTAAAATTCAGACATAGGTTACATTGCTTACTGGGTTGCGATGATACAGAAGTAGTCGAGGATGGAAAATCAGTGCTGCAAGACTCTACAGTCATTTGATTATTCAAGAGGACAATCAAGATATTGATTAACTTAAAACATTGTCAAGTATCCATGTTAAAAACTGAAACTTAGCTGTTTAAAGAGTAGAAGATGAGACTGAGCTGTGTTTGCAGGTCGTGGTTGCTATGGAGAAGTTCAGTTCAATTAAGATACCTGCTACTGAGTGATGCTTGGGGATGTTAGAGTTTCACCCTCTCCAGATGCCACAAACATTTCAAGGAAAAGTAAGATAGGTTATGAAAAATTTAATGCTGCTAAATTCAATAGATCAAGGGAATCAGCTTACCCAAATTGATTTGTGAAAAATAGGATGATCTAAAAAACCCTACTTTTCTATTAAAGATGTGAAAAAAGATAAAGAATAGAAAGTACATAATTTCTGAATAAGTGGGTCCTTTGGGAGAATTAGAAAGAAAAACAGTAACTCAGTCCAAAAGATTGCAGAAAAAGGATCAATACAAGCAAAAATAAAAGACAAAAAATTGATAGAAGTATAGTTATCAAAAATTAGATTATATCAGAAAGGAAATTATAGAGCAAACAAGATATATGTGCACATATATGTATATACATTTACATATATACAGTTACATTCCCCGGTGGCTCAGATGGTAAAGAATCTGCCTGCAATGCAGGAGACCCAGTTTTGATCCCTGGGTCTGGAAGAGCCCCTGGAGGAGAAAATGGAAACCCACTTCAGTGCTCCTGCCTGGAGAATTCCATGTACAGAAGGGCCTGGAGGGTTACTGTCCACGGTGTCATAAAGTCAGACATGACTGAGCGACTAACACACACACACAAAGTGATATGACTTAGAAACATTAAAAATACAGAAATAGAAAAATATTTGCTAAGCAAGTACTAGGCAAAAGAGTTTGTGTAGCAATATTAATTTCCGACAAAATAGAATTTAATGCAACCATTAATAGTAATGGTCTTAGTACATAATGACAAAAGAAAACTTTCAATAAAAGTATAAAGCAATGATACACTTATTTGAAATGACAACATTGTCTCAAAATACAGAAAACAAATATTTATGTTATTGTAACAAAAAAAAATTTTAAGTTCATAATTTTTGTAGAGAATTTTGTATACTCAGGCAAAAATTAGTACAGGAACTGAAGATTTGAAAAGCATATCATCAAACTTGATACTACAAATATACGTGAAAAAGATATATATGAACCCAATTAGTAGAGAACATATTCTTCAACAGCACATATGAACCATTTACAATTATTTTCCACAAAACTCTGGGAGTTGGTGATGGATAGGGAGGCTGAAGTCCATGGGGTTGCAAAGAGTCAGGCACGACTCAGTGACTGAACTGAACTGGCTGAGACCAAAAAGGATGTCTTAAGGAATTTCAGAAGGATTTTTAGAAAAATATTCAATATCATAAAGTAAAATTGGAAGAATAAAGTGGTTGAAAAAAATCTAAAAATAAGTCGTTATCTCATCATCTAGACATAAGTATTGTGTCTATCTGATACATAAAAATAGTTTATGCAACTCTTGGCAGAATGCTAGATGTTTGCAGAACCCATTCTTCTCTTTCTCATGTTCATCTTAGTAATAGGCCAGTGGTTCTCTCCCAAGTTTTACCTGGACACATAACTTCCTAGGGAAAGTTCATTATATTTTCAGTGCTCTTTCAGCTGTAAGAGCTTTCGGTTAAGTTCACTCGCTCAGTTGTGTCTGCTTCTTTGTGACCCCATGGACTGCACCATGCCAGGCTTCCCTGTCCATCATCAACTCCCAGAGCTTGCTCAAACTCATGTCCATCAAGTCGGTGGTGCCACCCAACCATCTCATCCTCTGTCATATCCTTTTCCTCCTGCCCCTGCCGGGGTCAAGCCCCAGTGGATTCAGGGTAATTCAAAGGGGAGACAGAATCGGCGTCCTAGGAAAAAACTTATTTAATTAGAAGTTTAAAGAGAGATCAGAAAAGAATAGTGTAGTAGGAAAATTAGTGGAGAAAAAGAAAAAGGTTACTCAGCAATAACCTGGTTTACATGGAATACCAATAAAACTCTAAGACAAGGAGTTTGCCAAGTATCCATGCTCCAGATGGGAATTCAGCCAGAAGGGGAAAGAAAGAATGACATGGGGGAATCAGTCTTTCCAGAAACTGATCCGATTTCTTTATTTTTCAGATTTGCTAATATACTTTTTGTTATAAATAGGGATGAATACAGAGTCATGCGGGGGTCAGCAGATCTGACCCTTGTCAAAATCAGGTGCTTCATATAAATGTATAAAAAGGTCTTATGGGCTTTACATCATCTTCTGGCCATGAGGCCTGCTGACATTTTATGGCCCCTTCTGATAATGGTCAGTCAACCAGAAAACTTATTTTTTCCAGAGGTGATTTTTTCTTAAACCAGGCGCCACCCTCCAAATAAAGTTGCATTCCTACAGGGCGAGGGTGTAGCAGGTTACAGTAAAGAAATGGAATTTACTTAGCCTAAAGTGTAACATGATTAATCTTCTTTCTCCTATATGCTAGTTATATGCATTATAAGGGCAGGGAATATGGAGATTTAGCAGCAAATATTGGCTCAACAAATGAAAACCCTTCACCAATATAATTTCTAATCAATCTACTATACTATACTAGTAATTTTCTAACTTCTCAAAAGAGTCTGTATATAGAAAGTTTAAAGCATCTCGTGTCTCTCACGGTTGGGAGGCTGTAAACAATCACATGTGGCCAGATGAACCTGCTCAGGCAGGCTAGAGAACCTTCACAGGAATTTGTAAGTTGAAACACTCTTGTCACACTCAAGAATTTTTATTAACTGGAGCTGCAAGTTAACTCCTCCTCTGAGAGAAATGGTGCTCTGAGAGAAATGGTGATGGGGGAGAGCCCCCTGTAAAGTCAGAGGTGTAGGTGAGAGCATAAAACAGACTCTAGTTTTGGGGGTAGATGCTCGGGAACAGAGGGTTTCTTGAGGCTCGATCCCGCCTTTGCGAATGCTGAAGCCTCCTTCCTCATGACCTTTGCCATGGGCAGAGTTCCTCATGCTGGCTCCCAGCATGCCCCCAGTCCCTCCCAGCATCAAGGTCTTTTCCAGTGAGTCAGTTCTTCACATCAGGTGGCCAAAGTATTGGAGTTTCAGNTGGGAGGGATTGGGGGCAGGAGGAGAAGGGGACAGCAGAGGATGAGATGGCTGGATGGCATCACAGACTCGATCGATGTGAGTCTGAGCCAACTCTGGGAGTTGGTGATGGACAGGGAGGCCTGGTGTGCTACAATTCATGGGGTCGCAAAGAGTTGGACATGACTGAGTGACTGAACTGAACTGAACTGAACTGATGGAGACAAAAGACCTGTATACATAAACCTATAAGACACACATGAAAGAAATCAAAGGTAATGCAAAAAGATTGAGAGATATATCACATTCTTGGATTGGAGGAATCATTGTTATGAAAATGACTATATTACTTAAAGCAGTCTACAGATTAAATGCATTCCCTATCAAATTACCAAGGGCCTTTTACACAGAACTAGAACAAAAAATTTGGCATTTTGTATGGAAACATAAAAGACCCTGAATAGCAAATGTAATCTTGAGAAAGAAAAACGGAGCTGGAGGAATCAACCTTCTTGACTTCCAACTATACTACAGCACCACAGTGATCAAGACAGGATGGTACTGATACAAAACCAGAAATGTAGAATGGAAAAAGATAGAAAACCCAGAGATAAACCCATGTATCTATGGGCACCTTATCTTTGACAAAGGAAGCAAGAATATACAAAGGAGAAAAGACAGCCTCTTCAGTAAATTGTGCTGGGAAAACTGCACAGCTACATGTAAAAGAATGAAATTAGAATATTCCCTAACACCATACACAAAAGTAAACTCAAAGTGGGTTAAAGACCTAAATGTAAGGTCAGAAGCTGTAACACTTTTAGAGGAAAACATAGGTAGAATCTGATTTTAAAATTAATGTAACATGAACAGTGCTCTGTGCTCTTACGTTGCATTCTGTGTGTGTGCATAGTTACCAGTTGTGTCTCACTCTTTGTGACTCCATGGCCTGTAGCCCACCAGGCTTCTCTGTCCATGGACTTTGCCAGGCAAGAACACTGGAGTGGGTTGCCATTTCCTCCTCCAGGGTGTCTTCCTGACCCAGGGTCTCTTATGTCTCCTGCATTGGCAGGTAGATTCTTTACTGCTGAGTTACCTGGGAAGATCCATTATGTTGCATTCTATTTCATTATATAGAAGTCATAATTTAAAGATTTTACTTTTGTTAGCGACTGGCTGCTTCCAATTTTTCTTGTGGTAAATATTGTTGAGTTTTTAAATGTTGCTGAGTTGCTAAATCATTGTTCACATTTGTGATTTTTTTCTTTAGAACAAGTATGTAGAAACAAATGGACATTTTGATTTAAGGCCTGCTGTTATTTACTTCATTTTTCAACTAATGCTTTCACTTTCATGTTAATATTACTACAGAATTTGTCACATAACTAGTTTTATCCCATAGCATCAATAAGACATACTCTGATTTACACACAGATACCCCACACCATCAGTTTATTTAAATGTAACTTAAAACTTATCATTAAGAATGCCAGGAGAAATATTTTCAGAATCAAGATTGCTGGGAGAAATATCAATAACTTCAGATATGCAGAGGCATCACTCTTAGGGGAGAACGCAAAGAGCCTCTTGATGAAGTGAAAGAGGAGAGTGAAAAAGCTAGCTTAAAACTCAGCATTCCAAATACTAAGATCATGGCATCCGGTCCCATCACTTCATGGCAAATAGATGGAGAAAAAATGGAAAGAGTGACAGATTTTATTTTCTTGGGCTCCAAAATCACTGCAGATGGTGACTGCAGCCATGAAATTAAAAAAGACGCTGCTCCTTGGAAAAAAGTNTACTAAGATCATGGCATCCGGTCCCATCACTTCATGGCAAATAGATGGAGAAAAAATGGAAAGAGTGACAGATTTTATTTTCTTGGGCTCCAAAATCACTGCAGATGGTGACTGCAGCCATGAAATTAAAAAAGACGCTGCTCCTTGGAAAAAAGTTATGGCAAACCTAGAGAGCATATCAATAAGCAGAGATATACTTTATTGACAAAGGTCCATCTAGTCATGGCTGTGGTTTCTCTGGTAGTCATGCATAGATGTGAGAGTTGGACCATAAAGAAGATTGAGCACTGAAGAATTGATACTTTTGAACTGTGATGTTGGAGAAGACTCTTGAGAGTCCCTTGGACTGCAAGGAGATCCAACTAGTCCATCCTAGAGAAAATCAGTCCTGAATATTCATTGGAAGGACCGATACTGAAGCTGAAGTTCCAATATTTTGGTCACCTGATGGGGAGAACTGACTCATTGGAAAAGACTGTGATGCTGGGAAAGATTGAAGGCGGAAAGAGAAGGAGGCAACAGAGGATGAGATGGTTGGATGGCATCATTGACTCAATGGACATGAGTTTGAGCAAGCTCCGGGAGTTGGTGATGCACAGGGAAGCCTGGCGTGCTGCAGTCCATGGAGTTGCAAAGAGCTGGACACAACTGAGCGTCTGAACTGAACTTAAAACTGACAAAAGAATCCTAAGTACACAGCACAATAATTTCCCTACCAGCACAGTATTTTCCCAACATAATATAACATGTTATATTATCTAATGCCCTTGTTTTTCAGCCACTAAGTTATGTCCAGCTCTTTGAGATCGCGTGGACTGTAGCACACCAGGCTTCCCTGTCCTCCTCTACTTCCCTTATTTTATTTTAGTGTTTTATATTTAAAGTTAAGGTTCTCATTTATCATGAAAATTCTTAGAAATACAATTTAAGGTATTTCTTGGCAAATACAGAATGTTTAGAAAAAACATACACACTCTTATAATTTTAGCCTCTTTTGTAATTAACTGTTAAACATTAGATGAATAACTGTTTAAATGTGCTTAGTTTATAATATCTCCCTCAATTGCAGATTCAGAAAGAGAAATCATTAAGAGAAAATGTTGAAAAATAACTGGGAATTTCTAAGCTTTTTAAAATAAGTATTTTTTTTCAATTTTTATTTTGAGTGAGATAATTCTGTATTTTTTATCATATTTAGATAAAATAGAAACATAACAAGGGATGATTATTGCATTTTACTAATTATTAAGACAACAGTTTCTTATCTTAAATAAACTGCTATATCTGAGGCATCTCCCTGTGCTTAGCTAATTTAGAATATGGGCATGGGAAAAGAAAATTGGAAAATATTGGCTCAAGGACCACAATTGTTGAACTGAATTGCTCACTCTCTTCTTAATTGTCTTAAAAAATAAGTACTAGTGACCTTCATAGCAATCACATTAAGAAAAAAAAATTAAAAATGACAGAAATCAAAGAGATTTATTTTCTTGTACATTTTTGGGGGGGCAGGCTTTGGAAACTGGGGCTTATACTAAGATGTTTAATAATGAACCAAGTTAAATTTGAATCCTAAATTTAAAAATCTGGTGACTAGTTATTTCATCAATTCAGTAATTTATTAAAGGAATAATTGACAACTGCATGAAGCATGTTCTGTAAGAGAAACAATGACCAGAAGGAACTATAGTTCAGGGTAGAAATTATGAATGTCATATATACAAGGAAGAGAATGGCCTTCACTGAGGGAAATAAAGAAGCTATGTTTGCAATACACTTTGAAAGACAGGGAGCATTTAAATACCCCAGAAATTGAGAAGATGAACAGAATGTGCAAAAGTGTTCTTGTAAAAAGAGCAGGAACTACATGTGAAAACGGAATTGTTCCGGTGCATTGTGCATGCTCAGCTGCAACCTTCGCAACCCTGTGGACTGTAGGTCACCAGGCTCCTCTACTCATGGAATTTTCCAGGCAAAAATACTGCAGTGGATTGACATTTCCTTCTCCAGGGGAATCTTCCCTACCCAGGGATGAAATCTTTTCTTTTTTTTTTTTAATCTCTGGATGTCTTTTGCTGCTCTTGCATGGCAGGCAGATTCTTCACCACTGTACCACCTGGATAGCCCAAATTGCTCAGGTGAAATGTCTTAATTCACCATAGATGAGGTTTATAAACAACAGAAATTCATTTCTCGTATTTCTGAGGCTGGAAATCCAGGATCAGGGTGCCAATATAGTTGAATTCTGATGAGAGCCCTCTTTTGATTTGCAAACTGCTGACTTGTTGTATTCTCATATGGAAGACAGTAGAAAGAGGAAACAAACTCTCTTCTGACCCTTATAAGGGCACTAATCCCAATCATGTGGTTTTCACCTTTATGACCTCATCTAATGCTCCTTACCTCCCAAAGTCTTGTCTTCCCAATACCATCACATTGGACATTTGGTTTCAGTATATGACTGGGGGTGGGGGGGAGCACGAATACTCAGTTCATGAGGGGAAAGTGATAGATATGAGAAGAGTAGGAGGAAGCAGTTTGGAAATAAAGGTACTGACACAGGTCATAGAGGGCTTGAATGTCAGATTAAGGATTCTGGCTAAGAAATTTTATCAACACCTTTGGGAATTCTACCCTGTTATTGCCTGACATATTCTGCTAGAAAAGAAAATAGAATACAATAAAAAAATATTGTATTCCTTTATGTTTAGCATTTGTTTTTGTCTCTAAATTATGGCATATCATTGGGACAGAGATTGGTTTTAAACATAGTATCCAGAAAAAATGATTCTGATTTGCAAAGCATAAGTAGAGTGATACAGAGAACAAATGCAGAGAACAATCATATGGGTACTGAGAGAGAAGGTAAGATGAACTGGGAGAGTGGGATCGAATAAATAAAGTACCCATGAAACTGTATTAAAAAATAAACCCAATATCCATGACACGGAAAAAAGTTGACAAATAATATGGTTACAGTTTTAAAGTAAACTTGCTTGAAGGAAAGACAGCAAAAAATAAATCAAAGGATGTGACTCAGCTGAAGACATTTATGGGACATTTTTGACAGCTAAGTGCTGTGCCGTGTTCAGTTGCTTCAGCGTGTCCAACTCTTTGCCACCCTATGGACTATAGCCCACCAGGCTCCTCTGTCCGTAAGGATTTCTCCAGGCCAGAATACTGCAGTGGACTGACATGCCCTCCTCCAGGGGATCTTCCCAGTCTGGGGATTGAGCCCTCCTCTCTTGCATTGCAAGAGGATTCTTTACCACTGAGCCACTGGGGAAGCCCCTTTTAACAGCTATGAAATATTAAATATTTTAAAACACATTATATTTTAAGATTTGTACAAGGTACAGATAAAGCTCTTCAAAAAAAATTATTTTTTCAGTATAAGCTCCCTTATGTATATATTCCCAACTACAGTGTTCAGTCTGAGGTAAAATTGGAAATTAGACAATCACTTAGAATCAAATGTCAGAAGAGTGTGGTATTTGATGTACTGACTTGGGGTTTATGACAGAGTTCTGGCACAAAATTTTGTGATTGTGGGTAGTCACTGAAACATTAAGATCTTCAGGTACATTATCTTTATATTTATCTTTATAACCTATAACAGTGCAAAGACTACCTCTTTTACCTCTTTTCTGGGTCACTGCCTCACTGAAATACAATAATGTAAGTGAAAATAGATTTAATCTCATTGTTTTTGTCCCTCTGGGAATATTATCTCTCCCTAATTACATATCTTGAGTTTTTCTCCTTAATCTTACTGTCCTTTAGTTGACACAGCCATTCTTGAAAATATTTCAGTTAAAATATTAATGATTGAGAAGTCTTGAAGTTCTAAACATGCAAGCTGTAAAGGTAAAATTTCACCTTAAAAGGATAAGTTACTTTACCCTCTTGGCTTTAATCTCTCCACCTGTATGATTAAAGGGTTTGCAAATTAGCTGCACAGAAGAATCACTCGATGAGCTTTCAAAACTATAAATTCCTGGACCCAATCCCAGACCTTTCAAAGCAGAGTCATAGAAAATAATTGTGGAAGGTCAGAATATTTAAAATGAATAATGAAAGTCTGCAATTATAATTATAATTATAGACATAGATTTTGTCTATAAAACTCTAGAATTATAGTGTCAATTTTTAAAAGCTCTCTCGATTTTCTAGATGCACTGCTCCATTTTTTCTCTCTGATTCTCACTTAAGGCTATTGGGCTTAACTTCAAATGGAAACTAGGCTATTGCCTAGTACATAGCATATACTCGACATAAATATCTTTGTTAATGAGAGTAATAATGGTACTAATATGTGCATGCATGTGTGTGTATGCATGTGTGTGCACATGCACTCAGTCATGTCCGACCTTTCGTGACCCATAGACTGTAGCCCTCCAGGCTCCTCTGTCCATCGAGTTTTCCAGGCAAGAACACTGGAGTGGGTTGCCATTTCCTACTCGAGGGCATCTTCCCAACCCAGGGATCAGACCTGTGTCAAACCCGTGTCTCTTGCATCTCCTACACTGGCAGACAGATTCTCTACTACTGTGCCAATTGGGAAGCCTAGCAATACTCATAGCAGTAACAATAAAAAGGAAAATAGAAGACATAGTTGATCAGTTCATTGTGGCTGTTTGGGGATAACAGGGTATGACATAACATCAAATTAATTGTATTACAGCCCCATTGATTGATAAGGCAGAGTGCATCAGCTTACCAGATTTGACTTTACAGGGCCCAATGGTGGTGGTGATGGTTTAGCCACTAAGTCGTGTCTGACTCATGTGACCCTGGGAACCTACCAGATTCCTCTGTCCACGAGATTCTCCAGGCAAGGATACTGGAGTGGGTTGCCATTTCCTTCTCCAGAGGATCTTCCCAACCAGGAATTGAACCCAGGTCTCCTGCATTACAGGCAGGTTTTTACTGACTGAGCAAAATATGGTTTATTTTTCTCCTTAATTTCAGGTTTACTTTAAATTTTGAGAAAGAGCAAAAGTAGAGGACATCTGAAAAAATAAGGAACATTAGCTCTAACTGGGGGTCTGGTCAGAATAACAGTTAGAACACCAAGTGAAAGTGTTATGTGTTCAGATGTGTCCGACTCTTTGCGACCCCCTGGACTATAGCCTGCCAGGCTCCTCTGTCCATGGAATTCTCCAGGTAAGAATCCTGGAAAGGGTAGCAATTCCCTTCTCCAGAGGTTCTTCCAAACCCAGATATCAAACCCAGGTGTCCTGCATTAACAGGTGGATTCTTTACCATCTGAGCCACCAGAGAACCCCTAAGGCTTAAGTTTTTCAATGATTTTGTTCCTTTTAGATTAAAATAAAAATTGTTTCAGTAAATGTGTTTTACTTTATATTTGTTATTTAAAATTGGTTGTGATATGTGTCTGAAATAAATATTACAATACTTGGGCATTAAAAATAATTTAAATTTCAGAAGACTTCTGTAATTATCTGAGGCATTTTTTTCTGGTCTGAGTATAGCATTAAAAGTGCTGTTTTCAAAAAATAATGATAATAAAATAAAACCATTCAGCTGACTAAAGGAAAACAAGTGCAGTTAGCCATTATTAATGATGAGGACAGGGGACAATAAAATGTAAGTACTAAAACTTAAAGGAAATTTCACAATGGCTATAATATTAATTAGAGATAAAGATTATATCCACATAAAACATACTTCAGATAAAGAATAGAAACAAAACAAAATACATTATTGATTTTTTTAACCACATCATTCCATCTTGATAATTGACTCACTTCATAATTTTCCTGATAATTCTAAACGAGTGAGTTTGACTTAAGAACACCTGCCATCACTTTATAACATATCTGCCAATAAAAAAAAGAAGATTTAATCAATTTCATTTCTTACATATTTGAGGCTTAGAATCCTTCAGAAGAATTAACAGAAAACTGCAATGGGTGATTTTATGTTAAATCTTAAAAAAAAAAAAAGATAGAGGATCCATGATTTCTTAGCCATAGCACTTTTACTAATATTTAGTGGTGAACTTATTAAAACAAAATAGAACAAAGGGCAATAAGAAAAATCATCCATATTATTTTCCTAGCTAGGTAATAGTATATGTCATTATTATTATTTTAAAAGTCATATTGGCCATCCCATATCACAGTGCTTCTATCAGCATTGTCTGGACACGGAAATACCAATTCACACTATTTTTAATGCATATTTCTACAATCAGTTGGTAGTCTCACAGAGCATGAAGTTGAACATTAGGCCCTAAAAATATACAGATGTTAAGAAATAAAAATGTTCAAACATCAAGGGCATAGGAGAAGTTTTTAATTAGAAAAAGTTGATTTTACCCCCAAAAGCATAAAGCAGACTTAAAAATAAATAAAATTTTTAAATAGCAAATTAAGGAGGAAATTCATTCCTCTTATTATTGAACTCTCTTTGAAAATAAAGTATTCTATGTTAGGTCATTCATAGAAATAAAGATTTAGGAGTCTGTGTTATGTAATATTATAGATAGAGACTTTGCTCACCACCCAATTAAAAGAACAATAGTTTGTTCACTATTTCTCCTATAATAAAAGAATAGTTACTGAAAATTCAAGTCACTAAAAAAGTTCAGAATCTAATCTTACGTTTCTCTTTAAAATGCATAAATTCCATGTAAGAAAGGCTAAACGCAAGAAGATAAGGAAGTCATTAATGGCTAAGTTTTCTCCTTTATGGATGAGAAAATGCAAATCTGAGACATCCTCAATTAAAAGAAAGGAGGAAAGAAAGAACAGAATAAAAAGAAAATAAAGTTTAAGAACTTCCAAATGTTCAGTTCACCTCAGGAATACCAACCTGGGTAGAAAAACAACATATTCCGGGAAATGTTTTTCTAAACTTCCCTTGTTACCTAAAGACAGATCCTCCAAAAGGAGCTCAATTGTCATAAATTCCCTAGAAGGGATTTTTGTCAGCCAGCGAAGATTGACTCTTACCACAGAAGAGGACACTAGAAACGGACATCACACTCAGACAGACTTTGTCACAAGCTATCACGTCTCCCACCTATTCTTCTAACGACCCATTCATCTTTTCTAAACTCATTTGTGCTCCCCAAAAGAACTGGACACTAGCCTTTTTAACTTTAATTTCTCTTTTGTTTAGCAGTTGCAAAATTAGTTCTATAAAGAGTTATCGTTCTTTTGACTCATTGTTACCTGTGTCAGAAAATTAAGATTTAGTAAAGAAGGTTTAGTTTCTTCCTTGTCAAAGTTTTTACCTTTGTCAAGGGGGGTTTCTTTTCAACACTAAAAGTCTGCCTTGTCGAGGTTTGTACCCTTGCCAAGGGGTGTTTCTTTCAACCTGAATACCCTTCACTAAGGGGGGTTTCTTTCAACCCTTAAAACAATTTCCCACTCCTTCTCGGCTTACCTATCTTATGCAGGGGGGTCTGCGACACCCTGAGTGGGGTCCTATCTGTCCCAAGTTTCTGAGCACTTCTGAGACTTACCTTTGAACAGCCTGTTCCAGGTGCCACTTGCTGGGATCCAGCCCCAGTGGATCCAGGAATTCGGAGCAGGGATGGAGTTAGCGTCCTAGGAATTAATTGCTTAATTAAAGATATGGAGGGAGATTTGAAAGAAATAGTGTAGTAGAAAGATAAGTAGAGAAAAGAAGCTGATATTCCTTGGTTTACATGGAAAGCTAGTAAGGTTTCAAGACAAGAAACTTGCACTGTCTACGTTAGGCCACAGGCGCCCGCTTGAATAGCGGAGGGTGCCCCGCCTTGGTCTCCGTCTCATGTAGGTTTTAGAAGCCTGGGCAAAGTAGACATGGAGAGCCTCCGCGTTCCAAGGGATCAGCCTGAAAAGGAGAGAATGAGAAAAGACCACATAGGGGAAACCTGGAAACCGTCTTTCCAGGAACTGGTCCGTCCTTTATTTCCCAGGAAAGCTTTTTATACTTTTGGTTGTACATAGAGATCAATGGATAATACAAAGTTATGCAGGGTCAGCAGCCCCGACCCTTATCAAGACCAGGCTTTCTTTCTGCAAATCTTTCCATATACAAAGGGTCTCAGGTGATTTACATTATCTTCTGGCCAAAAGGCCTGTTGACGTTTTATGGCTCTCTTTCTTAATGAATGTTAATCTCATTTTCCCCGTAGCGTTTTTCCTTAATCTGCGTCACCTTCAAAGTACTAAATAAAGTTACATCCCTGTAGAACAAAGGCACAGTGGGTTATAACAAAGAAGGTACTTAACTCAAAGATCTATGTTGCTACTTGCTTTTTCTATATACCAACTATATCAACAAATAAAAGATAAGAAAATTTGGCAGCAAGTATGGGCTCAGCAATGAAACATTTAATCAGTTTTATTCTAATGATTTTTCCTAGAATTTCTTAAGCTTTCAGTGCCTCTCGCGGTTGGGAGGCTGTAAACAATTCACATGCGCAGTTGTAAAAATCCGGACAGACCGGTCAGGTAAGTTAGAAAGCTATCAGAGGGGTTTAAGCCGAGACATTCTTTTTACCCCCAGGAGGCTTATTAACTGGAGCTCTAAGTTAACTTTTTCCAGAAAAAGGTGGTGGGGGACAGCCCCTGTTAATGTCAGAAGCGTAAGTGAAAAGCATAAGGCAATATGGCAGGCAGACTCTGGTTTTGGGGGTAGATGCTTGAGAAAAATCCAGTGAGGCTCCCATAAGGCTGGACTCGCCTTTGCCTGTCGGATCCCTTAACCTCATGACCTTTGCCACGGGCGGGACTCCGACACCCTAGGTTGCCAACATCCTCTTTTTCTTCCCCTATTAAGAGAATATGTAGTTTTCTGTATACAGGTCTTTTGTTTCTTTAGGAAAATTTATTTCTAAGTATTTTATTCCTTTCATTGCAAAGCTGAATGGGATTGATGCCTTAATGTCTCTTTCTGATTTTTCATTGTTAGTGTATCAGAATGCAAGGGATTGCTGTATACTAGTTTTATATCCTGTGACTTGGTTATATTCATGATTAACTCTAGTAATTTTCTGGTGGTTATCTTTAGGGTTTTCTATGTAGAGGATCATGTCATCTGCAAACAGTGAGAGTTCTACTTCTTTTCCAATCTGGATTTGATTTATTTTTCTTCTCTGATTGCTGTGGCTAGGACTTCCAAAACTACGTTGAGTAGTAGTGGTGAGAGTGGGCTTCCTTGTCTTGTTTCTGATTTAAGAGGTTGTTGTTCAGTTGCCCAGTCATGTCTGACTCTTTGCAACCCCATGGACTGCAGCATGCCAGGCATCTCCTGAATTTGCTCAAGTTCATGTCCGTTGCATCAGTGATGCTGTCCATCCATCTCATTCCCTGACACCCTCTTCTCCTTCTGCCCTCAATCTTTCCCAGCATCAGAGATTTTCCCAATGAGTCAGCTGTTCACATCAAATGACTAGAATACTGGAGTTTCAGCTTTGATATCAGTCCTTCCAATGAGTATTCAGGGTTTATTTCCCTTAAGATTTATTTTGGAAATCTTTGGTTTGATCTCCTCACTGTCCAGGGGACTCTCAGACATCTTGTCCAGCAGATTTTAGAGGAAATGCTTTCAATTTTTCACCATTGAGGATAATGTTTGCTGTGGGTTTGTTATATATAGCTTGTATTATGTTGATGTATGTTCCTTCTATGTCTACTTTCTGGAGAGGTTTTATCATAAACGGGGGTTGAATTTTCTCAAAGGCTTTTTCTGCATCTGTTGAAATGATCATATGGTTTTTATCTTTACATTTGTTAATATGGTATACCACATTGATTGATTTGAGAATACTGAAGAATGCTTGCATTCCTGGAATAAAGCCCACATGATCATGATTTAAGATATTTTTATTATGTTGTTGGATTCTGTTTGCTAGAATTTTGTTGAGGATTTTTGGATCTATGTTTATCAGTAATATTGGCTTGTAGTGGTTTTTTTTTTTTTGTGTGGCATCTTTGATTTTGGTAGCAGGGTGATGATGGCCTCATAGAATGAGCTTGGGAGCTTTCCTTCCTCTGCGATTTTCTGGAAGAGTTTGAGTAGGATAGGTGCTATCCCTTTTCTAAATTTTTGCCAGAATTCACCTCTGAAGCTATCTGGTCTTGTACTTTGATTTGTTGGAAGACTTTTGATTATAGTTGATTTCCATGCTTGTGATTGGCTTGCTCAAATTTTCTATTTCTTCCTGGTTCAGTATTGGAAGGTTATATTTTTATAAGAATTTGTCCATATCTTCCAAGTTGTCCATTTTATTGGCATGTAGTTGCTCATAGTAGTCTCATATGATCATTTGTATTTCTGTGCTTTGTTGTAATTTCTCCAATTTCACTTCTTTTTAAAAAAATTGATTTAGTTTTTGATTGAAGAATAATTACTTTACAGAATTTTATTGTTTTCTGTCAAACCTCAACATGAATCAGCCATAAGTATACATATATCCCCTCCCTTTTGAAACTTCCTCCCATCTCCCTCCCCATCCCACCCCTCTAGGTTAATACAGAGCCCCTGTTTGAATTTCCTGAGCCATACAGCAAATTACCATTGTCTATCTATTTTACATATGATAATGTAAGTTTCCATGTTACTCTTTCCATACATCTCACCCTTTCCTCCCCTCTCCTCATGTCTGTAAGTCTATTCTCTATGTCTCTTTCTCCACTACTGCCCTGTAAATAAATTCTTCAGTACCATTTCCCCAGATTCTGTATATATGCATTAGAATGTAATATTTATTTTTCTCTTATCTGACTTACCTCACTCTGTATAACAGGTTCTAGGTTCATCCATTTCATTACACTGATTCAGATCGTTCCTCTTTATGGCTGAGTAATATTCCATTGTGTATATGTACCACAGCTTCTTTATCCATTCATCTGTCAATGGGCATCTAGGTTGCTTCCATGTTCTAGGTATTTTAAATAGTACTGCAATGAACAATGGGATACATGTGTCTTCTCCCCCATTTTCATTTCTAATTTTATTGATTTGAGTCTTCTCCCTTTCTTTCTTGATGAGTCTGGCTAGTGCTTTGTTTATTTTATCTTCTTAATGAACCAGCTTTTAGCTGTGTTAATCGTTGCTACAGTCTACTTCATTTCATTGTCATTTATTTCTGCTCTGATTTTTCCAATTTATTTCCTTCTACTACTTTGGGGGTTTTTTGTTCTTTTTCTAGTTGCTTAGGTATATGTAGGTTGTTTGATGTTTCTCTTGCTTCTTGAGGTAGGCTTGTATTGCTATGAACTTCCCTCTTGGCACTGTTTTTACTGAATCCCATAGGTTTTGGTTTGTTGTGTTTTCAGTGTCGCTTGTTTCTATGCATATTTTGATTTCCTTTTTGATTTCTTCAGTGATCTTTTGGTTATTCAGAAGCATGTTGTTTAGCCTCCATATGCTTGTGTTTTTTCATAGCTTTTCCCAGTCATTGATATCTGATCTTACAGCATTATGATTAGAAAAGGTGATCGAAGTGATTTCAATTTTTAAAAAATTTACCAAGACTAGATTTCTGGCCCAGGATATGATCTATCCTGGAGAATGTTCCATGTGCACTTGAGAAAAAGGTGAAATCTATTGTTTTGTGGTGGAATGCTCTGTAGATATCAATTAGGTCTAACTGGTCCAATGTATCATTTAAAGCTGTGTCTTCTTATTAATTTTCTATCTGGATGATCTGTTCATTGGTGTGAATGGGTATTAAGTGCCCCACTATTATTGTGTTACTGTCAATTTCCCCTTTAATAGTCGTTAGGATTTGCCTTATCTATTGAAATACTCCAATGTTGGGTGCATGTATATTTATAATTGTTATATCTTCTTGGATTGATCCCCTGATCATTATGTAGTGTCCATCTTTGTCTCTTGTAATGGTCTTCATTTTAAAGTGTGTTTTGTCTGATCTGAGTGTTGTTTCTCCTGCTTTCTTTTGGTCTCTGTTTCAATGAACAAGTGTCTTTTAATTTCATGGCTGCAGTCACTGTCCTTAGTGATTTTGGAGCCCAAGAAAATAAAGTCTGTTATTTTTTCCATTTTCTCCCCATCTTGAGGTATTGATTTTCTTTAATTAACAGTAATCCTTTGATGGTCTAACTATCAAGTCTTTGTTGAAAAACTCCTATATATCCTGACTCCTTCCTTGCCTCTTCAGAACAGTCTCTCAGAGTGATCTGAGATGCTGTGTCCTGGTCTTGAAGTCCTCAGGATGTCTGCTGAGTAAACATAATTTTCGACTTTTAGGCTGTGCAATATTTTAGTCAACAGACCTATAGCACATAGCAGTTTGAACTGGCCACATTTTAAGTCTCAATAATCACACATAGTGACTGGCTACCATATTGGACAGCACAGATGCAGAGCTATCTGCTTAAAATTCACATGTTATACATGGTATAATTCACATGGTATCACATGTTACATCTGTGATTTAAAACCTTTGCTAATGTTCAGTTTCCTCTTCTATAAAATAAGAGTAATAGAATTCTTCACCAACTTGAAGATTAAAGAAATTCTGTAGGTAAAACACTCATCAAGCCATCTGGTCAAAAAAAACATGTCATTAATTTCTAAATAGATTAAAGATTTTCTATAGCTGTATTTTGCTTTTCCAATCCAGTATAAGATTATAGCAGTACTCAGCATTAAATATATAGTTGATTTACAATATGTTTCAGGTATACAATACAGTGATTCAAAATTTTTATAGATTATACTCTATAGTTGCTATAAAATGTTGGCTATATGCTCTGTGATGTGCACTGTATCTTTGTACCTTGTTTGTATTATCCAGAGTAGTGTGTACCTCAACAGACGCTAGATTTTGTAGCCATTTTTGTATTAGTAAAGAATAGCTAATGATACAACTGAATATGTTGTGAGGGTGGTCAGAAATATTTTATTACAAGCTGAGGGAACCAAATTTTGATGACAGATTAATCTTTAATCAGAGAACATGGAACCCTCACCCCATCTTTAAACTGACACTGATCATCGTAAGCCAATTTGCAATAAACTAAAAAGATCGCTATCTCCAATGGAAATTTTTAAAATTGTTTAGAGTACAGCTCCTGAGTTTTTAGGTCTAGCAGTCTAGTGTTTCATTGCCTTTGAGCTACTTTACAACTCTGAAAATTGCAGGTAACGGATAGCAGTGCAAAAATAATTCTTGTTCTCAGACATGCAAATAAATTCTGTTTGGTGGAGGTTCAATTGACTCTTCCCCTTTCCTCCTGGGGTGGGAGTGGGGAGTCAATTTTTTATATCAATTTGTAAATTCTTTTCTACATTTCTTCACTAAAGGAACGTTTACTCCATATAAATGTGTACTTGTTTGACTTTTCCTTTGAACCAGTTGTAACATATACCTAATTTCCTCATTAATAATTAGCTAAATAAAATATTTAACATGTGATCATTTTGTATCTTCATGAGAATTTTGATTATACCCCTTTCAGATAATTATTCTTTAACATAGTAATATAACATTATATTATAAAATTTATAAGCTAATATAAATGAGTTCAATAAAAATTCCCTAAACTTTAAAGAATTAGGATTCCCTGTTTTCTCTTCCTGATTTTAGTTGTGATTATATATCGCTAAAATCATTCTGTGAAAGGTCCTGAACTTTGCCTTTGAAAACATCATAGAACAAGGGGATATAGATAAATGATTATGAAATGAATTAGTATCCCAGCAGAAGTATGTACAAGTTGGTGGAAGTCTTTAGTTGGTGGAAGTGATGGGTGGAGGTGTTCAGTAGATGTTTTACTTGAGGTGGAAATCTTTGAACTAGTGTGGGGAGCCAAAAAGGAAATCTTTGGTTAAAAAAAGGATAGTGAGGTCATTTGGGGCAGGTGCTATAATATATATATTTTTCTTTCTCCCTGGTTTTATACCTAAATTGCTTAATTAAGAAAATGCCTCTGTAAGATTCTTTTGCTTTTATGGCCTAAATGCATAAATCTGGCAAGTGCATACAACCTTTTATAGCAATTCAAAACTATTAGGCCTGCTTCCACTGACTTGCATCAGGATGAATGAACATAGTCCGATCAAGTGGAAACTTGTTATGCTGCCTTTCTCTGGTTTTAAAGTAATCAAAGGAGAGCTCTTGAAGCTTGAGTGTCTCACCTGTGCTGCTTGATGGTACATTTATTTTGTTTATCCTGCTTTTGGGAAATTCAGAAGTAGCTTGACATTTGCATTGCTAATAAATTGCTTCCAAATTGCACTGGTAGTTCACTTAGTTTAGATCAGCGATTTGTGTTTGAAAAGGGTTGTCTGTTCATTGTTGTTATGACTACATATCTTTAAAGAGTCATGTTTTCATATGTAAAACAAAGCATGTTTTCCACCACCCTATTCTACAAGATTTGAGAAATTAGTCATTGTCATCACTGACCTACCACATACCTTAGAAAAGAAATCAGGCCAAAGGAAAACTGACAGAATAGGTCCTCAGATAGTTAGACAATTCTGGGGGGGATTCTTATGTACCCCAAAGTTTTGCATCTTCGCATACGTAGCAAAGCATTGTAGTTATTAAATGAGATATCTGATCCTGTGACTAGTGGTAACATTTCAGTGAGATCTTGACTATATTACATCTAGTGGTTCCCCCCCATCTCTTCAGTTTTTCAGAGCTACCTGAGAGGCTCTATCAGGCTATCAGTTCAGTTCAGTCACTCAGTCCTGTCTGACTCTTTGCGACCCCATGAATTGTAGCACGCCAGGCCTCCCTGTTCATCACCATCTCTCGGAGTTCATTAAGACTCATGTCCATTGAGTCCGTGATGCCATCCAGCCATCTCATTCTCTGTCGTCCCCTTCTCCTCCTGTCCCCAAAGCCTCCCAGCATCAGAGTCCTTTCCAATGAGTCAACTCTTCACATGAGGTGGCCAAAGTATTGGAGTTTCAGCTTTAGCATCATTCCTTCCAAAGAAATCCCAGGGCTGATCTCCTTCAGAATGGACTGGTTGGATCTCCTTGCAGTCCAAGGGACTCTCGAGAGTCTTCTCCAAAACCACAGTGCAAAAGCATCAATTCTTCGGTGCTCAGCCTTCTTCACAGTCCAACTCTCACATCCATACATGACCACAGGAAAAA
>SJYV01003904.1:22556-105158 GCA_006410875.1 Neotragus pygmaeus | reverse complement strand
TTCATATATATATATATATATATATATATATATATATATACACACACACACACACACATATATATTGAAGAAGGCAATGGCAAGCCACTCCAGTGACCTTGCCTGGAAAATCCCATGGACAGAGGAACCTGGTGGGCTGTAGTCCACGGGGTCGCTAAGAGTCGACAAGACTGAGCGACTTCACTTTCACTTTTCACTTTCATGCATTGGAGAAGGAAATGGCAACCCACTCTGGTGTTCTTGCCTAGAGAATCCCAGGGATGGGGGCGCCTGGTGGGCTGCCATCTATGGGGTCACACAGAGTTGGACACGACTGAAGTGACTTAGCAGCAGCATATATATATATATATAAGTATACTCAGAATTATCATCACTGGGCCCAGAAAAGGAAGGCCATATATATATACATATATATGCACACATATATATATCCTTTATATATGACAGATCTTAGTATCCATCTTTACAATTTTCTTCATTCTAAGCTTTTATGTTACCGAATCTAAAGAACATCTCATCATCATCTAACTGATTGACCAAAGAAGAAATCCAAGACACTCTTTTAATCTATGTGGTCTCTTCATCCTTATTCAATCAATCACCAGATTCAAAACTTGACGTTTGATTACAAGTTTGATCTGAATTAGCCTTCTTTATCCCCGAGATCTGTGATCCAGTTTATCCTTTTGTTGCAGGAAGGTGGACCACTTCTAGGGCCTGAGACCATGCCCTTATCTAACACTTGAAAATGAACTGTCCGAGGAGACACATGTGATGACAGAGCAAGAAGCCGTTGGGAAGGGCACCCGGTAGAGAGCAGGAAGGTAGGGGACCCAGGAGGACTGCACTGTCATACAGGGCCTTAGTTTTATGGTAATTGGGTTAGTTTCCGGGTTTTCTCTGGATGCACATCTGGTGGCACATCAATCCCTGAGCCAAGATGGCTTCCAGCAAGAATTCTGTGAATTTGATAAGGCGTATATACTGTAGTCTCCTTTCTCTTTTTGATCTTTCTCAGATTCTTCAGGTTGGTGGTAGCTTATTGGTTCCTCATTCCTTACCAGGACCTCCTGTTTAAGATAACTTATGCAAGCAGTTACAATTGGGCCTGGCAAGGATGGGTGGTTTCAGTTGGTTCGCCTAACAACTCCACCCTGAGAGACTTCATACACCAGATACTTCTGTTTCTTTCTTCTGAAACTGTTAATACTCCCTGATGAGAGCGGGCGGAGTCCTGTCTAGTGGAGTAGTAGTCTCTTTCTTTTCGATTAAAATTGAGATGTTCTGTGCCTGAAATTGGCATTCACCCTCATAAGAAAATTTAGCCTGTAATTGTTGAACCCTGTCAGAGATGAACCTTGTAAGTAGTTGAAACAGATAGGAATCAGAAATGAGGCCTAGCAGAATGATCATCACAGGGCCCAGAAAAGGAAGGCAAAATATGGGGTGAGTGTTTCAGGGTGTATGACTATCTTCTGATTGGTTGGTAGGGAGCTCTAGAAATAGGGTGGTGTTCCAGGAATCTGGAACTCAGCCAGAAGTTACCATCTTCAAGAGGTGGGGACCTCAATTTTGCAGAAGAACTGAAATAAATGGTTATGCATACTCCTTAAGGAGGAGCCAGGACCCTGCCCGAGGGCTGTACTACCATTTGATTTCTCCTCCTCTATTTCTGTATCCCATCCCTTCCCTGACTAATAACTCTTTGAATTCGACCTGTGGCACTCAGGGAAGGTCAACGAGGCTGAATGAAGCCTATATTCTAGAAGCAAGAAACAAGTGACCCAGAAGGGATTTGTATTTTGGAGCCCCCAAGTGTACTGCACAGTTCCAATCGAAGGAATGGGTTGCTGTTGGCTGTGACCATTTCCTGCTAAAATAGGCCGCAGTCCAGCCTCAGCTGGGAAACTTGACACTGAACTGGAAATATTTCTGAGTCCCAAGCCATGGATCTGAATCTTACACAATTAAAACTTCAACCTATTGAGGTTGTCATTTTGGTGTAAGAGAGGTACCAAATAGAGATAGCTGGAGGAGTGACAACTGGAATTTTAATAGGCTAAAAAAGTCTTTCATTTCTTTTCAGGAAAATAAGCCTAAAATTCAGTCCAGACTGGACACACTGGGAAAGCCTGTAGCCAGGTAGCCAACTGTCTAGTTTTATCTAGCTAGGTTTTAACTTTTAATGTGATATTAACACACAGATAACAGGTGCTATCATTCATCATACTTCCTTCATTTTGTTAATGTATGATCTAAAACAATTCCATCATCTAAAAATGACATCGTTACAAAAAGAAACTTTTACAAAGTAAGGTTGCCGTTACTAGCTGCCAGCAGACACTGTTTTGAGAATGGCTGGTGTTATATTGAGAGAGTTAACTTAGGCAGGATGATAAAGAGTCCAAGCCTAAAGCCCCTTTAAGGAAGATGTGAACCTTCTCTCTTTTTCACATTCTTTT
Source organism: Neotragus pygmaeus (assembly GCA_006410875.1). Lineage (NCBI taxonomy): Eukaryota > Metazoa > Chordata > Mammalia > Artiodactyla > Bovidae > Neotragus > Neotragus pygmaeus. Next base: position 102,696 of record SJYV01003904.1, on the reverse strand, counting down.
GCCTCAGACATGTAGGCCCCATAAGGCAGCAGAATCTCTTGCTCAAAGACATGCCTTTTTCGACCTCAGAATGTATGTTATGGGAGAAGGTCTGGGTAAAACTTCCACAGCTTTGAGCTCTGGGTTAACCTCTGGGTTAACCTGTACCTTTTGGCTAATCTCGTGCTGATGTCATTCCAGGATGTATGTTATGGGAAAGAGTTTGGGAAAAATTTTTACAGCCTTGAGGTTTTTTTTTTTTCTATTCTCAACAGCTAGCAGAAAAGTATATAATGCCCTGCTTGAAACAAGCAAGGTGGGTAATCCTTCTACCCACTTCTGATGTCTATGTCAGAAGCTTTTTTCTGTCACTAGCACTTTAATAAAATTTCTACTATACAAAGCTCTGAGTGACTGAGACTGTCTTTGGTCCTGGAGTTAAATCTTCTCCTTCAGAGACCACGAATCCAGTGGAACACCATACGCTTTCATCTGTCATCTTGGGAACTCATCTGGGATCCCAAGACAAGGTGTAAGCTCTCAGTATAAATCTGACACAGCTCAGAAAACTCAAGTTCTTAGCCATACAAAGACTTGTCTGAAATCACACCCATAGTATCGCCTGTTATTTCCTTGAATGCCTGAACCACAGCTACTCCATTTTGACTTTTAATTGTGATATTCTAATTAATAGCCAAATCAGACATCACTGTTAATGATCTTAGTGTATCTCTAGGTATGAGAAGATGCAAAATTTGGACTCACAATATCTTCTCCTGAAAATAGCTCTGTCCTGCTAGTTTTTCCCAGAACACAGTGTAGTGACTCTTTTCTGACCTCCACCCTGAACTCCTTTCAGGGGATATTGAAGGTAAGCAGCTGCACAGCTCATGATTTAATCTTTATAGAGGCAGATGGAAAGTGCCCACTTCTATCAGTAGATCCCCCTTCATGGTAGTAAATTTGACTATTATTTGGGGAGCATTTCATGACCATTTTGTCCCATGGTGCTGGGAATGCTCATTCCCAAGCCAGGTGAAAAAATTTCCAATACACTAGTCAGTATGCTATCATTAGACTAGGCCCCATTAACAGTTGCCAAAAAGTCTCTGGACCACCTGTCTTACTAGTCTCTTACGGTCAAGAAGAATATTCCCTCTTGCTGCTTCTTCCTATATCTGCTGCTGCTACCACTACTAAGTTGCTTCCGTCGTGTCCGACTCTGTGCAACCCCGTGGACGGCAGCCCACCAGGCTCCTCCATCCATGTGATTTTCCAGGCAAGAGTACTAGAGTGGGTTGCCATTGCCTTCTCCGTCCTATATCTAGAATTACATTATTATCATCATTGAGCTTACATGGAACTATATATCATCATTTTATCAGAGGATTAATCACACATTTGGCAATGTAAGAAAAACCAATTCTGTAAAACAGGTGAAATACAAACAACATAGCTAGCAGTATTAGAAAAGTAATAAGTAAGTGTTAAGCCAAGAACTTCCATTAGATACGGCCCAGTATGTTCCACGTCATCTGACTTAGTCTATTCTGCATCATTTCTTACCTTTAAGGAAATATTGTATTAGTACTGTCTATAATTACCTAGCCAAGTTTCCCAGTGTTACTAGACTGTTTATCCTTCAGTTTAGTTCAGTTCAGTCGCTCAGTCGTGTCCGACTCTTTGCGACCCCATGAATCTCAGCACACCAAGCCTCCCTGTCCATCACCAATGCCTGGAGTTCACTCAAACTCATGCCCATCGAGTCGGTGATGCCATCCAGCCATCTCATCCTCTGTCGTCCCCTTCTCCTCCTGCCCCCGATCCCTCCAGTCATCAGGGTCTTTCCGAATGAGTCAATTCTTCACATGAGGTGCCCAAAGTACTAGAGTTTCAGCTTCAGCATCAGTCCTTCCAAAGAACACCCAAGACTGATCTTTAGAATGGACTGATTGGATCTCCTTGCTGTCCAAGGGACTTTCAAGGGTCTTCTCCAACACCACAATTCAGCATCAATTCTTCAGTGCTCAGCTTTCTTCACAGTCCAACTCTCACATCCATACATGACCAAAGGAAAAACCATAGCCTTGACTAGATTGACCTTTGTCGGCAAAATAATGTCTCTGCTTTTTAATATGCTATCTAGGTTGGTCATAACTTTCCTCCCAAGGAGTAAGCAGCTTTTAATTTCATGGCTGCAGTCACCATCTGCAGTGATTTTAGAGCCCCTCAAAATAAAGTCTGACACTGTTTCCACTGATTCCCCATCTATTTCCCATGAAGCGATGGGACCAGATGCCATGATCTTCGTTTTCTGAATATTGAGCTTTAGGCCAACATTTTCACTCTCCTCTTTCACTTTCATCAAAAGGCTTTTTAGTTCCTCTTCACTTTCTGTCATAAGGGTGGTGTCATCTGCATNCTCTCGCATCCATACATGACCACTGGAAAAACCATAGCCTTGACTAGACGGACCTTTGTTGACAAAGTAATGTCTCTGCTTTTGAATATGCTATCTAGGTTGATCATAACTTTTCTTCCAAGGAGTAAAGAGTAAGGGTCTTTTATTTCATGGCTGCAGTCACCATCTGCAGTGATTTTAGAAACTTGTAAATTGTTTCACATGATGTAATAAATATGGGCAAACATATGAACAAGAATGAAAAATACTTGGTTAAAGTGTAAACTTTGTCATATATTCAGTTCAGTTCAATTCAGTTGCTCAGTCGTGTCTGACTCTTGGTGACCCCATGAACCGTAGCACACCAGGCCTCCCTGTCCATCACCAACTCCCGGAGCCTACCAAAACAACCTTAAACAGTTAATTTTTTTTCAGTCTAAATGAATCTTCCTCTAAAGTAGGTAGGATGAGCAGATATAGGTAGAGATACCTTATTTTGAGGAAAAATCTTCAGTCATTATTTGAATGTGTTTAATATACCAAGGTGTTTATCAAAATAAACAGTACCTGTATCAATATGCTTGTTTTGGTTGTTTTAAAAATTTATTAAAGCATTATTTTATTAAAGATTTTTTTCAAAGTTGTTTTATTATAAGCAACACTGAAGCACTAGGGATGCAGTTTCTGAGAAGGCAGCTGCAGAGTTTCCTGTTAGCTTCCTATTGCTCATCTAATGAATTATTTCAAATTTAGAGGCACTTAAAAAACACGAATTTATTTTCTTACAGTTCTGTGAGAGTCCTGCATTTGTCTCACTGGGTTAAAATGTAGGTTTCTGCAGGATAACATTTATTTCTTGAGGCTTCTTATAAATCCATTTTCCTGTCTTTTCCATCTTCTCAAGCCTGCCCAGATTCCTTCCTTCCGAACCTCTTCCTCCATCTTTAAAGCCACCAGTGTAGCATTGTTTGGATCCAGTTTCCATTGAAAGTGAAATGTGGTGGGGGCTCATTGTGACAGGATAATCCAGATTCATATCCTGTTCTCAAGGTTCTTAAATTTAATTATATCTAAATAGTCCCCTTTGTCATGTAAAGTAACATATTAAAAAACTTCTGGGAATTACGGTGTGAATATCTTTAAGGAATATTACTGTCTCTCTCACAGGTTCTAACCTTGAGTTCTCTGGCAGAGCAGAGATGCCAACCCAGTTCCAGGAAGAATCTAATTTCTGCAGCATGGTTCCTATGTTATTTTGAGGGGAGGATTGTCACGATTTCATAAGAGCTACTTTTTTCCTCTCCATGGATTTGGGAAATATAGGATTTTTATTGTGTTCCAGATACTGTACTAGATAAGTGTTAGTTGCTCCAGGCAAGAATACTAGAGTGGGTAAACATTTTCTTCTCCAGGGGATCTTCCTGACCCAGAGATTGAACCTAGTCTCTGGCAATGCAAACAGACTCTTTATCATCTGAGCCATCAGGTGCTAGGTACTGAGGAAATAAAAGTTAAGACAAAGTCTCTATTCTCAAAGATGTTGCAGTAGAGTAAAAGACAGTTACACAATGCCATAGAAGTGAGACAGGATGTGGAGGGATCTCAAGGGGTATCCTCCACAGCATTGAAATTTAAAGCATGATGTCCCAGAAAGAATCACACCTAAGCTGTTATAAGTCCTTTTCAAGAAAGGACTGTGTGTGGAATTGTAGAGGTTAATAATCAATACATGTTCATATATTTTATTGCTGCATTCTAAAGGCAATGGCATTACAAGAAATAGACAAGATTTCAGCTTTCATGAAGCTGAAAAGAAATGGGTAGTACAAACCCAGGGAATTTTGTGTCAGTCTAATAGACTTAGTATGAGAAGAATCTTTAACATACAAGGTAGAACAAGTAAGGATAGAGAAAGAATGGAGAAGTGAAGTAGTTAAGAGGGTTGACAGCAATGTAAGAAGATGTTGGAAGTGCCTACTTAAAAGCCTTATTTTAGATTATGAGGACATCTAAGAGCAAACGTGTTCTAAACCTGAGGAAATTTACATTTTAGGAGCCTTTTTTTTTTTTTAATCTCAAGGAAAATGTTCAATTGTTGATCAGTTTGAGTGTTTCTACTCTTCAGTTCAGTTCAATCGTTCAGTCATGTCCAAATCTTTGCGATCCCATGAACTGCAGCACGCCAGGCTTCCATGTCCATCACCAACTCCTGGAGTCCACCCAAACCCATGTCTATCAATTCGGTGATGCCATCCAACCATCTCATCCTCTGTCATCGCTTTCTCCTCCTGCCCTCAGTCTTTCCCAGCATCAAGGTATTTTTAAATGAGTCAGCTCTTTGCATCAGGTAGACAAAGGATTGGAGTTTCAGCTTCAACATCAGTCCCTCCAATGAATACCCAGGACTGATCTCCTTTGGGATGGACTGGTTGGATCTCCTTGCAGTCCAAGGGACTCTCAAGAGTCTTCTCCAACACCACAGTTAAAAAGCATCAATTCTTTGGCACTCAGCTCTCTTTGTAGTCCAACTCTCACATCCATACATGAGCACCGGAAAAACCATAGCCTTGGACCTTTGTTTGCAAAGTAGTGTCTCTGCTTTTTAATATGCTGTCTAGGTTGGTCATAGCTTTTCTTCCAAGGAGTAAGTGTCTTCTAATTTCATGGCTCCAATCACCATCTGCAGTGATTTTGGAGCCCAGAAAAATACAGTCAGCCACTGATTCCACTGTTTCCCCATCTATTTGCCATGAAGTGATGGGACTGGATGCCATGATCTTTGTTTTCTGAATGTTGAGCTTTAAGCCAATTTTTTACTCTCCTCTTTCACTTTCATCAAGAGTCTCTTTAGTTCTTCTTCACTTTCTGCCATAAGGGTGATGTCAACCACATATCTGAGGTTATTGATATTTCTCCTGGCAATCTTGATTCCGGCTTGTGCTTCCTCCAGCCCAGAATTTCTCATGATGTACTCTGCATAGAAGTTAAATAAGCAGGGTGGCAATATACGGCCTTGACATACTCCTTTCCTATTTGGAACCAATCTGTTGTTCCATGTCCAGTTCTAACTGCTGCTTCTTGACCTGCATACAGATTTCTCAGGATGCAGGTCAGGTGGTCTGGTATTCCCATCTCTTTCAGAATTTTCCAGTTTGTTGTGATCCACACAGTCAAAGACTTTGGCATAGTCAATAAAGCAGAAATAGATGTTTTTCTGGAACTCTCTTGCTTTTTCCATGATCCAGNGACTTCACTTCACTCTGCATAGAAGTTAAATAAGCAGGATGACAATATACAGCCTTGATGTACTCCTTTTCCTATTTGGAACCAGTCTGTTGTTTCATGTCCAGTTCTAACTGTTGCTTCCTGACTTGCATTTAGGTTTGTCAAGAGGCAGGTCAGGTGGTCTGGTATTCCCATCTCTTTCAGAATTTTCCAGTTTGTTGTGATCCACACAGTCAAAGGCTTTGGCATAGTCAATAAAGCAGAAATAGATGTTTTTATGGAACTCTCTTGCTTTTTCCATGATCCAGCAGATGTTGGCAATTTGATCTCTGCTTCCTCTGACTTTTCTAAAACCAGCTTGAACTTCTGGAAGTTCACAGTTCATGTTTTGCTGAAGACTAGCTTGGAGAATTTTGAGCATTATTGTTACTAGACTATTTATCCTCAGTATGATTTAATTGTTCCCAACATAGAGGATCCTTTAAACTTAAATTACCATAGCCTGATGTTAACTACATAACTTTATTTTTCTGGGCTCCAAAATCACTACAGATGGTGATTGCAGCCATGAAATTAAAAGACGCTTACTCCTTGGAAGGAAAGTTATGACCAACCCAGACAGCATATTAAAAAGCATAGACATTACTTTGTCAACAAAGGTCCGTCTAATCAAGGCTATGGTTTATCCAGTGATCATTTATCGATGTGAGAGTTGGACTATAAAGAAAGCTAAGCACTGAAGAATTGATGCTTTTGAACTGTGGTGTTGGAGAAGACTCTTGAGAGTCCCTTGGACTGCAAGGAGATCCAACCAGTCCATTCTAAAGGAAATCAGTCCTGGGTGTTCATTGTAAGGACTGATGCTGAAGCTGAAACTCCAATACTTTGGCCACTTGATGCAAAGAGCTGACTCATTGGAAAAGACTCTGATGCTGGGAACGATTGAGGGCTGGAGAAGAAGGGGACGACAGAGGATATGGTTGGATGGCATCACCGACTTGATGGACATGGGTTTGAGTGGACTTTGAGAGTTGGTGATGGACAGGGGAGCCTGGTGTCCTGTGGTTCATAGGGTTGCAAAGAGTCGGACACGACTGAGCGACTGAACTGAACTACATAAATATACCACATAACTGTGGAAGGACTTCTCTGGTGGCTCAGATGGTAAAGCGTCTGTCTACAATGTGGGAGACGCGGGTTCAATCCCTGGGTCGGGAAGATCCCCTGGGGAAGGAAATGCAATCCACTCCAGTACTATTGCCTGGAAAATCCCATGGACAGAGGATTTTTTAGCTGAAATTTCTCTGTTGCTCTAATTGAGCCTAAGTAATAGAGGAAAATTCACATTTATGGCCAGCATCAGAGCAAGCAGTATTGATTGGTTAGGGGAGGGGATTCCACTTAGTAATATCAGTAGTGGCCTAAACTGAAGTATAATTTCTTTCTTTTATTATAGAATAAATTTCCTAAGAGCCTTGAAGGGGGGAAATTCACCAAGGTCATCCAAAAGTACTAGACACAGGAAATTGGCCACAAACTCAACAACTGGATTGATTTTTAAAACTAGCATAGGATCATGCCCACATTTGATTCATGTGCAAGGATCCAAGAAGTCAAGGAAACATTATAAATGATGATGAGTAGGGTCTAGGATCACGAGCAATCTGTCTACTTCTGATGTTCTCTTCTCATTGTGTTGTGAGTACAGTTTCTCCTTTGGTTGAACATTGTTTTAAGGTGATTTTGAAGTCAGTCACTCTCTCCATAGGCCAGTACAGTGAAGGGGTCTTTTGTGAGTGAAAATTAATCTAAGACTCAATTCCTTTCAGTTTCACTGTGCATAAACTGGCTAAGAGTACCTGATAAGGGTTCTTCCATACAGGTTGGTGATAGCCCTTTAAATTTCGTCTTTCCCAACTTGCATATCTCCTGGTTGCAGGTCATGGGGCATCAGATTTTCATTTAAATGATAGATTACTGAGATAAGCTTAAGAATGAAACTTAGAGTGTCCTTCAGTTAAACTTTAACATAACACGCCATCAAGGAATTACTTCAGTTAAGTTCAGTCACTCAGTTGTGTCCAACTCTGCCACCCCAGTGACTGCAGTGTGCCAGGCTTCCCTGTCCATCATTAACTCCTGGAGCTTGCTCAAACTCATGTCCAACAAGTTGATGATGCCATCCAACCATCTCATCCTCTGTCTTCCCCTTCTCCTCCTATCTTCAATCTTTCCCAGCATCAGAGTCTTTTCCAATGAATCAGCTTTTTGTATCAGGTGGCCAAAATATTGGAGTTTCAGCTTTAGCATCAGTCCTCTCAATGAGTACTCAGAGTTGATTTCCTTTAGGATTGACTGGTTTGTTTTCTTTGCTGTTCAAGGGATTCTCAAGGGTCTTCTCCAGCACCACAGTTGGAAAGTGTCAATTCTTCAGCGCTCAGCTTTCTTTATAGTCCAACTCTCACATCCATACATGACTACTGGAGAAACCACGGCCTTGACTATATAGACCTTTGTCAGCAAAGTAATGTCTCTGCCTTTTAATATGCTATCTATATTTGTTATAACTTTACTTCCAAGGAGCAAGTGTATTTAATTTCATGGCTGCACTCACCATTGGCAGTGATTTTGGAGCCCAAGAAAATGATATTTATAACAGTTTCCACTTTCCCCCCATCTATTTGCTATAAAGTAATGGGACAGGATTCCAGGATCTTAGTTTTTTGAATGTTGCATTTTAAGTCAGATTTTTCACTCTTCTCTTTCACCTTCATCAAGAGGCTCTTTTGTTCCTCTTTGCTTTCTGCCATTAGTGTGGTATTTGCATATCCGAGGTTGTTGATATTTCTCCTGGCAATCTTGATTCCAGCTTGTGCTTCATCCAGCCCATTATTTTCATGATGTACTCTGCATGCAAGTTAAATAAGCAGGGTGACAGTAATACAGCCTTATGTACTCCTTTCCCAATTTTGAGCCAGTCTGTTGTTCCATGTCTGGTTATAACAGTTGCTTTTTGACCTGTATACAAGTTTCTCAGGAGGCAGGTAAGATGGTTTGGTATTTCCATCTCTTTAAGATTTTTTCACAGTTTGCTGTGATCCACACAGTCAAAGGCTTTAGTGTAGTCAGTGAAGCAGAAGTAGATGTTTCCCAGGAATTGTCTTTCTTTTTCGATGATCCAACAGTTGTTGGCAATTTGGAGACTGTTTCCTCAGCCTTTTCTAAATCCAGCTTGTACATCTGGAAGTTCTCAGTTCATCTGCTGTTGAAATCTAGTTTGAAGGATTCTGAGCATTGCTCATTCTTTGCCAGCATGAGCAATGAGTACAATTGTGTGGTAGTTTGGACATTCTTTGGTATTACCTTTCTTTGAGATTGGAATGAAAAGTGACCTTTTTCAGTCATGGGCCATTGCTGAGTTTTCCAAATTTGCTGGCATATTGAGTGCAGTACTTTAACATCATCTTTTAGGATTTGAAATAGTTCAGCTGAAATTCCATCACCTTCACTAACATTGTTTGTAGTAATGCTCACTAAGGCCCCCTTGACTTCATAGTCCAGGATGTCTAGTTCTAGATGAATGACCCATGCCTTCATGGTTAGTTGGGTTGTTAAGACTTTTTTGTATAGTTCTTGTATATATTCTTGCCGCTGCTCCTTAATCTCTTCTGCTTCTGTTATATCCTTGCTGTTTTTGTCCTTTATTGATTTTATCTCTGCATGAAATATTCCCTTGGTATCTCTAATATTCTTGAGGAGATCTCTAGCCCTTCCTATTCTATTGTTTTCCACTATTTCTTTAAACTGTTCACTTAAGGAGATTTCCTTATCTCTCCTTGCTTTTCTTTGGAACTTTGCATTCAAGTGGGTCTATCTTTTTTTTCTCCTTTGTCTTTCACTTCTCTTCTTTTCTCAGGACCTTATATAGGAGCACTTAAATATATAAAACAAATTTTGACTGGCATACAGAGAGAAATTGACAATAATGCAATAAAAATAAGAAACTTTATAATCCCACTTATATCGATGGACAGATTATCCAGAGAGAAAATCAATAAGAAAATAGGGGTGAAACATTACACTAGATGTACTTAATAGGTATCTATAGGAACTCCATCCCAAAATAAGAGAATACATATTCTTTATAAGGGTACATGAAATATTCTTCAGGCTAAATCACATGCTATGTTCCAAAACAAATCTCAATTAATAACAAGACAAAAATTATACCAAGTTGTTTTTTTTTTTTTTGACAACATTTTTGTTCAGTCACTAAGCTTTGTCTGACTCTTTTTGACCCCATGGACTGTAGCACACCAGGTTTCCCTGTCCTTCACTATCTCTCCGAGTTTGCTCAAACTCTTGTCCATTGAGTCAGTAATGTCATCCAGCCATCTCATCCTCTGTCACCCACTTCTCCTCTTGCCCTCATTCTTTCCCAGCATCAGGATCTTTCCCAATGAGTCAGCTTTTCACATCAGGTGGCCAAAGTATTGGAGCTTCTGCTTCAGCACCAGTCCTTCCACTGAATATTTAGAGTTGGTTGCCTTTTGGATTGACAGGTTTGATCTCCTTACAGTCCAAGGAATTCTCATGTATCTTCAGTTCAGCTCAGTTCAGTCACTCAGTTGTGTCCAACTCTTTGCGACCCCATGAACCACAGCACGCCAGGTCCCTGTCCATCACCAACTCCCAGAGTTTACCCAAACCCATGTCCATCACGTCAGAGATGACATCCAACCATCCCATCCTCTGTTGTCCCCTTCTCCTCCCGCCTTCAATCTTTCCCAGCATCAGGGTCTTTTCAAATGAATCATCTCTTCACATGAGATGGCCAAAGTATTGGAGTTCAGCTTCAGCACCAGTCCTTCTAATGAACACCCAGGATTGATCTCCTTTAGGATTGTATCTTCTCAACACCATTTGAAATCATCAGTTGTTCTGTACTCAGCCTTCTTTATGGTCCAACTCTCACATCTGTACCTGACTACTGGAAAAACCATAGCTGTGACTACACAGAACTTTGTCAGGAGTAATGTCTCTGATTTTTTATATGCTGTTTGGGTTTGTATAGCTTTTCTTCCAAAGAGTAACTGTCTTAATTTCATGTCTGCAGTCATGATACACAATGATTTTGGAGTCTAAGAACAGGAAATCTGACAGTGTTTCACTTTTTCCCCATCTATTTGCCATGAAGTGATAGGACTGGATGCCATGATCTTTGTTTTCTGAATATTGAGTTTTAAGCAAGCATTTTACTCTCCTCTTTCAGCTTCATCAAGAGGCTCTTTGTTTCATCTTCACTTTCTGCCAGGGAAGTGGTGTCATCTATATATTGCTATGAAACTAGAAATAAATCATAGGATGAAATATGGTAACAGATAAGCAAATAGAGACTATATAACATGCTACTCAAAATCAGTGGATTAATAAAGAAATCAGAGAGAAAGTCAAAATATACCTGAGCAAAATTGAAAAAATTTTACAACTTTCAGGAATCTGTGTGCTCAGTTGCTCAGATGAGGCTGATTCTTTGCAACCCCAAAGACTGTGGCCTGCCGTCTCCATTGTCCATGGAATTCTCCAGGCAAGAATATTGGAACGAGTTGATATTTCTTCTTCCAGGATCTATGAGTGGCAGCAAAAGCAGTTATAAGCTGCAAGTTTGCAGTGGCCTACCTCAAGGAACAACAAAAAATGAAAACAAAAAGCTAACTTACCTTCTAAAGAAATTATAAAAAGAGGAATAAACAAAACTCAACATCAGCAGAAAGAAGGGAATAATGAAAATCAGGGAGGAAACCAATCAGAGATCAAACAAAAATAGAAAATATGAAAATCTTCAAGAGCTGTGTGTTTTTTTAATTAAAGATAAATTGGTGTACGGGGATGATCCAGAGAGACGTTGTGGGGTGGAAGGTGGGAGGGGGACTCGGGATTGGGAGCTTGTGTGCACCTGTGGTGGATTCGTGTCGATGTATGGCAAACCCAATAGAGTATTGTAAAGTTAAATTTAAAAATAAATAAATTAAAAAAAAAAGATAAATTGTTAACAGTTAAGCCAGTCTTATTAAGAAAATGACCAAAATAAATAATGAAATTGGAGAAATTATAACTGATAAAATGGAGTTAAACAATCACAAGATAACACTGTAAACAGTTATATGCCAACATATTAGACAAGTTAGAAGAAATGGATAAATTTCTATAAGCATTAAACTTCCTAAGGCTGAATCAAGAAGAAAGAGATAATTGGAAAGACATCACTAGCAGTGAAATTGAATCTGTAATAATAATAAAAAAATAAAAGTTCAAGACAGTATAGCTTAATGGGACAGTTCAGCCAAACATAAAATGAAGAGCTAATACTTATCCTTTTGAAAATATTCTGAGGGAGAATGAACACCCTCAAATTCATTTTACATGGCCACCATTACACTGAGGCAAAAACAAAAGACATTACAAAAATTATTAAAATTATAGGCCAATATATCTCATAATGCTTTCAAAAGCCTACTTGACTTCACACTCCAGGATGTCTGGCTCTAGGTGAGTGATCACACCATCTTGGTTATCTGGATCAATGAATCATTTTTTGTGCAGTTCTTCTGTGTAGTCTTGCCACCTCTTCTTAATATCTTCTGCTTCTGTTTGATCCATACCATTTCTGTCCTGTATTGTGCCCATCTTTGCCTGAAATGTTCCCTTGGTACCTCTGATTTTCTTGAAGAGATCTCTGGTCTTTCCCGTTATACTGTTTTCCTCGATGTCTTTGCATTGATCATAGAGGAAGGCTTTCTTTCCTCTCCTCGCTATTCTCTGAAACTCTGAATTCAAATGGGTATATCTTTCCTTTCCTCCTTTGCCTTTAGCTTCTCTGCTTTTCTCAGCTATTTGTAAGGCCTACTCAGACAACCATTTTGCCTTCTTGCATTTCTTTATCTTGAGGATGGTTTTGGTCACCTCCTCGTGTACAGTGTCATCCATAGTTCTTCAGGCACTCTATCGCCTGTTATCCCTTAAACATATTTGTCTCTTCCACCATATACTCATAAAGGATTTGATTTAGGTCATATCTGAATTGTCTGGTGGTTTTCTCTACTTTCTTTAATATAAGTCTGAATTTTGCAATAAGGAATCCATAAGGAGTTTCAATAAGGACCAGTCGGCTCCCGGTCTTGCTTTTGCTGACTGTATGGAGCTTCTCCACGTTTGGATTCAAAGAATATAACCAATCTACTTTTGCTACTGACCATCTGGTGAAATCCATGTGTAGAGTCAACTCTTTTGTTGTTGAAAGAGGATGTTTTCGATGACCAGCTTGTTCTCTTGGCAAAACTCTGTGAGCCTGTGTCCTGCTTCATTTTTTACTCCAATGCAATGCTGGCCTTCAGGATAGGCTTCATCAGTACGTTAACAGAGAACTTTCAAATAAACTAGCTGGATTTAGAAAAGGCAGAGGAACTAGAGATCAAATTGCTAACATCTGTTGGATCATAGAAAAAGCAAGGGAATTCCAGGAAAACATCTAATTCTACTTCACTGACTAAGCTAAAGCCTTTGACTGTTTGGATCAAAACAAATTGCAGAAAATTCTGAAAGAGATGGGAATGCCAGACCTTCTTACCTGCCTCCTGAGAAATATGTATGAAGGTCAAGAAGCAATAGTTAGAAGCGTACATAGAGCATTGGAGTGGTTCAAAATTGGGCAAGAGTATGACAAGGCTGTATATTGCTACCCTGCTTATTTAACTTATATGTAGAGTACATCATGAGAAATGCTGGGTTTGTTGAAGCTCAGCCTGGAATCAAGATGGCTGGGAGAAATATCTATGATCTTAGGTATTCAGATGACACCATCCTAATGGCAGAAAGTGAAGAGGAACTAAAAAGCCTCTTGAAGGTGAAAGAGGAGAGTGAAAAAGCTGGCTTAAAACTCAGCATTCAAAAAACAAAGATCATGGCAACCAGTTCCATCATTTCATGGCAAATAAATAGGGAAACAATGGAAACAGTGAGAGGTTTATTTTTTAGGACTCCAAAATCACTGCAGATGGTGACTACAGCCATGAAATTAAAGGATGCTTGCTCCTTGAAAGAAAAGCTTTGATCAACCCAGACAGCATATTAAAAAGCAGAGACATTGCTTTACAAATGAAGGTCCGCCTAGACAAAGCTATGGTTTTCCAGTGGTCATGTATGAACATGAGAGTTGGACCATAAAGAAGGCTGAGCACCAATCAGTTGATGCTTTTGAACTGTGGTGCTGGTGAAGACAAGGAGATCAGACAAGGAGATCAATCAAGGAGATCAAACCAACAAATCCTAAAGGAAATCAACCCTGAATACTCATTGAGAGAACTGATGCTGAAGCTGAAACTCTAATACTTTGGCCACCTGATGTGAAGAATTGACTCATTTGAAGAGACCCTGATGCTGGGAAAGATTGAGGGCAGGAGGAGAAAGGAGCCACAGACGATGCAACTTTTTGATGGCATCACTGACTCAATGGACATGAGTTTATGCAAATTCTGGGAGATAATGTAAGACGGAAGCCTGGTGTGCTGCAGTCCATGGGATCAGAAAGAGTTGTACATGACTTAGCAACTGAGCAACAGTAACAAATATCTGATAGATAGAGTCAAAAATCCTCAACAAAATATTAGCAAACATAATTCAACAATATTTATTTATTTTAATATAAATTTATTTATTTTAATTGGAAGCTAATTACTTTACAATATTGTATTGGTTTTGCCATNCCTTAAGACCCTTCACGGACTTATTAGTCTTTTTTTTGTTGTTGTTGTTGTTTTTTATTTTTTTAAATTTATTTATTTATTTATTTTTTAATTTGACTTTACAATACTCTATTGGGTTTGCCATACATCGACATGAATCCACCACAGGTGTATACAAGCTCCCAATCCCTACGTCAGGTTTGAACCCCTTGATATGATTTGCAAAGTCTTTTGGGACTTGGTCTCTCCTTACCTCTCTGCCTCATTTGTTGATTAATGATTCTTGCATCCTGTTTGTCCATACTGGGAGTGAAGTTGGAAATCAGGGATGCTTATATATCTAGAATTTTTGTGCAGGTTAAATTATACCGAAGACAGCTTTTCATTACTATCATTTCCTGTGTACTGTAATATTCCTGGGGGTCAAGGAAAGGCAGGATGTACTCTCATTTTTAAAATAAATACTATGAGGAAATGACTGTTATCATTCACTTATAAAATTATCATGTTGTAGGTGAATCATTGTTTACAATATTCAGAGAATAATTATATTTGGAACATTTTATTTAAAAAATAATGATTTTTAAAAATCGAACAATAATTGTTTTACAATGCTATGTTGGTTTCTGCCATACAAAAAAAAAAAATCAGTCATAGATAACTATATGTGTCCCCTCCTTCTGAAACTTCCCTCCCCAGCCCCCAACCTTTTAAATAAACAGATTGCTGAGAGAAATATATCAGGTTTCATGACTGGTTAAAAAAATGTGATTGGGTGAGTGATAATTGAATTTTGATACAGAGAAGGAAGGAGATTATTTCAATGAATGAGTAACTTGGTAGCTACGGAGATTTTTGCCTGCCTGGAAAAGACAATTTATTCTCCCCCTGTTGTCTCCTTTCTTTCTGAGGTCTTAAGTGACCTTTTAGAAACCCAGCTAAGGGCCTTCAGAATTTAAATATCAGGAACTTTGTTGGTAAAAGAAAATTTTGATTTTCTGGAGGAAGAATGGAAATCAAGGTTTAGTTAAGCAGTAATTGATTACAGTAGCTATAAACAAAGGCACTTCTTTACATCTGAATATTTTGAATTTTAGATATTTCTCTTCCATAATATGTTTACCCTTTGTAATTAGTATAGAATTAATTAATAAAAAAGATAACTTCATGATTTTTAAGTTTTATAGAAACAGTAAGATGCTGAGTCATCATCTTTTTAGGTTATCTGTGAAGTTGACCAGTTCACTAAAACCAGGGTATTAGCTTAGAGCAATGAAACTTCACTGTGACCTTCTGGAAGTACTGACTATATTTTTTACATTTTTATCATGGCACCTAGAAAAAGGACTGGGAAATAGTAGCAAATGTTGGTTGAATGACAGAGTGAATTAATCTGCAGTTCTAGTCTTGTATTTCTCAATCTGTTTTAGACAACAGACACATAGAACAAGCTTAATTAACCTAGAACAGTGATTCTCCAAGTGTGTCCTCTGGTCAGCAGCAAGAACATCACCTGAGAACTTGTTAAAGGTGCACATTTGGGGACTCCATAGCAAACGTACTCTGAGGGTGGGGTAATACCACCAATCTGTATTTTAAGTCCTCTGGGTGATTCTGTACACTCCCTGATAGCTCAGTTGGTAAAGAATCTGCCTGCAATGCAGGAGACTCCAGTTAGATTCCTGGGTCGGGAAGATCCACTGGAGAAGGGATAAGCTACCCACTCCAGTATTCTTGGGCTTCCCTTGTGGCTCAGCTGCTAAAGAATCTGCCTGTAAGGAGGGAGACCTGGGTTCGATCCCTGGGTTGGGAAGATCCCCTGCAGAAGGAAAAGGTTTTACCCACTCCAGTATTCTGGCCTGGAGAATTCCGTGGACTGTGTAGTCCATGGGATCGCAAATAGTTGGACACAACTGAGCAACTTTCACTTCACTTCACTTCAAGTTTGAAAACTACTAGCCTGAAACAACTTGATGCCTGCTGATGCAGGAGACACGAGACTCGACTTTGATCCCTAGGTCAGAAAGATCTCTGGAGTAGGAAATGGCAACCCATTCCAATATTCTTTTCTGGAAAGAAAGAATCCCATGAACAGAGGAGCCTGTCAGGCTTCAGTCCATGAGGTTGCAAAGAATCGGACACAACTGAGTGCGAGCATAAAATAAAGCCTAAAACAACAGAGGAAGCCACGTAGGATTGTCAGGACTGGAAACCAATTAACTTGGTCCAGCTACTCTTTTCCCAAAGGCTATGTGACCCTTTGCAAAGGGCAATGGAAATCTTGCTGGTTGCATTGAATGTGCCTGTCCTGAATGTGGAATTTTAGTTAGATGCACTTGTCTCTCCTACCAGGGAAATCTGAGCTGATGAAAATGATTCTCCCAACTGCTATTGTTTCATGGCTCTGTGTCAGTGATTTTATTTCCGGTATGTTTTCTTCTCCACATTGCCCATTTGACTAGCAGTGCCAGGCTAATTAAGGAATTAGAATGTGGCACCCATTTGAGGAGGTGTGTGATTCTCTTTCTGCATCCTGAGAACATTTTTGCAAACACTTTCTGGTTCATATTTTCTTTTTTTAATCAGGCAGAGACATTACAATTAAAATACCGTTAAAGTGATTCTGGCAAGTATTGCAATAAGCATGTTTTTTAATTAAAGGAAGAACAGGGGGATGCATAAGCAGCCTCAGTGAAAGGGGAGAATTTCCTCCGATATCTATTTTAATTGAAATGAAAAAAAGACTCTGGAAAAGCAGCAGCAGCCTGTGTGTGTGTGTGAATGTGTGTGTGTGTGAGTGTGTGTGTGTGTGTGTGTGTGTGTGACTCCCAGGTTGCTAGGTTGAGGTGTTCTGTGCTTGATTAATTAGTAGCCAGCCAGAGAGTCCATTGCCTTTGCCCCCAATCCTTAAAGCCTGATTTATGCCTCACCTCCCCCATGAATATGTGAGAGCCCCGGCATCTATTTCCTGAGCTCCTAGTGGATAGGATTATGGAGCGTGCCCTGAGCTCTTGGGGGCTCTCGTTTGCCAGCCAAATTGATTTTCCGCCTCTCTGGCCGGGGACAAGCCCACCTTGAAGGCTTCCAGGCTCTGCTCCAGTGGATCAGGCATAAGCCTAATCCGGATCTCACCAACAAAGGAAGCTGTGTGCATCCCCATCAGAATGCAAGCTCTGGGCTGTGGATGCCTCCCCTGAATGCTGGCCTTCTCTCCTTCCTCACCTTCTCCTGACACCTATCTGCATAGCAACAGAGTTCTGAGGGGTACAGTAGGGTGCAGCAGAGTACCCCAGCTCTGCCCCGTCACTCAGCCCACCCTCCTTATCCAGGGACAGCAGGACCCATCCATTCTGAATGTATGATCATCTCTAACTCTCCAGGGGAAGAGAATTCCATACGCTCCCCCTGTGGAATAACTGGAAAGGTAATACAATACAGGATGCTAAAATTTTTAAGGAATTATTCAGAGTTGACACAGAAAGCTGAATGGAGGCTCATCTATGTGGATAAGCAAACTGGGTAATTTACATCTGAAAATTTAGGTAGTTCAAGCTTTGAGTTCACGAATAATCTAGTTTGGTGACGCAGATTGATCTAATGAATTGAGGATTGTCAGATTTCTCCCTGCATCTTGCCTCCATACATCTCTGGGTTTCCTTCTGCTTAAAATGGGAGGCATTCTCCCCAAGTTCATTCATTACCTGGCACGTGTGTCCTAACCAAGTGTACTCTTTCTCTGCACCCTTTGCCCTCAGATCCTCCTCAAAATGACACTAAGTTTGCCATCGTCATCTGCCACCTTCCTAGTTCTTAAAGCTCTTCCAGGAACCCACCCCAACCTTTTGATTCCTCTCCAGTTCACTTCTTTCACTGACTCACCCAAAAGAATCATTCTACTTCCTCTCTTTAGTCTAGTCTGTAAATACTAGTTGATAGTCTTGTCTCTCTTCTGCTCTCAATCTACATGTCTGCCTAGGGAGACCTCATTCTCTTCTATATCTTCAACTCCTATTTATCTCACAAGTATTCAGTGCCTGCTTTCCAAACTCCCTGTATGACAGGCACCGTTCTAGGTACAGGGGCTACAACTACGAATTAAATACACCCCAATTTTCGTTCTCTTGGAGTTTATATTCATAAGGAAAACAGTCATATTGTATTTTGTGTTAGATTTTCTGAGCTGCATGGAGAACGATGCAGCAGGGGAGGAGGATCAGGAGCTGGGCGGTGGTTTGTGATAGTTGGGGGATTTGGACACAGTGAGGGCTGAGGCTGTGCTTCAGGGGAGCAAGGGTTGGAGTGGCAGAGGACTGTNTTTGTGTTAGATTTTCTGAGCTGCATGGAGAACGATGCAGCAGGGGAGGAGGATCAGGAGCTGGGCGGTGGTTTGTGATAGTTGGGGGATTTGGACACAGTGAGGGCTGAGGCTGTGCTTCAGGGGAGCAAGGGTTGGAGTGGCAGAGGACTGTGAGCTGGGGGGAAGAGATGGGGGAGAGGGGACCGGAGAGGGCCAGCCCTGCTGGGTTTGGTGGGCTTTGACACTGTATGTGGTGGGAGCTGTTGGAGAATTCCCAGCAGAGAGGTGATGTGATGAAGTTTACATTAAAAATCACATTGTCGTTTTGAGAGTAGACCCTAGGGTTGGGGCAGGGGCAGAGCAAATAGCTGAGCTACAAGGCTTTATGGTTACTTGGAGATGAGATGTCACTTAGATCCCAGTGATGGACGTGCAAGTGGTGAGAATGGGCCGGATCACAGGGATGTTGAGGAAGGAAGAATGCACAAGGTTTTTTGGAGCCTCGGTTGTGGTGTGAGAGAGTAAATGTTACCTTCAGGACTTTCAAACTGAGCAATGGCAGGGATGGAGTTGCCATTTATGGAAATGGGGCAAGACAAGAAGCTCACTTTTTGGATGTTCTAAGTCAAGAAAACTTTGAGACATCCATATAGACATACCAAGAAACAGATGGGTCTACGAGTCTTGAACTGAGGGCAGAAGTGGGCCTTGGGAGTCATCTGGGAGTCATCAGCGATTAGTGTACGATGGCGTTTGAAACCTTAAGACAAGGTGAGAAAAGCAAGGCCATGTTCATAGAATGATTGGAAAAGTGATCAAAGGACTGAGTCTTGTGACATTTCAAGTGTCAGTGGTTGGGAGAGTCAGGAGGAGTCAGGCAGGAGAGTCAGGCAGAGGAGGCTGGGAGGAGAGGCTGGGATTGGGGAAGGATCCAAGAGAGCACAGAACTGGGCGGCCGGGGGATGGAGCAGCAAGGAAGGACTGAGCAAGCATGTCAGATGCCATGATGCGCAGCAAAGGTGAGCGCCGAGCACTCAGCCTTGGATTCAGCAGTGTGATTGCCACTTGTGACCTCGATAGGACCAGTTTTCGTGGAATGGCCAAGCAAAGCCCTGCTGGGGAGGGTTCCACAGAGACTACAGGAAAAGGATTGGGATAGAAGATACAGCCAGTTCTTTTCTGGTGCCACATGGGATCCTAGTTCCCTTCGTGTTAGCCACTCAGTCATGTCCGACTCTTTGTGACACCATTGACTGCAGCCCACCAGGCTCCTCTGGCTATGGCATTCTCCAGGCAAAAATATTGGAGTGGGTAGCCATTCCCTTTTCCAGGGGATCTTCCTGACCCAGGGACTGAACCCGAGTCTTCTGCATTGCAGGCAGATTCTTTACCGTTTGAGCCACCAGGGAAGCCCTCTACTCCCCCAACCAGGGATTGAACAGGCACCTCCATCCAGTGAAATCTCAAGTCTTAACCACTGGACTGCCAAGGAAGGCCCTTGATGAGTATATTCTTGTATGGTATAATATTTATACTCTAAGTGTTTTCTGTAATGGGGAAAATAGCTACAACTGTGTATTTGTTTTTCTTTAAAACACACTCATGCACACCAAATCATTTTGTGGTTATTACAGAGGATGGCTAATTGTGGGGTTAGCCCAAAGTAGGTTTTGATGTACTTTGCAAACATTCACTAGCTGCTAAAAGTCTCTTTTACTTCCTTTTAAAAGAAATAAAAGAGATGTTTAATGGAAAGAAATGATTACAAGTAAGAAGTTGTGTTCATTTACTTATTTTGGAGGGGAAGTAACAATAATGATGGTTGATTGATTTTTATAAAATTACCCAAGGTCACTCGTGGGACGTACTCAGCTTTCATGAACAATCATAACAAGCAGTGTCACGGTCAGAGCCAAAGGCTGATTTAAGCCCTGCTCTTTACTTCAGCTTTCAGAAAGGGGGTCAAGCTCTATAAAGTGGAGAAACAAAGTCCTCCCACTTCCCTCTCATATTCAAGTAACTCTTCTTTAAAGCAGCTCGGTATATATTTGTCTTAAGCTAATAAAGTGTGCAATGAAACACGTGGGGCCTTGGCACAGAGGTAGATTGAATATAAACCTCCTGTTCTTTTACACCAAGAAGCTTTTACCTTGGTTATCACATACAATTATTTCAACCGAAATTAGCTGAATTCCACAACAAATGTGTGTTCAATCGTGTCTGACTCTTAGTCAGCCACGCTCCTCTGCCCATGGAATTTTCCAGGCAAGAATACTGGCATGAAGTGTCATTTCCTACTCTATGGGATCTACCTGACCCAGGGATCACACCCAGTCTCTTGTGTCTCCTGCACTGGCAGACAGATTCTTTACCACTAACACCACTTGGGAAGTCCCAAATTTCATAACAAACTTTCTTCCATATTTACCTAGATTTCCTTATACATACTTGCCACTGATAAAGTAAAGAAGGAAGGCTTTTCTGCAGGGAATCACATTAACTAATTACTCCTACTTACAGTACTCTTGCCAATGCAAATTATTTTTGGGAGGCTGAGCTTTTCTCCCTTCATTAGTGTTGTTATTAGGTCCCATCAGTAAATGACTTTTTCAAATTTCTACCAATTTAATATTTTACTTGATAGTACAAGGGGCAAGTCCCCGATTTGTAAATTTACCCACTAATCCTTGTAATCTGCCTCAAATCCTTTTCAAAATGAGGTGAGTATATCAACATTAATAAAATTAAAATAAACCTCATATAAACAAGCCATAGGCAAACTTACCTAAATAAGTAACATGTCTTTTTTCTTAAAAGTAACTATGATAAATAATGAAATTAATGAAACAATGAATGAAAAGTGTTTCCTAATTAATGAACAAGCTACCTGGTAGGGTTTGCAAAGTGGGTAGAACGTGAGTGTCTCTGTTAAGTGGTCCTGGGTTCTGGTGCTCGCTCTGCTTCCCCCTGCTCACTATCTGCGCTGAAATACAGAGCGTGATGTTGACCTCCTAGGCTTGTTTGGAAAGGTTGTTTCAGACAACATCGCTAAAGATATTGGCATAGGATATGTGCTTAATACATGTCAGTTCCCTTGTTTTCCCCATCATCTCATTTGAATTCCTCACTGTGCAGGTAATCTCTTTCTCAAGTGACATTCACAGTTCCCTGGTGGTGTCTGGAGAACAAGAGGTCCATGTCTCCATCAGTGTCAAATGCACACTTGATTGCACTCTTTGTGGATGTAGATGTCAAGTGTTCTAGAGACAGAAGGAGCCTCAGTGGATGCATAACTCTGCTCCACATGCCACCGAGGAGCAAATAGGCCGTCTCTTGGCACTGAGTGGGACAGATTTGGAAACTGAGAAGTCCAAGGCCCAGCAAGTTTGTGAGACTTACTGATGATCATTCAGAGGCCAATACCAGAGTGGGGACAGGTATCTGATTCAATACTCTGTCTCCATCATGGTTCATCTCAGTTCAGATTTCCTGCCTATTGATAATGGTGCGACCCTTTGTTGGACCCTTTGTTCAACCTGTGTTCCACTAGTTGAAGATCTGGGACATTAATGATACATGGCTGTGAGAGAAAATGTTCTAGTGAATGCAAGAAGGTAGCCTGTACCACAGGTCGTATTTCTTCCCTCTTGTTCACAGCAAGATTCATTTATTGTTGTTCAATCATTCAGGTGTATCCTATTCTTTTCGACCCTATGGACTTCAGCATGCCAGGCTTCCCTGTCCTTCACTATCTCCTGGAGTTTGCTCAAACTCCATGACTCAAATGAGTCAGTTATGCCATTCTAATCATGTCATCCTCTTCTCCTCCTGCCTTCAATCTTTCCCGGCATCAAGGTCTTTTCCAATGAGTCCAATCTTTGCATCAGGTGGCCAAAGTATTGGAGCTTCAGTTTCAGCATCAGTCCTTCCAATGAATATTCAGANGCCATTCTAATCATGTCATCCTCTTCTCCTCCTGCCTTCAATCTTTCCCGGCATCAAGGTCTTTTCCAATGAGTCCAATCTTTGCATCAGGTGGCCAAAGTATTGGAGCTTCAGTTTCAGCATCAGTCCTTCCAATGAATATTCAGAGTTGATTTCCTTTATGATTGACTGGTTTGATCTCCTTGCTCACCGAGGGACTTTGAGTCTTTGCCAGCACCACAGTTTGGAAGCATCAATTCCTTGACATGGGACTCATTACTGCATTTCTAATGATTATTCTTGTCATTGTAATGACAATGGAAGGGAAAATTAAAGTCAGACTTTAAAATCAGCATTGCCAGCAGGCCCTTTGAAAGACTTTTCACGCATCAAACCTGTAGGTCACCAAAGGAGAGTTGCTTCTTGGGTCAGTCACCTTAGTGTGTGATCAATTTGCCATTTTTGAAAAAGGGACATCAGGACAACAGAGGCTGAGGTGTTGGAAAGAGGTGGCCTTTTAGAGGGGCTTGACAGGTGAGGGTCTCAGAAACAGGGGCTATTCTCAAGCTTGTTAAGATACAACCACTGGAATGACTAAGAATCAAATATTTCCAGTCTCCCCTTTCCTGTGGCTCCAGATTTCCTTGAGAAGCAAGGAAATCATGACAGAGTTGATGGTAGGCTAAGGCACCATGATCGGCAGTTCCACTCAGCTCTGTTCAATGGAACAAAATAATTCCTTGTGGAAATTAGGGTCTATTATCCAAAGAAATACAGTAGGAAATGACACTCTACCCCAGTTATCTTGCCTGGAAAATTCCATGGGCAGAGGTGTCTGACAGACTACAGTCCATGGGGCTGGAAAGAGTCAGACACGACTGAGAGACCGAGCCTATCCAAAGAAAAGGATAATGGATGTTGGCCAGCTAAAGTGCAAAACATTTCACAATGCCATCTAATTACGCTTGCTTTTACCGTGTCTTACAATTGTGGCATTACTTTCTTCGATTCCTATTTCCTGTTTACTGTTTCCCTGTTTTTTTAAACTTAATTTTCTAAGCTGCTATTACGTGGTGAAATGGTGATCTTCTCATTTCTTATTTAGCCACTCCTAAATTTCTAGGCATTTAGGTTATTGTGACTAAAAACACTATAAATAAAGCTGCTGTGAATTGTGATAGCTAACCTAAGCTGACTTAGTAATACTGTGTTTCTGCTCCTTGATGTCAGATGACTCAACTGTGCTTCTAGGAAAGAAGGTGAGATAAATCTAAATTTCAGCAGAATCATATAAATGAAGATGGTTTCATCAGACATTATAACTGTCAAAAGAAGGTGAGCCTCATCTTCCTAGAGTCTGAGTGTCTTCTCTTGGCTCTTAGGAGGGAAGTTGATCTTCCTGGACCTGGGACCCATTGAACTCAGGACACACTCCATCCTTGTTTCTGATGGTGGAGAACTCCGGATTGGATCTGAGGACAAGCCGTTCCAAGGCAAAGCTCGGATCAAACTCTATGGGAGCGCCTACTCTGCCCGCTTCTTCCCATATGGAGTCAAGTTCCTGGCGGTGAGGAATGGAACCCTTTCCCTTCATGGTGAGTAAGGCAACTGGCCGGAGGAAGTGAGGTAGAGCTTTGTCTAGCCAAGGTACAGACAATGGGGAAAATGGCTAAAACTACTTACATCTCTTAGGCTGTTAGTTGCTGAGGCAACAAAGTGAATTAAAGCATGGGCACTATTTCCTTAAATAAGGAATATTTAATATTATTATTTTTTTACTGTAGCATTTGCCTTGCAATGTTGTGCTAGCGTCTGCTGTATAGAAAGTAAATCAGCTNCATTACTTTGCCAACAAAGGTCCATCTAGTCAAGGCTATGGTTTTTCCAGTGGTCATGTATGGATGTGAGAGTTGGACTGTGAAGAATGCTGAGTGCCGAAGAATTGATGCTTTTGAACTGTGGTGTTGGAGAAGACCCTTGAGAGTCCCTTGGACTGCAAGGAGATCCAACCAGTCCATTCTGAAGGAGATCAGCCCTGGGATTTCTTTGGAAGGAATGATGGTAAAGCTGAAACTCCAGTACTTTGGTCACTTCATGTGAGAGTTGACTCATTGGAAAAGACTCTGATGCTGGGAGGGATTGGGGGCAGGAGGAGAAGGGGACGACCGAGGATGAGAAACTCTGGGAGATGGTGATGGACAGGGAGGCCTGGTGTGCTGCAATTCATGGAGTTGCAAAGAGTCGGACATGACTGAGCGACTGAACTGACTGACTGACTGACTGACTGACAGCCTTAGTCAATTTTAATCTTTGACTAAGTACTAGGATAGTAATTTCTGAATGATTGAATAAGTCACTCTGAGTCCATTCTCTGGATCAAACCCA
The DNA here is from genome assembly GCA_006410875.1 of Neotragus pygmaeus. Taxonomy (NCBI): domain Eukaryota; kingdom Metazoa; phylum Chordata; class Mammalia; order Artiodactyla; family Bovidae; genus Neotragus; species Neotragus pygmaeus. The sequence continues at coordinate 77,744 of SJYV01003904.1, read as the reverse complement.
GGTCTCCTGTATTTCAGGTGGATTCTTTACCATCTGAGCTACCAGGAGAGCCCAAGAATACTGGATTGGATAGCCTATCCCTTCTCCAGGGAATCTTACCTTTCCAGGAATTTAACTGGGGTCTCCCGCATTACAGGCAGATTCTTCACCAGCTGAGCTACCAGGGAAGCCCTATTCTCTGATATAAATACAGTTGAATCACATGATTTTTTTTTTTCTTAAATGGGAACTTTAGAAACAAAATAAAATATTTAGAAATAAGAACCAAGGCAAAAGGTAGGATGCAATGTGTGTGTCTCTACTAAGGAAATGCATTTATATATCTGTCTTCATTGGACTGAGATAACTTCTAAAAACCTTCACAATTCATTTCTGACTCTCCAATGCCTTATACAGCACCTGCGTGTGAAAGTCACTCAGTCATGTCTTACTCTCAGTGACCCCATGGGCTGTAGCTACCTGGTTCCTCTGTCCATGGAATTCTCCAGGCAAGAATACTGGTGTGGGTTGCTATTTCCTTCTCCAGAGGAACTTCCCCACCTGGGGATTGAACCTGTGTATCCTGCACTGCAGGCAGATTCTTTAACATCTGAGCCGCCAGGGAATTTCAGGGTGTAAATAAAAAGAGAAAAGAAGGAAGAAAAATTGTACAGTGATAAAATACACATTTTTCCAAAGCAGAGAATAATTGAATATATAAATCAGCGTCAGAGCAATAGGGTTGACATGGTTCCACCTTTAAGGAAGTGAAATTTTCTTTCTCTTTTGACATAGCTGATTACACTGAGAATGTTGGTTCACATTAAGTTTCCAGTGTCTTTTCATCCACATTCTGTTTCATTATGACTTGAACTGCTCTCTTGTCCAGTCTATTGTTCTAAATTCAGATATTCACCACTCATGTAGATTAAGAGATGGCTGTCATATTTACTAAATATCTAATCGCTCTATTCCAAGGGTTTTCTGGAGAACAAATGTTGTGACAATAGTTGTTGTTTGGGATGAGCAAAATTACCTCTGAGCAATTTATGAAAGGACAAATTTCAAAGTAATTACAGAAACTTTTAATTTTTTTCCAGGGTCACTGTGAGTGAGATATTTCCGAAGACTTATTGTATTTAATTGTCATAGCAATCCTGAAAAGTGTCTTATAAGTTAGGACACTGAGACAGAAAGAATATAAAGATTTTCCCAAAGGAGGAAAAAAATGACATTTAATTCTACAGCCCAGATGACCAAGTGAAATACTTAATGGGTGGCATTCTTGACCTGATTTTTTGTGAGATAATAAATCTTCAGGCAATTTGTTTAAAGACTAAGATCCCATCCTTTGGAAAGAAAGTGTCTCTGAATATTTTCTATTTTCCCTGACACCCTCACTATGCAATGATGATTAGTCAGATTGGAGGAAATACCTGCCACTCTGATGGGTGGCCGGCATAGAGATACATTTGCTTCTATTCTGAATCTGAAAGAAGGTCTTCAGACAATCAGGTCAATCTTGATAATCAATGAAGAAAAACTTCAGGACTGGTTCATTGTGATTTCCTAGCCAAAAGTGCTGGGAAGCTATTTGTTAGAATTTTAAAGGAAGCTGGTTGAGACAAAACCAAAGAAAAATAATATTTCAGAAAGGGAGGAAACATTAAATATCAATTAAAATCATTTTTTATACTATTATGATAAACATTATTCACAATGTGCTAAATTCACCTTAAAGATTAATGAAACATTTCCTATATATTAAAATAAATAAAGATGAGTGTTTGGAAGTAACAGACTATTTGGGCCAGTTAAAAAGATTTTGTTGCCCTTTTCTGCCATGATCTAAGTGCAACATTGTAATGTTTCTACTAAAGACAAAATTCTGTCTTTAGTATTATTTTATATATTTAATACTATGTATTTAGTACTAATTTTAGTAATATTTTGTGTATTTGTTTTAGTATTTTACATAAAATATAAACAATATACACAAATATACTATTTAATGTATTTATTTTTAGTACTAGTTTATGTATTTAGTACTAACTGACTTCTATGAGCTTTTGGATCAATTTAGCCATCATGAAAAATAGCACTGATTTAAATGCCCTTCTTTACTTTCAGTTCCACTTTCACCCAAAGTCAAGTTTTAGCTCATTGTATTTCTTTCTGGAAGAGGGTTATTCAAGCGACATCTTCTTATTATGGAGGGAAATTTGGGGAAATAACAGTTTCTTGGCTATGAGCCACTGTCACTAAAATAATTGGTGGTTTAGTTGGGAAATAAACTAAGATATATTTGAATTCCAAGGTTTAAATAAACTGTTGAGTTACAGAGGTAAGAAATTCAAGGTAGAAAATTGAAGAATTTACCATTTAAAATTTTGATAGGTATTTAAAAATCCTATTCAACTGCTAAAAAAATGGAACCCTCTCATTTTCACAAATGTCTCAATTAAATTATTCACATTATTTTATGAGAGTGCTTGGTTTCCATAAGTTCATACTTAAAAAATACCAGGTTCCTTCTTGGAAGCAAATATATGCAGACTTCCATCCTAGAGACTCCTGTGATATATAATTGTACACTTTAAAAGGCAAATTTTATAGTATGTGGATTATATATCAATTAAAAAAATAAGCAAATAGGAAGTAGAAGAAAAATATGAGATTATTTTTTAACAGACATGTTGTTATGGGCTGAATCGTATACCTTCAAAACTCATATGCTGAAATCCTAACATCCAGAATGTGACTGTATTTGGAGCTAGGGCCTCTAAAAAGGTAGTTAAGGTAAAATGAGATAATATTGATGGGCTCAAATCCAATATACCTGGCATCCTTATAAAGAGATTGAGATGCAGATATGGACAGGAGACCATCTGAAGACAATGAAAGAAGATTCTATCTACAAGATAAGAAGACCACAGGAGAAACCAGTCCTATCCCAACTAGATCTCAGACCTCTAGCCTCCAAAGCTGTGAGAACATAAATTCAGGTAGTTTAAGCTTTCTGGTCTATGGTGCATTGTCACGGCAGCACTAGAAAACAAATATACATGTTATCTTCATTTTAATAGTTTTTGCTTGATTTCTTTTTGACCTGTTTACATACAGCAACATACTTTTATCTTTATGCTAGATAGCCTAACGTGTCAGAAATCATTTGCCTTACGGTTTTCAGGTGTTTTATTTTTTATATTTGCTCAGATAGTGCAAGTGAGGTGAGAGCCACTGTTTAACTTTTAATATCTTTATTGTGCTATTCTTAATATACTTGAAATGATCTCTTCAGTGATACCATTTTCTTTGTAATTAAATGTAGTGATTGGATTTTACTGTATGTTTGAATATCTACCTAAAAGGTGCCTTCCTCCTTACTCACTTTCTGCTTTCAAATTGCCCTGATTAGTGATAAAAACCAAAGAAATTGGAAGCGTAGTATTGAAGTTTGAACAAGCAGAGTAGCGATTTACCTTTTTCCTCCCATGTATACACACTCCACGTTTTGGAATGGTTGTCGGATTGCACTGAGGAACCTCAATTTGGGCTTGCTTATGAACAAGGGCAAAGGAACTGAGGCCTCCTGAAAGCATCTAACCTTTACCTAAGATTTTCTAGAATGCCTCCTGTGGCCATTTCTTTAGAGAAAACTAGATGAAAAGGTTATACTTGAGTTCTCTTTTTTGAGAAGGAGATAACTAGGTCTGATCTTCATGACTACTTATTTCCTATGTAAGTTTTTTTCTTTAATCAAGAAATATGCTAACCAGCTGTTCTCAGAATTTTCTCACATTTTTTCCTCAATGTGTGACTTTGAGACATATTGGCAAGAGAAGGTGTGAATATTCAAATGAATTTCCTAGAAAGGATATCAAATCTACTTAAATTTAAAAAATTTTCTTTAGTACAACTTTTTTTTTCCTATTGGAAAGTGCAAATGCATTAGATGGGAGCAAACCCTCATTGTAAAAGCTGCTTTGGGGAAATTCACAAATATTCATATCTTTTTTTTTTCTGTGTTCTCTTCTATCTCATAGATACAAGCATTGCCTGGGCACTGGGAATGCTGTTGGGCAAAAATATAGGTATGCAATCAGGTTTATGAACAGCCTATAGCTTAGTAGGGAAGATGATATCAAATAAATAATGACATAAAAAATCACATACATTATGGTATAAATGATCAATTATTGGTTTGACGTGGTCCTAAAGAAGAGAAACAGAGTACTCTGAGGATGTGGACTACTGAAATTTATCCTTATCTTTGTGGCCAGTAGGCTAGTAAGTCTTCCCCAAGACTGATAAGGAAGGAAGAGCCTAAATCATTCAGTTCCAGGTTAAAGATTTTGGCTTTTATCTTGAGAAAAATGAGAAAGCACAAAATAGCTATAAAAATGAAGTCATAATCAGAATCACATTTTACAAAACAACCCTGCAGAAAATGGATTTAAGAGGTGATGGAAGGAGGTGAATGAACTGGGCTTCGTGGTAGTATATTATGATAGATAGAGTGATGGCTTCAATGTATGTGTTGACAGTGAGTAATGTAGCAAAGGGGACAGATTCTTAAGACATTCAAGTAGAGATAATAAGACTTGGGATGATATGTACGAATGTGAGAGTTGGACCATAAAGAAGGCTGAACACTGAAGAACTGATGATTTCAAATTGTGTTGCTGGAGAAGACTCTTGAGAGTCCCTTGGACTGCAAGGAGATCAAACCAGTCAATCCTAAAGGACATCAACCCTGAATATCCTTTGCGAGGACTGATGCTGACGCTGAAGCTTCAATACTTTGGCCATCTGATGTTAAGACCCGACTTTAGAAAAGAGTCCTTTTCCTTGATGCTGGGAAAGATTGAAGGCAACAGGAGAAGTGAGTGGCAGAGGATGAGACAGTTCAATAGTATCACTGACTCAATGGACATGAATTTGAGCAACCTCTGGGAGATGGTGAAGGTGAGAGAAGCCTGGCACATTGCAATCCATAGAGTGACACATAGTCGGACATGACTTAGTGACCAAACAACAACAAAGAATGACATGGGTGGTGAAAAATAGAAGTAAATCAAGGATGAATCCACAATTTCTGGTTTGAATAACTGGATGGAGGGGAGCACCATTTACGGAAATACAGTGTATGTTGGTTGTACTTTATAATCATTAAATCAGTATGTATACATCTGGAAGGCTATAGGACTCATCAGTTCAAGGGTGGAATATTCAAATAGCTCTGGTTTAAAGTCTACTCACTTACATAGAAATCCCACATCTTTGTGGTAACTTCTAGAAATTCTGAAAGAACTGTATGTGTTTCTGTATGTATAACTATAGTCATTAAACTATCTAGGACTCTGACCCTAGTATCTTTTTGTGTTCTAGAGTATGATTTGAGGGTTCTGCCTCCAATAGTAGAAGCCCCAGTTTTCTTGCTCCTGTTGCCCTCTGTTACATTGAGATAACCTACTGCTGCTGATAGTGGAGGTCATCCTCATGACTGCCAGCAAATCCGAGATGTTAGCTGGCAGTATTAGCTACTCTGAATAGAACTCCAAAACCCTGGTACCAGTAGGGGATCTGCACTGTCTAAAATTGTTTCACAATTAAGAAGTGAAAATCTTTTTTCTTCTTCTCTCATTTATGGTAGGATCAGCTGGAAGAATTAGGCTCCAAAGCATTCCAAAGAATCTTCACTTCATTCAACCTTGGGAGTGCATCATCAGTAGGGTGCTGGGTTCAGATGGTTTCCTGTTCCAGTTTTGGTAGCAGCCCTGTACCTGAAATGGTTTTTTGTCTCCATCTCAAAGGACTCACATCTGTTGACTCCTTCCTTTTATGTTGCATTCTCTTTTATGGGACTCTGTTGTACATTTTTGCAGCATGGTTTATATTTGGGGCTCCCCAAGTCTATCAGAAATGTCTCTATATTATGCATTTTCCTCACCATAATGGCAGGTTCTAATCTCTCTTCTCTAGCATCCACACTCCTTCTCCTTGGACTATATATAAATTAATACAGGTAATTAGATCCTCCAGAGAATGAGTGACCTGACTCAATATAACACTATAGTTGTGAGATAATGCTGGATTATATAAGAGTATTTTGCATTTTAGTTTCTAATGTCAAATGTTTGAAAACAACATAAGCCTTACCAAAGACAACTTCACTTTACTATTTTTAAATTTAAAAAAATTCATTTTATGTTAGCACATAACTGACTAACAATGTTGTGTTAGTTTCAGGTGTATAGCAAAGTGATTCAGTTTTCCGTATATTTGTGTCAATTCTTTTTCAAATTCCTTTCCCATTTAGGTTATTACAGAATACTGCTATACAGTAGGTCCTTGTTGGTTATCTATTTTAAAACAGCAGTGTGAACATTTAAGGTTTTAAAATAAAAAATTTCAATAAAGGGGTGTATATGTGGGTGGGTAAGACACCACTTCCTGGTATGGGAAAATCGGCTGAATGTATACAGTAAACTCAGGGAAACTTTCAGGCTATATATGTACCCAATGCACTCCTACCTCTTCTTGCAGACTCTGCTAATAAGATTAATGTTTCAAGGTTATATATAAGCTCACCTCAAAAAACTGAGTGTTTTTTTTTTTTTTCTATGCTACATGACTTTCCATGATGTTGCCATGATTGATCTGGTTTTGTTACTAGTTTGGTGACTTGAAATGGCAACCCACTCCAGTATTCTTGCCTGGGGAATCCCATGGACAGAGGAGCCTGACATGTTTACAGTCCATGGGATCTCAAGTGTTGAACACGACTTAGCAACTAAACCACCACCACAGTTTTCTTGGATACTTTGAACTGGTTTTGGGTATAAACTTTATTTTCATGTCTTAAAATATGGGAGGTAACACAGAGCCTTTAGAAATATTCAATTATTAATTTTGTGAGATTATTACAAGATTGCCTTTCTTTGGGAGAAGGAAATGGCAACTCACTCCAGTATTCTTGCCCAGAGAATCCCATGGACAGAGGAGACTGGCGGGCTACAGTCCATGGGATCACGAAGGATTAGACATGGCTGAGCAAGGAACACACACCTTTCTCTTAACATTTAAAGAGACAGATATAGCAATCTATATCTACGGTGGAAAGCGTCTCAGCATTAGGTAGCTCACTAACTTGAAATGTTTAGCTAACACGCAGAGGTGAGGCCAAAAACTCTGAGCATCAGGGACTGTGTGGCCAAGGAAGAGGAAAGGAATTCACTCTTGCAGTCGGGGGTGCAGCAGATTGCCCTACCACAGTCAGCCCGAGACTGCGGACCTTGGAAGTACGTACAAGTTGAACTATGGCCATATCTGAATCTGAACTGACCTCAGAAGGCCTGGTCCAGAGGCCTTCCTGGAAATATCGGAGGACCTCCATGGTAATCAGATTGTCGGATGCTCACTGTGCAGCGAGGACAATGGAATTCTTCTTACTGCCTCTCTCTCTCTCCCCCTGTGTATGCGTGCGCACACACACAGTGTCTTTTTTCTTTTTTATATCATTCTATTGTTACTCTTTATTATTCCTTTAATTTTTATATTTCAGCTTACTTTTTGCTTTTTAACAACTTATTTTTAAATAAATTTATTTTATTCTAGTTTTCTTATTTTTATATTGCTCTTTTAAAAAATATTATATTTTCCCCACATGTTCTTGATTGTGTAGTTTTGCTATCTAGTTTTTCGGATTTATTTTCACATATGGATGTTTTGTTTATTGGCTCATGTAATCTCTTCTGGTTCCTGTTTTTATTTATTTTCACTTTTCTCTCTCTTTTCTTTTTGCAGAAGTGAGTTTCTTTGTGTGTTCTTGTCTGTTGAGTGGTTTTGTTTTTTAACCATTTTTTTTTCTTGGGGGTTTGTCTATCCATTCTTTATTTTATTTGTAAGTTTGGTTGACTTCATCTCTTTTTTTTTACCCTCTATCTCTTTCTTTCTCTATCTCTTCTATGCTGTGTGGCTTATGGAGTCTTGGGGCTACAGTAAAGAATTAGAACTGAACCTCTGAGGTGGGAGACGTGATTCCAGGACACTGGACCACCAGAGAACTCCCGATCCCTTGAAACACTGATAGATGAGAGCCCTCCCAAAGGTCTCCATCTCAACATAAAGACAAGACCTTACCAGAAAGTCAGCAAGCTCCAGCAGTGGATGCATCATGCCAAACAGTCAATAAAACAAAAACACAATCCTGCCCATTAACAGACAAGGTGCCCGAAGCCATACCAAGCCCAGGGACAGTGCAAAACACACGACTGGAATCAGCACTGCCTTTCAGAGGGAAAAGATCTGGCTATGCCCACAAGAACACAGACAAGAATCCTAGCAACCAGATATCCTTCACGAGGCACTGGCCCTCCCAACCCACTGTGGGCAAACTTCACAAGTAAGAGTAACTATGACCTTGCAACTCATAGAAAGGATATACTAATTATAGTAAATCGAACAAAATGAAATGACAGAGAAACATGCAGCAGACAAAGGAAAACTATAAAAACCCCAAAGACCAAATATATGGAGCAGAAATAGGCAATCTACTTGAAAGAGAATTCAGAGTAATCATAGTAAAGATACAAATTGAAAGATAAAAGTCGTATGATCATCACAATAGATGCAGAAAACTCATTTGATAAAATTAAGAACACATTTATGATAAAAACTTCAAAAAATAGTCATAGAAGGAAGCTACCTCAACAGAGTAAAGACTATATATGATAAAGCATAGCAAACATTCTCAGTGGTGAAAAACTGAAAGCATTCCCTTTAAGATCGGCAAGAGAAGGGTGCCTACACTCACTTCTATTGTTCCACATAGTTTTGGAAGTCCTAGCTATGGCAATCAAAGAAGAAAAATAAACAACAGGAATATGGGTTGGAAAAGAAGAATTAAATAAAACTCTCATTGTTGCAGATGACATGACACTATACATAGAAAACGGTAAAGTTACTATCAGAAAATTACTAGAGCTAATCAGTGAATTTAGCAGTCACAGGATACAAAATCAACACACAGATATCACTTGCATTCGTATATGCTAACAATAAAAAAATCAGAAAGAGAAATTAAGGAATCAATTTCATTCGCCATTGCAACAAAAAGAATAAAATATCTAGGAATAAACTGCCTAAGGAGAGGAAGGAACTGTATGAGACAGTTATAAGACACTGCTGAAAGAAATCAAAGATGACATAGATGGAGAGATATTCCATGTTCCTGGTTTGAAAGAATCAATATTGTGAAAAAGATATATATACTACAAAATGCAGCCTACAGATTCAATGTGATCCCTATCAAATTACCAATGTAATTTTTCACAGAACTAGAACAAAAAATTTCACAATTGTTTGGAAACACAAAAGACCTAATTAGACATGAAAAGATGCTCAGCATCACTCATTATTAGAGAAATGCAAATCAAAGCTACAATGTGATACTACCTCACACCAGTCAGAATGGTCATCATAAAAAATTCTACAAATAATAAATTCTGGAGATATTGTGGAGAAAATAGAAGCCTCTTGCATTGTTGGTGGGAATGTAAATTGATACAGCTAGTATGGAAGAGAGTATGGAGATTCCTTAAAAAAACTAAGAATAAAACCACCATATGACCCAGAAATCCCACTCCTAGGCATATACCCTGAGGAAACCAAAACTGTAAAAGACACATGTACCCCAGGGTTCACTGCAGCACTATCTACATTAGCTAGAACGTGGAAGCAAGCTAGATGTCTATCCACAGATGAATGAGTAAAGAAACTGTGGCACACATATACAATGGAATACTACTCAGCCATAAAAAGGAACACATTAGAGTCAGTTCTAATGAGGTGGATGAACCTAGAGCCTATTACACGGAGTGAAGTAAGTCAGAAAGAGAGAATTACAATTATTGTATACTAATGCATATATACGGAATCTAGAAAGATGGTACCGATGAAATTATTTACAGGGAAGCAATGGAGACACAGATATAGGGAATAGACTTATGGTCATGGCGGGGGTGGGGTGGAAGAAGAGAGTGAGATGTATGGAAAGAGTAACATAGAAATTTACATTGCCATATGTAAAGTGATAGCCAGTGGGAATTTGCTGTGTGATCCAGGGAATTCAAACAGGGGCTCTGTAACAATCTAGAAGGGGGGATGGGGAGGGAGATGGGAGCGAGTTTCAAGAGTGAGGGGACTCTTCCCTTTAAAAATGAACCAATTTATACATTATAAATAATAAGCATGAGTATTTTTTTCCCCACACATTGTCAAGAGTGGGCATCATTAACCTTCAATCTTTGTCAATATGTTGTGTGAATAATTATTTCGAATGTCTTATGTTTTAAGAATTATGAGGCTATTTAATTATCTATTGCTGTGTAACAAATCATCCCAAAGCTTGGCAGCTTAGCACAACAAACATTTATTATCTCACAGTTTCTGTGGAAACAGGGATACGGACGACAGGTGTAGCTTAGCTGGAAACCTCAGGCTCAGCCTCTCAGGCAGGCTGCCATCAAAGTATTGGCAGGGGCGACAGTCATCTCAAAGCTCAACTGGGGGCAAGTCCCCTTCCAATATTGCATGCATGGTTGCTGGCAGGTCTTGTGTCTTTTCCATGTAGATATCTCCACCCGCACGCTGAGTGTCCTCTTGACATGGCAGCAGGTGGTCCAAGGATGCTGAAGCCAAAGAAAGGAAGCTGCAGCTCTTAATAATGGTAATAACATACATCACTTTTGCTTTTTCTATTTGTCAGAAACTGTTGCCAGATCCAGCCCATACTTAAGAGGAGGATAATACACAAGGATAAGAATCAGTAGGAGACACCTTAGGGACTGCATATCTACCAGGGATATAGAACAACTTTTTTTCTGTGCATGTGACTTGGTGTGCGTCCTGTAAAGATACTTCAGGATGTTTATATTTTCAGGCTTATCNCATATACCCTGAGGAAACCAAAACTGTAAAAGACACATGTACCCCAGGGTTCACTGCAGCACTATCTACATTAGCTAGAACGTGGAAGCAAGCTAGATGTCTATCCACAGATGAATGAGTAAAGAAACTGTGGCACACATATACAATGGAATACTACTCAGCCATAAAAAGGAACACATTAGAGTCAGTTCTAATGAGGTGGATGAACCTAGAGCCTATTACACGGAGTGAAGTAAGTCAGAAAGAGAGAATTACAATTATTGTATACTAATGCATATATACGGAATCTAGAAAGATGGTACCGATGAAATTATTTACAGGGAAGCAATGGAGACACAGATATAGGGAATAGACTTATGGTCATGGCGGGGGTGGGGTGGAAGAAGAGAGTGAGATGTATGGAAAGAGTAACATAGAAATTTACATTGCCATATGTAAAGTGATAGCCAGTGGGAATTTGCTGTGTGATCCAGGGAATTCAAACAGGGGCTCTGTAACAATCTAGAAGGGGGGATGGGGAGGGAGATGGGAGCGAGTTTCAAGAGTGAGGGGACTCTTCCCTTTAAAAATGAACCAATTTATACATTATAAATAATAAGCATGAGTATTTTTTTCCCCACACATTGTCAAGAGTGGGCATCATTAACCTTCAATCTTTGTCAATATGTTGTGTGAATAATTATTTCGAATGTCTTATGTTTTAAGAATTATGAGGCTATTTAATTATCTATTGCTGTGTAACAAATCATCCCAAAGCTTGGCAGCTTAGCACAACAAACATTTATTATCTCACAGTTTCTGTGGAAACAGGGATACGGACGACAGGTGTAGCTTAGCTGGAAACCTCAGGCTCAGCCTCTCAGGCAGGCTGCCATCAAAGTATTGGCAGGGGCGACAGTCATCTCAAAGCTCAACTGGGGGCAAGTCCCCTTCCAATATTGCATGCATGGTTGCTGGCAGGTCTTGTGTCTTTTCCATGTAGATATCTCCACCCGCACGCTGAGTGTCCTCTTGACATGGCAGCAGGTGGTCCAAGGATGCTGAAGCCAAAGAAAGGAAGCTGCAGCTCTTAATAATGGTAATAACATACATCACTTTTGCTTTTTCTATTTGTCAGAAACTGTTGCCAGATCCAGCCCATACTTAAGAGGAGGATAATACACAAGGATAAGAATCAGTAGGAGACACCTTAGGGACTGCATATCTACCAGGGATATAGAACAACTTTTTTTCTGTGCATGTGACTTGGTGTGCGTCCTGTAAAGATACTTCAGGATGTTTATATTTTCAGGCTTATCCATATGTGCTCTGAATTTATTACTATATTTAGGTCTCCCTAATTCTTAGTATACTTTCAAAAAATTAAACCCTTGAATGGTTTCTTGCATTATTTTTATGTTTAAATATTTAACCCGTTTGACCCATTTGTAAAATTTGGATTTTAAAAATAATAAGGTAAGAGTTTTGTTTTATTTTATCCAGATAGTGAGCTATTTATCTCAATAATATGTAGTATATAATTCAGCTTCCCTTTCTCTAATTTGAAATGCATGATGACAGCATTTTACCCCATTCTGCTAAAAATAAATAGATTTCTCCTCAAATTCTTGTGATTGCTTGTTATAATAAAATAAGTATAACTTGAGAGAATAAAGCTTATTTTGAAAACAATCACCTAACTGTACATGTCACCAAACCATTCTTCTAAAATTTAATGTATTCATTATTTATGCCATCATGTGTCATACAACTTAAATTTTAAGGACTTAATTATGTGATCCATTTAGATATAAATTTTATATCTACTAAATGAAGCTGTATTTTGAAGTCATCAGCAATCAGTTAGTTTTGGCACTACTAAGATATACTCCATAGTGAAAATTAGAAATTAACATTTTCCTAAGACAATTAAAATTATTTATATGTCTAGATTCTTACTCTTACTCACCCAAGACCTAGAACTGCTGAGAAGGTGATCTATCAGTGTTTCTGGATAGTTATCAGTTGCCAATTACATATTTCATAATTGAGAAAGTGATTGAGAAACTTCCTTCAGTTTCTCAAAATCCTCCTCTATAAAATCTCCCTTTAAGTTGAAAATTTTCCATTCAATTAAGTGGGTTCCCCTTTTTCTATAAGAACATGGTGGGCTAATGATGACAAAACAGATCTCATAATTTCTTGGTGAGTCTTACATCTACAGTCACTCTGAAATGGGAGGATGCTCAACATCTATTGTATTATTCCCAGCTCTTTGTGGAAATCTAGGACTTCAGGAATTTTGCTTCTTATTCAGTTGTCTATATGATTTTTGAATAGAAACTTGTTTTCTATATGACTTTTATTGTTATTATAGCTACTTTGTTATATTTACCTTCTTTCTGATTGTCACTACATATGTCATTTCATCTATTTGACTATTACCTCCTTGAAATTGGCGCAGACAGTAAAGCATCTGCATGCAATGCTGGAGACCTGGGATCAATCCCTGAGTCGGGAAGATGCCTGGAAAATTCCATGGACTGAGGAGCCTGGTAGGGTATAGTCCATGGAGTTACAAAGACTCAGGCACGACTGAGCAACTTCACTTCTTCCTTGAAATTACACTACCCTTCAAAAGTTTCGTATGCTCTGCAGGGCTTAACACAGTGCATTGCACATGACAGATAATGAAAAAATATTTTTTTAATGAAATTAATCATAATACACTGCTTTAGTGCATTTTGTCCAGAACTGAGAAAATACATTTTCTATACTAAGTATGGGGCTTCTCTGGTGGCTCAATGGTAAAGAATCTGCCTGTAGTGCAGGAGCCATAGGAGACGTAGTTTCAATCCCTGAGTTGGGAAGATCCCCTGGAGGAGGGTATGGTAACCCACTCCAGTATTCTTGCCTGGAGAATCCCATGGAGGGAGGAACCTGGTGGGCTACAGTGCATACGGTCACGATGAGTTGGATATGACTGAAGCGACTTAAGCCTTCATCCACACTAAGTATACATGCCCCTTCATGGGTCACAGCTTTATCGTGGTGAAAGGGCTTGCATAATCAATGAAACTATGAGCCAGGCCATGGAGGACCACTCAAGGTGGACGGGTCATAGTGAAGAGTTCTGACAAAACGCGGCCCACTGAAGAAAGAAATGGTAACCCACTCCAGAATTCTTGCTGCGAGAACCCTATGGATGATATGAAAAGGCAAAAAGATATGATGCCAGAAGATCAGCCCCTCCTCAGGTGGAAAGTGTCTGATATGCTACTGGGGAAGAGCCGAGGGCAATTACTAATAGATCCAGTAAGTATGAAGTGGCTGGGCCAAAGCAGAAATGATGCTCTGCTGTGGATGTGTCTGATAGTGAAGGCAAACTCCGAAGCTGTAAAGGATGATATTGCATAGGAACCTGGAATGAGAGGCTAAGGAGTCAAGGTCAATTGGATGCGGTCGAGCAGGAGATGGCAAGATTGAACACTGACCTAGTAGGAATCAGTCAACTGTGATAAATGGGAATACGCTCTGTGTGCCTGCTGTGCGCTTAGACGCTCAGTCATGTCGGACTCTTGTGACCCCACAGACTGAACCTGCCAGGCTCCTCTGTCCATGGGATTCTACAGGCAAGAATACTGAATAGGTCGCCATTTCTTTCTCCAGGGGATCTTCCCAATCCAGGGATCGAACCCAGGTCTCCTGCGTTGCAGACTTTACCAACTGAGCTATGAGGGAAGCCCATGGAGGAGAATGGGAAAATTTAAAACACATGACCATTATATCAACTACTGTGGGCAAGAATTCATTAGAAGAAAAGTATCAGCCTTCATAGTCAACAGAAGATTTCAAAATGCAGCACTTAAACGCCTTCTCAGAAATGACAATGATCTCTGTTCATTCCCAAGGCAAACCATTCAACATCACAGTAATCCAAGTCTACATCCTAAGCACTGATGCCAAAGAAGCTAAAGTTGATGGTTCTATGAAGACCTATATCACTATCTGGAACTAACAACAACAACATAAAGATGTCCCTTTTATCACAGAGGATTGGAATGCACAAGTAGGGAGTCAAGAGATGACCAGAATAAGAGGCAACTTTGGCCTTGGAGTACAAAATGAAGCAGGGCAAAGGCCAACAGAGTTTTGTCAAGAGAACATGCTGGTTATAGCAAACACCTTTTTCCAAGGACACAAAAGAGGACTCTACACATGGACATCACAAGATGGTCAACTCTGAAGTCAGATTGATTATATTCTTTGCAGCCAAAGATGGAGAAACTCTATACAGTCAACAAAAACAAGACTGGGNTTATAGCAAACACCTTTTTCCAAGGACACAAAAGAGGACTCTACACATGGACATCACAAGATGGTCAACTCTGAAGTCAGATTGATTATATTCTTTGCAGCCAAAGATGGAGAAACTCTATACAGTCAACAAAAACAAGACTGGGAGTAAGCTCAGATCATGAGCTCCTTATTGCAAAATTCAGGTTGAAATGGAAAAAAGTAGGGAAAACCACTAGGCAATTCAGGTATGACCTAAATCAAGTCCCTCGTTATTATAGAGTGGAGGTGATAAATAGATTCAAGGGGTTACATCTGGTAGACGGAGTGCCTAAAGAAATATAGACAGAGGTTCATAATATTGTACAGGAGATAGTGATCAAAATGATTCCAAAGGAAAAGAAATGCAAGAAGGCAAAGTGTTTGTTTGAGGAAGCTTTACAATAGCTGAGAAAAGAAGAGAAGTGAATAGCAAGGGAGGAAGGGAAAGGTATACCCATCTGAATGAGGAGTTTCAGAGAATAGCAAGGAAAGATAAGAAAGCCTTCTTAAGTGAATAATACAAAGAAATAGAAGAAAATAATATAATAGGAAAGACTAGAGATCTCTTCAAGAAAGTTGGAGATGTTAAGGGAATATTTCATGCAAAGATGGACATAATAAAGGACAGAATTGATATTGACCTATACAAGCAGAAGAGATTACAAAGAGGTGGCAAGAATACAAAGAATGATACAAAAGAGGTCCTAATGATCCCGATAACCATGATGGTGTGGTCACTCACCTAGAGCCAGACATCCTGGAGTGAGAAGTCCAGTGGGCCTAGGAAGAATAGCTACAAACAAAGCTAGTGGAGGTGGCTGAATTCCAGGTGAGCTGTTTGCAATCCTAAAAGATGATTCTGTTCCACTCAATATGTTAGCAAATTTGGAAAACTCAGCAATGGGCTTAGGACTGGAAAATGTCACTTTCACTCTAATCTAAAAGAAGGGCAATGCCAAAGAACGTTCCAACTACCATACAATTGCACTCCTCTCACATACTAGCAAAGTAATGCTCAAAATCTTTCAAGGTAGGCTTCAGCAGTACATGAACCAAGAACTTCCAAATATATAAGCTGGGTTTAGAAAAGGTGGAGAAACAAGAGATCAAATTGGCAACGTTTGTTGGATCATGGAGGATGCAAGGGAATTCCAGAAAAGCATCTATCTACTTCTACTTTATTGATTATGCTAAAACTTTTGATTATGTGGATCACACCAAACTATGGGAAATTCTTACGGAGATGAGGGTACCGGACTACTTTACCTGTCTTCTGAGAAACCTGTGTGCAGCAACAGTTAGAGCCAGAAATGGAGAAACAGATGGGCTCAAAGCTGGGAAAGGAGCATGACAAGGTTGTATAATGCACCCTGCTTATTTAACTTCTATGCAGGGTTCAGTTCAGTTCAGTTCAGTCGCTCAGTTGTGTCCGACTCTTTGTAACCCCATGAATCGCAGCATGCCNTCCCAAGAAAAATAAGCATTAAGCGCCATAATAAAATAAATGATTTACAAAGAGTAGGCAATTACAAATTTATTTAGAGTGGGCCTAAGACAAATGACCTGCCTCTTGAGAAACCTGTATACTCGTCAGGAAGCAACAGTTAGAACTGGACATGGCACAACAGACTGGTTCCAAATAGGAAAAGGAGTACATCAAGGCTGTATATTGTCACCCTGCTTATTTAACTTACATGCAGAGTACATCATGAGAAACGCTGGGCTGGAGGAAGCACAGGCTGGAATCAAGATTTGCCAGGAGAAATATCAATAACCTCAGATATGCAGATGATACCACCCTTATGGCAGAAAGTGAAGAAGAACTAAAGAGCCTCTTGATGAAAGTGAAAGAGGGGAGTGAAAAAGTTGGCTTAAAAGCTCAACATTCAGAAAACTAAGATCATGACATCCAGTCCCATCACTTCATGGAAAACAGATGGGGAAACAG
This sequence comes from Neotragus pygmaeus, assembly GCA_006410875.1. NCBI lineage: Eukaryota > Metazoa > Chordata > Mammalia > Artiodactyla > Bovidae > Neotragus > Neotragus pygmaeus. The sequence continues at coordinate 60,547 of SJYV01003904.1, read as the reverse complement.
TGGAAACAGTGACTGACTTTATTTTTCTGGGCTCCAAAATCACTGCAGTTGGTTGACTGCAGCCATGAAATTAAAAGATGCTTATTCCTTGGAAGGAAAGTTATGACCAACCTAGACAGTATATTCAAAAGCAGAGACATTACTTTGCCAACAAAAGTGCATCTAGTCAAGGCTATGGTTTTTCCAGTGGTAATGTATGGATGTGAGAGTTGGACTATAAAAAAAGCTGAGCACCGAAGAACTGATGCTTTTGAACTATGGTGTTGGAGAAGATGCTTGAGAGTCCCTTGGACTGCAAGGAGATCCAACCAGTTCTTCCTAAAGGAGATAAGTCCTGGGTGTTCATTGGTAGGACTGCTGTTAAAGCTGAAACTCCAGTACTTTGGCCACCTCATGTGAAGAGCTGACTCATTGGAAAAGACTCTGATGCTGGGAAAGATTGAGGGCAGGAGGAGAAGGGGACAACAGAGGATGAGATGGTTTGATGGCATCACCGACTCAATGGACAGGGGTTTGGGTGGATTCCAGGAGTTGATGATGGACAGGGAGGCTTGGTGTGCTGCAGTTCATGGGGTCACAAAGAGTCGGACATGACTGAGCGACTGAACTGATGACTAAAGACAAATGATGTGAATTTGCTGGACAATATCAAATATCAAATATCAATATGCTGTAAGAAGCCAGGATGATTAGAAATAGTGGATAAGGCCAGTTTATGTGGCTACAGAGAAAGTCAAGAATATTAATAAATGGAAAGAGATTAAAGGGCTTCAGTGCAGAAATGACATCAGATCTGTGTTTACCAAACTGTTGTTCTTGAGACTAGCAGGCTTCCAGCTTCTGTTAATGGCAGAGTAGCTTGGTCAGACTAACTTCCCATAGAGAGAATTAGAAAATCTAGACCAAAAACAACAAAAAAGGCAAAATCTATTTGAAGGCACTGAAGAGCAATAAAATGAAGGTAGAGGTGGAGGGGAATGTACACTTAAGACACAGATACTGCAAAGGTTAAGAGCACACTTTTCTATCTTTTTGCCTGAGGGCATTCCCCAACTCATCAATGCTTTAGGTCAGAAAGTCAGAGCCTTTGTGACTTGAAATGTCAGAAGGCAATGTTAGGTAGCACAGACCAAAACATATGGACAGTTAAGGGGAAATTGAAGAAGGGAGAAAATCACAGAGTTGAGTCTAAATCTGCATATAAATTCAACCCAGAAAAAAAGCAATATACTTCCAAGAGACACAGCAATCAATAGAACCACACTCAGATACGACGCAGATGTTGAATCTGACAGGAAATTTTAAAGAATTTAGATTAATGTGTTAACGGCTCTAATGGAAAAGGTGCATGCACGCGTGCTAAGTCTCTTCAGTCATGTCACCTTACGCACTGTAGCCCACCAGGCTCCTCTGTCCATGGGCTCTCCAGGCAAGAATACTGGAGCAGGTTGCCAAGCCCTTCTTCAAGGGATCTTCCCCACCCAGGGGATCAAACCCACATCTCTTACAGCTCCTGCTTTGGCATGCGGGTTCTTTACCATTAGCACCACCTGGGAAGCCCAAGAGAAAAGGTGAACAGCATGGAAAACCAGACAGAAATTAAAAATGCCTTCAACTAGCTCCTCAGTAGACTCAACACAGGTGAAGAAGGACCAAACATTAAGACAGGTCAAAAGAAATTATCCAAACTGAAACAAAAAAGAAGAAAACGTTAAAATATATATATATAATAGCTGTTGCTGCTACGTCACTTCAGTCGTGTCCAACTCTGTGCGACCCCATAGACAGCAGCCCACAAGGCTACCCCATCCCTGGGATTCTCCAGGCAAGAACACTGGAGTGGGTTGCCATTTCCTNATCTCTTGATTTTTACCTATAGGCTTAGTTCTTTTCCAAATTCCCAGAGTAAATCATGGTGATTTTATGCTTAAAATCATGCATTCCACAAAAATTTCTATTAAAATTCAGAAACTTCTTCCAATGGCAAAATGAGAGCAATGTATATAACTCCATGATAAAGCAGAATTTTGGATTCACACAGCTGTAAATTCAACTGTTTATTTCTAATAGACATGATTTGACTAATATTAAATATTTTACAAAATAAGTGAATATTTTACAAAATAAGTGGGAGGAAACAGTTTTGATAAAGATGATAGTACCCAGAGGAAGCATTTAATATTATCTTTTAGACATAAAAGCAGAATCTAAGGTTCAGAAGAATAAACTCACTTCTTATACTGCTTAGCTATGCAGTCTCTTTCTATGGTAAGCAGTAAATATTGATTATAGGTTAAAGGCAATTAAAATAATGGGCCTGTAGCTACAGCCATGCCAGAGAGTTCTTGGCACTGACAGCATTTACCACATTTACCAATGACTGTCAAATTTAATGAGCAAACACATTTTCCAGGAAAAAGTATTTAATGCCTATTTGCCAAGCACAGGCTGCATTCAATTTGTGGGTTAACACTTAAAAATACAGACAAGAGACAGAAAATGTTGCTATTAAAAGAAGAAAAGAGGGAGGTAATTTTAAAAGCCATTTAAAATGAAAACTTTCCAGTATGAGAAACAGGCTTATTTCTGCTGTTCCAGAGCATTTTGCAGATCCCTCTTTTAAGTTATGGCAGCTTAGCCACTTTGGTAAAGACTGAAGCAGAAAGAAATCTTTGTTTATAGGTATCATACCGGATATGAAAGTGAAAGTGAAAGTTGCTCAGTCATGTCTGACTCTTTGCAATCCCATGGTCTATACAGTCCATGGAATTCTCCAGGGTGGAATACTGGAGTGGGTAGCCTTTCCTTTCTCCAGGGGAGCTTCCCAACCCATAGATCAAACCCAGGTCTCCCACATCAAGGTGGATTCTTTACCGTCTTAGCTACAAAGGAAGCCCAAGAATACTGGAGGGGGTAGTCTATCCCTTCTCCAGCAGATCTTCCCAACCCAGGAATCCAACCTGGGTGGACTGCTGTTATTTCTTCATAATTTTTTTTTTTTTTGGTAAAATTTCTCTTACTATATTTTTGTAGCTCACCAAGCAAAGGGGTCAAAATACAGTGCCCCTCCCTATATCCACCAAAGTCAGTAACAATTGGTATGAAATGGGGTCCGTAATTTGTGAAAGAAAGGATCTGGTTTCATCTTCGATCCAGTTAGAATCAAATCCCTCTCATTACCACCTGAGAAGTAAGAAAGTAATGAGAAAAGATGAAAAGAAAGTAATGATAAGTAATAAAAGTAATTCTAGAAACTCTCAAACTACACAAAAGGAAGAAACTCTTGCCAGTCTACTGATACCTGGATAAAGACAGCTAATAAACATTATTGTAGGAATTCATCAAACCATTCACATAATGAAGAATTTTTAAAAATATGTATTAGGATTTTATAAAATTACACAAAATTCGATCCCTATAATGGACAGAACACCAACAGTATTTAAATTATAACATATTTTTGTTATATACATGTTCATAATGAGCAAATTATCTTAAAGATATTCCTTTAAAGCAGTAAGCTGTTTGCCACATTTGGAGCAGATGCTCTGTCATTCCTTAGTCAGTCTCTATTGAAATGATTTTTTCCTATTTAAAACTGCTTAAAATTTTTCAAACCAGGCTTCAGTAATACTTGAACCGTGAACTACCAGATGTTCAAGCTGGTTTTAGAAAAGGCAGAGGAGCCAGAGATCAAATTGCCAACATCTGCTGGATCATGGAAAAAGCAAGAGAGTTCCAGAAAAACATCTACTTCTGCTTTACTGACTGTGCCAAAGCCTTTGGCTGTGTGGGATCACAATAAACTGTGGAAAATTCTGAAAGAGATGGGAATACCAGACCACCTGACCTGCCTCTTGAGAAATCTGTATACAGGTCAGGAAGCAACAGTTAGAACTGGACATGGAAAAACAGACTGGTTCAAATAGGAAAAGAAGTATGTCAAGGCTGTATATTGTCACCCTGCTTATTTAACTTCTATGCAGAGTACATCCTGAGAAACGCTGGGTTAGAAGAAGCAAAAGCTGGAATCAAGATTGCCGGGAGAAATATCAGTAACCTCAGATATGCAGATGACACCACCCTTATGGCAGAAAGTGAAGAAGAACTAAAAGGCTTCTTGATGAAAGTTAAAGAGGAGAGTGGAAAAGTTGGCTTAAAGCTCAACATTCAGAAAATGAAGATCATGGCATCTGGTCCCATCACTTCATGGCAAATAGATGGGGAAACAGTGGAAACAGTGTCAGACTTTATATTTTTGGGCTCCAAAATCACTGCAGGTGGTGACTGCAGCCATGAAATTAAAAGCTGCTTACTCCTTGGAAGGAAAATTATGACCAACCTAGACAGCATATTCAAAAGCAGAGACATTGCCAACAAAGGTCCATCTAGGCAAGGCTATGGTTTTTCCAGTGGTCATGTATGGATGTGACAGTTGGACTATAAAGAAAGCTGAACTCCGAAGAATTGATGGTTTTGAACTGTGGTGTTGGAGAAAACTCTTGAGAGTCCCTTGGACTGCAAGGAGATCCAACCAGTTCATCCTAAAGGAGATCAGTCATGGGTATTCATTGGAAGGACTAATGTTGAATCTGAAACTCCAATACTTTGGCCAACTGATGTGAAGAGCTGACTCATTTGAAAAGACCTCGATGCTGGGAAAGATTGAGGGCAGGAGGAGAAGGGGACGACAGAGGATGAAATGGCTGGATGACATCACCAGCTCAATGGACATGGGTTTGGGTGGACTCTAGGAGTTGGTGATGGACAGGGAGGCCTGGTGTTCTGTGATTCATGGGGTCACAGAGTCAGACATGACTGAGTGACTGAACTGAACTGAACTGATCAATCTTTTATTTACTGCTCTATATTAACTATAACTGTGCAAACATTATATTGTAAACTAATTCAAAGACATTGTCAAATAAATGGTTCAAAAATACCTTTTAAGTAACAATAGTATTATCAAAATAAGTATTACTTCTTGAAAAGATTCTATAAAAGGAATAACTTATGGACATATGCATTCTGTGAACACTTATGGAATTACTTGATTATTTTAAAGGAATTCCCCTGAATCACTGCTATGCATACCTTATAGCGGAGCTGGAGATGATTTAGCGATTGAACAACCATAACCTACATCACCAAATTAAGTTGTATGAACCCCTGCTCAGGCCCTGGGCTGGCTAAGGCCTTGGTAGTGAAGGTTCTTTTTCCATTTGAGTTCACTCAGCCAAAATGAAACGAAGGCTGAGATTGAAGCAGCACAAGCTTTATTCAATGGCCAGAGAAGAGAGAAGGGGAAATAATTTTCAAGTCAACTTCCCACTGTAATGGTGAGAGGAATTTGCTTTTAAGGAATAAGATAGTGGGGGTAAGAGTGAGACTAACGATGAGGAGGTGCATGTATTAGTTTTCTGGGAATAGAAGCAGGGCTTCCCTAAAAATGGGGTGACATCTGTTTTCTATGAATTTTGGTCTCTGATATCCAGTCACAGTCACTTGTAGGTGTCTCACGTCGTATGCTGATGTGGTGAAATCAGTACAGAATGCCACTCAGGGCCTGTTGGAGGTCGTAGTTGTGGACATTTTGGTTTCAGCTGGTTCTATTCTGTTTCTGTCTTTCTCTTCCTATAACTTCCTTTGTGTCCAGACTCTGTGACTTAGAGATATATGTTGGTTCCTGTCGAAAGGAGGAGTTGGTGAGTTTTGATCAAGAGTCTGGTGGCCATTCCGGTAACATGTAGAGCAAATGCTCTTCCTCTAAATATTAGACAATCGACTGGTAAATTTAATGAGCAAGTGCCAAACTGAAAATTAAAAGGCCACTATGACTCATTATGATAGAAGGGATTTGGGTGTTGGATAGTCCTTAGGATCCCAAGCAATTCAGTGACTCCCAAACCTAAAAATGGTGATTATTCTGCACTGTGTGTGAAGTGTCCCAGTTGGTTTTATTGGGAGAAAGCTGAGACATTATAGAGCCCTGAAACTTCTCTTAGGAATGTCAAGAAATAGTCAAGGTTGATACCGAGAGAAATTTCCATTTTTTTCTCACAGTCCGAAATTTAGAGAAGCCTGAGCTAGTTAACAGCCATAAAAATATAAGAAAGAGCAGAACCCCAGATGACTCCATCATGAGACTAACAGGTCCGATGAGTGCCTAAACCTAGGTAAAGTTTGCTTCTTATTTCTGAGAACGAAGGGCACAGGAATTTCACTCAGAAAGACTGATGGGGAATGGAAGCGATGGGCTCTGTCCAGGGAAAGATGAGTCATTACCTGCTAAGAAAAGGAGTAAGGAGATCACCGTACACAGGTTCTGTCTGTTTGCTTTCTCTTGTTTCATATTTTGCTGGTGTCTGAGTAGTAGTTTCCTTCTTCTCCCTTAATGCTAAAAGGGTAACGCTTGATGAGTGGTCTTCTTTTAAGTCTCACTCACCTGAGATGATTAACTATCTGTCATAAATACACCCATCATAAGTACACTCAACTCTATGAATATATTATATAATTATAAATAGGTTTCCTTATATGAACATAGACATACACCAGGATCCATATCTGTGATAATATCTTAGTAAACCAATGTATGGTCATGCCTTCAATCTGATTTATCTTGGATGTTGACAAATTTTTTTTTTTTTCAATCTGGTTTATCTTGGAAGTTGATGACTTCGCATTAAAACCACAAGCTCAGTAGAAACTAATGAAAAATTGAAATTATAATTACATGATTTTACCTCTCAACTACATTTCTCTATCCTTATTTGTTTTCAGTGTTATTTTTAAATTTGTAAAGTCTAAATGCTTTTTAAAACTGTTGAATTTGGGCATATTTAGCACATAAATTCGAACCAAATCTCCCTGTATATTTTTGCCCCTGCCAACCTTTCTAGACTCACCTCATACCACTCTCCCAATTTCTAAGTCTGCTATAGTTGTAATAGACTTTTTTTTTTTTCCCTAACACTTTGAGACATGGTCACTTTTAATTTGAAACCTCTAAACATCCTATTACTTCTACTTGGAACAGTCTTACTTTATATTAAAAAAATTAACCCCTTAAGTGTTTATAATGTGTTCCTTTACATCACATTCTTCCAAACTATTCTCTGTCCTAGCAGCAAGATTTGAGAAAGTGGGAACTATGTCCAAAAAAGTTTGTTAATATTTATTAATTTATTGAAAAATAGATTCTGATTTTCAGTCATTGTTTTAAAATTAGGTTCAATTTTTTTATGTGCTGATTTTTCAAAAGGGGATTTTCTTCTGCCTTTTTAAGTTACTTTTAGTACTTTTAGTAGCAACCACATACTGTTTTCTAAATCAGTTCCTTAATGGGGCAGTTTCCTAAGCCACATGTTGTTGCTGTTGTTTTTGTTCAAAGTCCTGTCCTACTCTTTGTGATTTCATAAACTGCAGCATGCCAGTCTCCTCTGTCTTCCACTATCTCCCAGATTTTGCTCAAATTCATGTCTATTGTAGTGGTGATGCTATCTAAACATCTCATTCTCGACCACCCCCTTCTCTTCTTGCCTTCAATCTTTCCCAGCATCAGGGTCTTTTCCAGTGAGTCAGCTCTTCACGTCAGGTGGCCCAAAGTATTGGAGTTTCAGCTTCAGCATCAGTCCTTCCAATGAATATTCATTACTGATTTCCCTTAGGATTGACTGGTTGGATCTCCTTGCAGTTCAAGGGAGGTTAGTTAGGTGATTTTAATTAGATTAAGCTTTGTCTTCCTCTTACCTGTACACTTCCATTAAGAATCAGTCATATCCAGCTCTCTCTAGAGGCAGGTGTCAAGTGTGGATGGGAAACTTTCTCCCAGATATAGCCAGAGGCCACAGCAAATGCTATTTCCCTACACTGCTAAAATGGACCTGAGGAAAGTTTTGGATGTCTTCTGGAGCGTTGCACCTTTATCAGCACTTTGATGACTTATTGTCCTCTGAACAATCTGTCCCCTTTTCCTTTCTTCTCCAGCACTGACCCATCTACCAGTAGGGACTAAACTTATAACTCTTTGCCTTGAGCTTCCTTTCATTTGTTCTCCTTTGTAGTTAGGTAGAAAGAAGGTAGTATAAAATATAAAAAAATGCCTATTTTGGATTATACTCTGTAAGCTTAAGTCTCTCTGTAAGTGTGCGTTGAAATAAATGAAAGAGAATCTTTTTAAATACTAACTTTGGAAACAGGAAATTGGCATTTAACAAAACCAACACAGATGCCAAGCACAGAATACATTATTAAGCATTTGAAGAATTATAATTGTGTAATCTTTAAGAAGATATAAAACATTTTCCTAAGGTTTTCTTGTATATTTGCTGAGGATACCATATCTCTTACTATAATTTCTTATAAGTTTTCTTTACTCTTTTGCTTGTAGTAGAATTTTAAAAACATTTATCTCTCTTGATTGAAGTGAGACTTTTGTTCTCATTTCGTACTGAGTCAGTCATAGTGTATAATGGTTATTCTGATAGTCAAGACAGTTGTGTAATTAAATGAACTTCAGTTAAAGTCTTATACATTTACATTTACATGGTGTCACCAACTCGATGGACATGAAATTGAGCAAGCTCTGGGAGTTGGTGATGGGCAGGGAAGCCTGGCGTGCTGAGATCCATGGGGTTGCAGAGTCGGACACGACTGAGTGACTGAACTGACATTTACATTAGATTCTTAATGAACACCAAGCATTGTGTTATTGCTTAGAAAGAAAATAATAACTATGGTGTACCCCTCTTTTAAAATGATTTAGAGTCCATGAGGGATACGGATTCAAAAAAATAAAAATACCAGCGACACTATGGACACGTAGCTGGGGTATCTGATAGAGGAAGGGGGAAGCAGTTGTCAGGGAGAGCTCTGGAAAGTAACCTGTGCACTGAACCTTCCTACTCAAGCAAAAGTAGCAAAAAATGAGGGGCACATGAAGGGCATTAAAGGCATAGAAACAACATGAGTTAGGAGCTACTTGTATATATTTAGTATCCCAAAAGGAGTTTGATGTTGCTTCATCAAAAACAGGAGCTCTTATTGCCAAATTCAGACTTAAATTGAAGAAAGTAGGGGAAACCACTAGACCATTCAGGTATGACCTTAATCAAATCCCTTATGATTTACAGTGAAAGGGACAAACTGATTCAAGGGATTAGATTTGATAGAGTTCCTGAAGAACTATGGACAGAAGTTAGTAACAATGTACAGGAGGTGATGATCGAAACTATCCCCAAACAAAAGAAATGCAAAAGGAGAAATGGTTGTCTGAGGATGCCTTACAAATAGCAGAGAAATGAAAAGCAAAGGAGAAAAGGAAAGATATATCTACCTGACTGCAGAGTTCCAAAGAATAACAAGGAGAGATAAGAAAGCCTTCTTAAATGAACAAGCAAAGAAATAGAGGAAAACAATAGAATGGGAAAGACTAGAGAGCTCTTCAAGAGAAAGAGAGAAACCAAGGAAATTTTCATGCAAAGATGGGCACAATAAAGCACAGAAGCAGTTTGGACCTAATAGTAGCAGATGACATTAAGAAGAGGTGGCAAGAATACACAGAACCATACAAAAACGGTCTTAATGACCTGGATAAACATGATGGTGTGATCACTCATCTAAAATCAGACATCCTGGAGTGTGAAGTCAAGTGGGCCTTAGGAAGCATTACCATTAACAAAGCTAGTGGAGGTGAGGGAATGCCAGCTGAACAATTTCAAAGCCTAAATTATGATGCTGTTTAAGTGCTAAACTCAATATGCCACCGACTCAACAGACATGATTTGAACAAATTCAAGGAGATAGTAAAGGACTGGGAAGCCTGGCGTGTTGCAGTCCATGGGGTCAAAGAATTGGAGAGGACTGATTGACTGAACAACACCATCAAAAACAAATGAATAAAATCCCCTACAAAATATTGAGAAATAAACCTGGGATCAGTTCATAGAAGACTTCATATTGGTTTTATTATTCATCTATTCCACTGAGAGAAATGAAGTAAAATTTTTATTCAGTCCAGTTTCAAAGACAGGTTTGTTTGTGGACAGGCTGACTGATATACTAAGGTTGAGGGAAAAAGTGACAGGTGCTAATAAAACCTGTGAATTGTGTTTAACCATGCCCAGTAACAGGGATCTTTAAATAAAGTAGATGTGAATATTACTAAAACTATATTTTCAACACTAAAGGATTCATCTAATTTCTTAGAAAATGTATCGAGTGATTCCCATAAATGTCAACAAGATTAACTGAAGCAATGTTTCTGAAACTATTTAAACAGCCCTCGAGGCATCATGTTAGAATGTAAAATATTGATTTGAGTGTCAATATATAATTTCAACGAAATGCCTTTTAAATGGAAGAAAGATAAGCCATTATTGTTTAAGTAGAATACCAGTTGCTACCTTAAGATCGGCTTCCCTGGTAGCTCAGTTGATAAAGAATCTGCTTGCAGTGCAGGAGACCAGGATTTGATCCCTGGATTGGGAAGATCCCCAAGGAAATGGCCACCTACTCTAGGATTTTTGCCTGGAAAATCTCACGAACAGAGGAGCCTGGCAGGCTACAGTCCATGAGATCACAAGGGTCGGACACAATTTAGGACACGATCTTACACTACCATGTAATTTCAATGAAATGCCTTTTATATGAAAGAAAGATAAACCACTGTTGTTTAACTAGAATACTAATTGCCACCTCAAGCTCAATGTATACAAAAGTTTGCAAAACAACCCAGTAGTTTACCATCTGAATATAAGACACCAGCCTTTTGCTTAAACTGTTTCATGTATATCTCTGCCTAATTACAATAAAATGGAGAAAAATAGCCATTTCTGTTTTCTTCTTTATTCAATTTTCTGACAGTCGCTTAATTTTCTATACTGAAGGCTTTGAATATGAGCTTCAAAGAAGAACTAAGGTGCTTGGAAGCTATCCTTATAAATAACACTAAAACTTTCCTATTCTTAATTCTATTTTATGCCACTATATATAGGGACTACCAGACCACCTTACCTGCCTCCAGAGAAATCTGTATGCAGGTCAAGAAGCAGCAGTTAGAAGTGGACATAGAACAAGAGACTGGTTCCAGATAGGAAAAGGAGTATGTCAAGGCTGTATATTGTCACTCCACTTATTTAACTTATATGCAGATACATCATGTGAAATGCTGAAACACAAGCTGGAATCAAGATTTTTGGGAGAAATACCAATAACCTCAGATAAAGAGGTAACACGATCCTTAGGGCAGAAAGCAAAGAGAAATTGAAGAGCCTCTTGGTGAAGGTGAAAGAGGAGAGTGAAAAAGCTGGCTTAAATCTCAACATTCAGAAAATTAAGATCATGGCATCTGGTCCCATCACTTCATGGCAAATAGATGGNCTTTCATCAAGAGGCTCTTTAGTTCTTTACTCTCTGCCATAAGGGTGGTGTCATCTGCATATCTGAGGTTATTGATATTTCTCCTGGCAGTCTTGATTCCAGCTTGTGCTTCATCCAGCCCAGCATTTCTCATGATGTACTCTGCATATAAATTAAATAAGCAGGGTGAAAATATACAGCCTTGATGTACTCCCTTTCCTATTTGGAATTCCTATTTCCTTTAGTAGGGTAGTTGAAAGTACTAAATTGGGGATGGAATAAAATAGACAGCCTCCAAGAGAAAACTAGGTACACCATTTTAAGAAATTATATATGACTTTTGTTAGTAATCACATTGTAAATTCATACTATAAATATAAGTGAATATTAAACATTTGCAATTTTACCTAAAAGCAATGGATAAGGCTTTGAATCTGAGATGGTAATCCAGTGGTTGCATTTGCTTTGTTTGATTTCTCAGTCACTTTGAAAAGAAATAGATATGGTAACAAAACTGTAGTAGTGCTAGGAAAAAAGCAGAAAGATGTACATAGAGAATAATATTTCAAGAATTGTGTGTATGTTTTAAAGTAGTTATCATGAGAGTGACCTGAAAGCAAAGGTAAATAAGCAACATCATAGCAGTTCTGTAAGAGCAGGCTGACACAGAATTGATATCAAAAGTCAGCTCCAATAAAATGGGAAAACCATCCAACATCACAGTCAGCAAGAGCTGAAAGTAAGAACAGGCCTTAGGGCAAGTAAGTAGATAATTAATTGGAAAACAGCTAGATCTGGGCCAGCACAAGCTCAGTGTACACAGAAAAACTGCTGAGGTATTTGCTTCAGGAAGAGCTTAGTAAACACTGCTGTATAATTAATGATTGGATGCGTTCTACTTTCAGGGCATCTTAGGATGTGCATCAGAAGGGAAAGGGAAAAGAATTCAGTGTTAGGTACTTGAGGAATACTCTTTGGAAAAGAGCGAGCGGTGCAGTGAGGGAGAAGAAGTTTTGCCTAATTAAAGTGAAAGGAAAAACTACACTAATGAACTCTGACTCTGTGTAGCGACTTTGGTTAATAAGGCAATGATCAGAGGATTCAATTTTGCCTGGGTTATCTCAATCCATTTATTCTGAAGGAAAGACTATCTCTTGGTACAACCTGTCTGTATCTTCACAAGGATTGATGGTCAGAATTTCCGCTAAGAAAGGGCATGAAAGAGAAACAGAAGACACAGTACAGGACTCACACTCCCGAGTGGGGGGAGTGGGGGACGGGCAATTGAAGGAGAGGAGAGGTTGCCATACCCAGGGAGGCCCGCCCACTGGTGGCAACATCAGCTGAAATAGAGGGAGGGGCTTCAGGGGCCATCCGGGGAACGTTGTAGTGGCTACTCTGTGGCATGCAGGACAGAGCAGGACCCTGGATGGTCTGGGCCACAACCTTGCATGGCCCAGCCTGAGACAGGTGTCCTCCAGAGCTGCTGGGCTGGTTGCTGAGTGTCGGGTTTGGAGAGGGAGCATGTGGAAGAAGACTGATGTTGGCAGCTTGGAGACCACTTGAAGCAATGGGAGTGAGGAACTCTGCTGCATGGAGGCAGACTGAGGGATGGGAGTGAGCATTCTCCATAGCCAAGAATGCTCCTAGAAGAAGGGCACTCTGCCTTGGAAGGCAGGCACCATTGTTGAGTGGTGTACAAGGCACGGGACAACCATTGCGGCCTCTCTCCCCAAGCAGAAGTCCCTGCCTCCAACACCGGCAGGGACTCTCACCAGAGCGTGTGTGCCCTAGTCCTTGCTGCCGTGTCCTTCTCACACTTGCGTGACCACGTGCACCCCAGTCTGTCACGGTCTCTTATCAGCCCCTGTCACTACAGGCATGAGATGGGGATCCCGTCAGAATGAGTGCATGAGCCCCAGTCATTGCCACCTTATGCCTCTCCAGGCTGAATGGCAAAGTATGCCCCTGTCAGTCACTGCCTTCCCTGCCACCCCCACCCACCTAGACAGGGAGCAGATGCCAGATGGCGATCCACAGGCAGAGGTACAGCTGAAAGCAAAACTGAGCCTCAGGGACTGTGCAAATACGGAAGAGCTGAAAGCTCTCTGGGTAGCTGCACAAGCCAGGAGTTAAATCCTCTCCATCATCATGAATCCGCCACGGGTGTTCACGTGTTGGCAAAACCGATACAATATTGTAAAGCAATTAGCCTCCAATTCAAATAAATAAATTTATATTAAAAAAAAAATCCCCTCCGTCATCTTGGTAAACCTAGTATCTGTGGGATATCTGAATGGACAATGAGCACTCCCACAACTGAGATAGGTCTAGCTTTAGAAGCCATGGAATTGGGGAGCACGTACACAGGGCAGCTGGGCAAGGTCAGGCCCTGCGCGGCCCCTGTAGTGGCCACGATGGGTCCAGAGACCTACCCTGAGTTCTTGGAGAGCTGAGGGTGCGCTGTGGCTCTGCCTTGGAGCAAGCACACTGATAGTGGAGGTCCACGGGATGTTTTGTTTAGTTGTTGCTTTATTTCAGAATTTTGCTAGTTTTATCATTTTTTAAATTTTAAGTAACTTTTTATTTTGCTAGTTTTACTTTTTATTTTGCTTTGTTTAGTTTTTTTTTTTGTTTTCTTTGGATGTTTTTCTTTTTTTCTTCTTTTTGCTATCATTTTCCTTTGTTTTNGGCCCTGCGCGGCCCCTGTAGTGGCCACGATGGGTCCAGAGACCTACCCTGAGTTCTTGGAGAGCTGAGGGTGCGCTGTGGCTCTGCCTTGGAGCAAGCACACTGATAGTGGAGGTCCACGGGATGTTTTGTTTAGTTGTTGCTTTATTTCAGAATTTTGCTAGTTTTATCATTTTTTAAATTTTAAGTAACTTTTTATTTTGCTAGTTTTACTTTTTATTTTGCTTTGTTTAGTTTTTTTTTTTGTTTTCTTTGGATGTTTTTCTTTTTTTCTTCTTTTTGCTATCATTTTCCTTTGTTTTTTGTTGCTTTTATTTTTATAGTTTCTTTTTTTTAATTTTTATGTTTAATTTTTCTTGTTTTTTCATTTCTATTTTTCTATTGATTTTCTTTCTATTTTCTTTTTTGTTTTCATGTTTTCCTTTTTAATTTTTATTGTTAGTCTTGCTTCTCATTTGTTTTCTATTCTTCCCATCTTCTTCTTCTTTTCTGATTATACATCATGGTTTGTGGGATATTGGTATCCCAGATTGTGCCCACGATGTGGGAGTGTTGAATACTGTCTACCCAGACCACCAAAAAAGTCCTGGCCCAGGGAACGTTAAATGGCAAGAGCCCTTCTGGAGGTCCCCATCTTGGCACAAGAATCTGACTTGACGTAACAGTCTGCAAGTTCCAACATTGGAATGTTTCAGGCCAGATAACCAGCAAGACAAGAATGTAACTTGCCCATCAGCAGACAGATTGCTTAAAGTCATGCTAAGCTCACAGATGCCCCCAAATGTAATGCCTGATATAGCTCTGCCCATCAGAGACAAGACCAAGTTCCATGAATCAGACTGCAAGAACCAATCCTTCCCGCACTGAAAGCCTCTACAAGTCCCTGGACCAAACTCATCCACCAGACAGCAGACACAAGAATCAAGAAGACCACAACCCTGCAGCCTGTGGCAAGGAGACAAAAAACACAGTAACTTAAACAAAATGAGATGGTAGAGAAATATGTTGCAGACAAAGGAACAAGGTAAAAACTGATAAGACCAACTAAATTAAAAGGAAGTAGGCAATTACACATGATTAAGATGAGTAAGAATTCAGAGTAATGATGGCAAGGATGGGCCAAGATCTCAGAAAAAGAATGGATGCACAAATTGAGAAAATGCAGAAAAAAAAAAATTTAACAAGGAACTGGGAAAAACTGAAGAAGAAGCAAAGTGATGAACAACAAAACCAGAAATGAAAAACACACTAGAAATAATTAACATCAGAATAACTGAGGCAGAAGAACTGAAAGAGAATTGAAAGACAACATGGCAGAAATCAACTGCCATGGATCAGAAAAAAAAGAATAAAAATAAATTAACACAGTCTCAGAAATCTTCACAGAAAACATTAAGTGTATCAACATGTAAATTATAGGGGCCCCAAAAGAGGAAGAGAAAGAAAAAGTGTCTGAAAAAATATTTGAAGAGATTATAGTGGAAAACTTCCATATCACGAGAAAGAGAATAGCCACCCAACTCCAGGAAGAACAGAGAGTACAATGTAGAATTAACCTAAGGAGAAACTAGCTGAGACACATAATCAACCTAACAAACATGAAATACAAAGAAAAATTATTAAAAGCATGAAGAGAAAAGCTGCAAATAACAGACAAGGGAAACCCCATAAGGTTATCAGGTGATTTTTTTTCAACACAAAATCTTCAGGCCAGAAGGGAGGGGCAAGATATATTTAAAGGAATAAAATGGAAAAAGCTACAACCAAGAATACTCTACCCAGTAAGGATATCACTTAGATTTGAGGGAGAAATAAAAAGCTTTACAGACAATCAAAAGCTAAGAGAATTCAAGACCACCAAACCAGCTTGGCAACAATTGCTAAAAGAACTTCTCTAGGTGATGAACATAAGAGGGAAAAAACAAAAAACAAAAAACAAAACCTACAGAAACAAATTCAAAACAATTAAGAAAATGGTAACAGGAATGTATGTATCAATAATTATCTTAAATTTAAATGGATTAAGTTCTCCAAACAAAAGACACAGACTAGTTGAATGAATATAAACAAACACCCATATATATGCTGTCCAGAAGACACCCACTTCAGACACCCACTTTTTCCCCTTGGGAAATAAAAGACTGAAAGTGAGGGGATGGAAAAGAAAGGATATGCAAATAAAAATCAGAAAAAGAGCTGGAGTAGCAGTACTCACATCAGACAAAATAGATTTTAAAATGAAGATTATTATAAGACACAAAGAAGGGACCTACAAAATGATCAAGGGAACAGTTCAAGAAGACATGACAGCTGTAAATGATATGTATCCACCCAAGATAGGAGCAAATCAATACATGAGCCACATACTACCAGCCATAAAAGGGGGAATTGACAGTAACACAATAAGAGTGAGGCCTTGAAAACTACACTTACACTAATGGGTACATCATCCAGACAGAAAATTAATAAGGAAACACAAGCCTTAAGTGGCAGATTAGTGCAGATAGACTTAATTGATAATTAAAGGGCATTAAATACAAAAGCAGGAAAGTACACTTTCTTCTCAAGTGCACTGGAACATTCTCCAGCAGAGATCACATCTCAGGTCACAAATCAAGTCTTGCTAAATTTAAGACAATCAAAATTATATCAGACGTTTTTCCTGACCACAGCAGTATGAGATCTGATATAAATCACAGGCTTCCTGAATAGCTCAGTTGGTAAAGAATCCGCCCACAATGCAAGAGATTCTGGTTTGATTCCTGGGGTTGGAAGATCCCCTGGAGAAGGGATAGGCTACCCACTCCAGTATTCTTGGGCTTCCGTTGTAGCTCGGCTGGTAAAGAATCTGCCTGTAATGAGGGAGACCTGGGTTCGATCCCTGGGTTGGAAAGAGGCCCTGGAGAAGGGAAAGCCTACCCACTCCAGTATTCTGGCCTGGAGAATTCCATGGACTGTATAGTCCATGGGGTCACAAAGAGTTGGATACAACTGAGCCACTTTCACTTCCAGTATTCTTGCCCAGACAATTCCATAAACAGAGGAGTCTTGCAAGCTACAGACCATGGAGTCTCAAAGAATCATACATGACTGAGTGACTAACACACTCACCTAGGAAAAAAACATTTAAAAAACACAAACACTTGGAGGATAAACAATATTCTACTAAATAACCTGAAGAAATCCAAGAGAAAATTATAAAAATACCTAGAAAGAGATGAGAGCAAAACATGTAAGCCTATGGAATACAGCAGAAGCCATTCTAAGAAGGAAGCTTATACCAATACAATTTCATCTCAAGAAACAAGAAACATCTCAAACAAACAACCTAACCTTACATTAGAAAAAAGAACAAGCAAAACCTCAAGATAGTAGATGGAAAGAATTTCCAAAATCAAAGCAGAACTGAATGAAATAGAAACAAAACAAGAGCAAAGATTAATTACACTAAAAGCTGATTCTTGGAGAAGATAAACAAAATTCACAAACCTTTAGCAAGACTCATCAAGGGGAAAAAAGGGACTCATATAAATAAAACTTTAAGTGAAAGAGAAGTTACAACTACTACCACAGAAATAAATAAAATCATAAGATAATACCACAAAAAAGTAAATGCCTATAATGTGGACAACTCAGAATAAATGGACAAACTCTTAGAAAGGTACAACCTTGTAAGCCTGAACAAGGAAGACATAGAAAATAAGAACAGATCAAACAGAGGTAAGAAAGTTGAAACGATGATTAAAAATCTCCCGACAAAAAAAGGTCAAAGATCAAATGGCTTCAGGTGTGAATTCTGTCAAACATTTATAGAAGAGCCAACACCCATACTTCTCAATCTCTTTCAAAATATCACAGAGGAAGGAGCACTTCCAAGCTCATTCTATGAGACCACCATCACCCTTATGCCAAAATCAGGTGAATATTTTACAAAAAGAGAGAAAATAACAGGTAAATAAAACTGATGACATAGATGCAAAAATCCTCAACAAAATAGTCACAAACAGAAGCCAACAGCACATGAAAATCATTGAGTGGGATTTATTCCAGGAATGCAAAGATTCTTCACATATGCAAATCAATTAATATGATACATCATATTAACAAATTAAAGAATAAAAACCATGTAGTCATCTCAACAGAAACAACTTTGGACAAAATTTTACATTTATTTATAACTAAAAACTCCAGAAAGAGGGCCTATATAGAATCCAACTCACCATAATAAAGACAATATAGGACAAAATCACAGCATACATAATTATTTTTTATTAATTTATTTTTTATAGGAGGATAGTTGCTTTGTGGCACTGTGTTGCTTTCTGCCATATGTCAACATGAATCAGGCATGGATATATATGATATGTCCCCCTCCCTCTTGAAACTGTCTTCCACTTTTCACCCTATCCCTCTCCTCTAGGTTGTCACAGAGCAATGATTGAGCTTCCTGAGTCATACAGCAAGTTGCCACTGAATATCAATTTTACATATGGTAATATATGTGATTCCATGCTGCTTTCTCAATTCGTACCCCCTCTCCTTCCACTATTGTGTTGACAAGTCTGTTTCTCTGCCTGTTACAAGTCTGCATCTCCATGGTGGCTCTGCAAACAGGTTCAATACCATTTTTCTAGATTCCTTGTACATGTACTAATAGACAATATTTTCTTTTCTCTTTCTGACTTCTTCACTCTGTATAGCAGGCCCTAGGTTCATCAGCTGCATTAGAACTAACTCAAATGCATTCCTTTTTATAGTTGAGTAATATTCCATTGTGAACAAAGAAGTTCCAGATGTTCAACCTGAATTTAGGAAAGGCAGAGGAACCAAGGATCAAATTGTCAAATTTCACTGGATCATAGAGAAAGAAGAGAATTCCAGAAAATCATCTACCTCTCTTTCACTGACTATGCTAAAGCCTTTGACTGTGAGGGTCATAATAAATAGGAAAACCCTTTAAAGAGTTGGGAATACCAGATCACCTTACCTATCTCCTGAGAAACCTGTATGTGGGTCAAGAAGCAACAGTTATAACACTGTATGGAACAACTGACTAGTTCAGGATTGGGAAAGGAGTAAGACGATGCTGTTTATTTAACTTATACGCAGAGCACGTCATGTGAAATGCCAGGCTGGCTGAGCTACAAGCTCTTCCTGATTTTTCATTGTTAGTTATAGAAATGCAAGGGATTTCTGTGTATTGATTTTGTATCCTATGACTTTACTAAAAGTGCATTACCTCCAGTAATTTTCTGATAGTACCTTTAGAGTTTTCTATGTGTAATATCCTGTCATCTGCAAACACTGAGGGTTTTACTTCTTTTCTAATCTTGATTCTCTTTATTTCTTTTTCTTCTCTGAGTGTTGTGGCTAGAACTTACAAAACTATGTTTTGAATAGTAGTGGTGAGAGTGGGCATACTCACCTTGTCCCTGATTTTAGAGGAAATGCTCTCAGTTTTTCACCATTGAGAATAATGTTTCCTGTGGGTTTATCATATATGGTCTTTAATATGTTGATGTAGTTTCTTTCAATGCCCATTCTTTGAAGAGCTTTTCTCATAAATGGATGCTAAATGTTAACAGCTTTTTATTCATATTTTTGATGGTATCATGATTTTTATATTTTAATTTGTTAATATGATGTATCACATATATTGAACAATGCATGCACCCCTGGGATAAACCCAACTTGAACGTGGTGTATGATCTGTGTAATATATTGTTAAATTCTGCTTGCTAGAATTTTCTGAGGGTTTTTACATCTATGTCCATCAGGGATATAGGCTAAACTTAGTATCATGATATGCAACCTTTGATCTTAAGGTTCTTGTCTCCAGTGTATTATGCTTAAGCCTGTTTGTTTCACCTGTTGTTTGTGGAATATGCTGACTTTCATGAATTTAGAGAATTGAGTTGTCATCTGCAACACAATTTGATCTGTTACAGTCAGATATCCCTAAGTAGTCAGCAACTTTTCTGTTAAACTTTTCAAGGACATCATAACTGACTTTCTCTATAGATGCTCTACCTTTGGTGGCATACAGCCTAAAAGTAGCCAAAAAGTGTTAAGTAAATGGCAGAAAGTGAAGCAGAATTAAAGAGTCTTGATGATGGTGAAAGAGGAGAGTGAAAAATCTGGCTTAAAAGTCAACATGCAAAAACTAAGATTATGGCATCTGGTCTCAATTCATGGCAAATAGAAGAGGAAAGAATGGGAGCACTGAAAGATTTTATTTTCCTGAGCTCCAAAATCGCTGCAGATGTTGACTGCAGCCATGAAATTAAGCTCCTTGGAGAGAAAACGATAACAAACCTAGACATCATATTAAAAAGTAGAGACATTACTTTGCCGACAAAGGTCCATACAGTCAAAGCTATGGTTTTTCCAATAGTCATGTGCAAATATAAGAAATGGACTATAAAGAAAGCTGAGTGGCAAAGAATTGATGCTTTTGAAATGTGGTGCTGAAGAAAACTGTTTGAGATTCCCATGGACTGCAAGGAGATCAAACCAGTCAATCCTAACGGAAATCAATCCTGAATATCCATTGGGTGGACTGTTGCTGAAGCTCCAATACTTTGGGCACCTGATGTGAAAAACCAACTGATTGAAAAAGACCCTGATGCTGTGAAAGACTGAAGGCAAAAGGAAAAGAGGGCAGCATAGGATGAGATAGACAGCGTCATGGATACAATGGATGTGAACTTTGGGAAATTCCAGGAGATAGTGAGGGACAGGGAAGCCTGATGTACAGTAGTCCAGAGGTGCAGATGACTTAGCAACTGAACAACAACAACAACAACAACAACAACAACAAAATGTATCTACTTTTAGTCTACTGACCACTGTTGTCTATTCATGATTGGGCATTTGGTCCCTGGCCTAATCATCAGTCTATTATTATTACCATATTAATATATATCAGATAATATTTATTAGGTGTCTATGTTAGTTGCTTTACATTATATGCATATGATCGTTTAATCATATTAAAATTCTTAAAGTAATGTTTATAATTTCTGGGTTTTGTACTGAGTAAATTGAAAGTGAGAGTCCATGAAGCTTTCCCAGAGCCAAAAAGCTGTGAGATGGTAAAGTGAAGGTTCAAACCCAAATTATCTCTTTTTGATGAATTAGTGGTTTAACTCACTGCCTTTAAACATGTCTTTGAATATTAAATAAATTTGGAAAATGTTTCAAATTTAAGGGTATGTCTTTCATGCATTAGATTTACTTTTTCCACACACTCTCTGAAAAAGAAACATAACACGAGAAAAAAAAATTAGTTGCATTTTTTTTCTCACAAAATATGTCAATATACCATAATATTTTCAAGTTAATTTTTTTTTCATGTTGCTCCCAGGTTCTAGATTCTTAGGAACATCTTAGCACTTAAAATTTTTAATTACATATGAATTTCAAATATGCAAGTTTAAAATTTAAAAGTATTAATGTATGTTATACTCAAACACACAGATACACACATATAGTGTTAATTTTATGGCAATTTGCACTTTTAAGAAGATATGATACCATTCAATCTGATAAGTACACTGTAATTCCAATTTACTAAATGATTTCTTAGTGACTTGTGAATTAATATACACTCAGAAAATAGGCAGTTAACATGATGAGCAATGTACACAGTAAGAATAAGAAATGAGCTTGATAAGAAAAGTAATTAAATCTTTTGTTGTTCATTCGTGTCCGACTCTTTGCAATCCCATTGACACTGGGCTTCTGTCCTTCACCATCTCCCAGAATTTGCTCAAACTCATGTCTATTGAGTTGGTGATGCCATCCAACCATCTCATCCTTTGTCATCCCCCTTTCCTCCTGCCTTCAATCTTTCACAGCATCAGGGTCTTTTCCAATGAATCAGCTCTTTGCATCAGGTGCCCAAGTTGTTGGAGCTTTAGTTTCAGCATCAGTCCTTCCAGTGAATATTCAGGGTTGATTTCCTTTAGGATTGAGTGGTTTGATCTCCTTGTTGTCTACAAAGATTTATATTCTAAAAAAACAAACAAAAAAGACATTGTGTTTTTATTCTCTGTATTTCTCTTATGTCCCTTTAACTACCACCCCCAAGGAAAAAACAAACAAAAGCAGAAAGTAAAAAAAAAAGAAAAAAAAAGACCAAAACAAATAAAATCAGTATGATCAATATGATACCATCTTAGAAATTAATCACAGCATTCTGACTGGCTTAAAGAGTTATTATTTTTTTAAGGAACAAATATACCATAAGTAATAACACAATGGAGATGCAGAAAGTTACTTATTTAATAAATATGAGTGCTAGTCATTTTGTTTATTCATTCAACATAACATTTAAAGTTTTTTTTTTTGTTGTTGTTTTTTTGCAAAAACTACCTTAAGTTCAAAGATTTTTAAAAAGCAATACTAAGATGTGACTGTCATTGTGTTTATATTCTAGTTGTCAGTAAGCTGAATAAAATAAAAAATAAAGATAATTTGAGAGGACTAAGTACCATAAAGAAAATATACCAGCATTTTTTAGCATTTCTCATGCAGATTAATTTATACTAATACGTTAATTCAAAATTTAAAAATATATCTGGGTACAGAGAATCTCAAAATGCCTGGAAAAAATTCTCAACTTACCATAAAGAAACGAGATCCTTTTTCTGCATCAAAGATTTTTTTTAAATGTTTTCTTGGAGCATTTATATTTTAAACACTTGAACAGCTTTTATACAACAACCAACATGTATACCCAAGCTCTTCCTTCTCTGTTCCTATTTTCAATCAATACAATGAATTTTTTTATTATTTTAAAAAATGTATCAAATGAGCAGACTACATTACATTGTTATTATTCATAATTCCTCCAGGGAGATACAATTTGTGAAAGAAAAAAAAATCCTCATATTGGTAAGATTTGAATCTGATACAATAATTTAATATATAAATCTAAACTTATGCTATAAATAAATAAACAAAATAATATAGTCTTGGTGTTAAAAGGCATTATTTCTTATTGCATGTAATCATTCTATGTTAAACCCTGGAGGAGGAAATGGCAACCCATTCCAGTATTCTTGCGTGGGGAATACCGCGGACAGAGGAGCCTGGAGGGCTATGGTCTATAGGATCACAGAGTCTGACAAGACTGAAGTGACTTATTCTATGTTAAAGAAAATATTTTGGAATCACTCAGAAAAAAGAATCAAAACAACGAAGAAAGAAAGGTGGGTAGTAATTCCCAGGTTGAGTAATAGCACAGTTACTTGGGGCTTCCCTGATGGCTCAGCTGGTAAAGAATCTGCCTGCTGTGCAGGAGACCCTGGTTAGATTCGTAGGTTGGGAAGATCCCTTGGAGGAGGGCGTGGCAAGCCACTCCAGTATTCTTGCCTGGAGAATCCCCATGGACAGAGGAGCCTGGCGGGCTCCAAGGGAGAAGACTCTTGAGAGTCCCTTGGACTGCAAGGAGATCCAACCAGTCCATTCTGAAGATCAGCCCTGGGATTTCTTTGGAAGGAATGATGCAAAAGCTGAAACTCCAGTACTCTGGCCACCTCATACAGTCCATGGTTTTGCCAAGAGTCAGACATGACTGAGAGACCAAGCACAGAGCGGCACAGCACACTTACTCAAACTTGCAGAATACTGACAGTCACTTTAACACATCGGGATGTTGAGCTGTGTGTCTGCGTGTTAGTTACTGAGTCGTGTCTATCTCTTTGCACATGGACTGTAGCCCTCCAGGCTTTCTGTGACTCCAGCACCCATGGACTTCTCCAGGCAAGAATACTGGAGTGGGTTGTCATTTCCTTCTCCAGTCAAGATGTAGAATTTAGAATAAATTACAGGTGGTGGATTCTGAGGCTCGACCATGAATGACTGTATTTTCAGTAAGGTTTTTAATCCTGTGTAAAGCCTAACTGACATGAGATTGTAAACCATAGATCACTGTGGCAAATGTGATTCATCTGAGAAAAACCCCTATTATTTATGGTATCTTCTTCCCTGGTTCTCTATTATATTTAGTTTAGAAAATGTAAATAGTTACCATTTTAATTTATGTATAACTGCAAAAGGAAGTGAATCTGATGTATAATTTCTAGATTTATTAGATGGCAGAAAGTGAAGAGGAACTAAAAAGCCTCTTGATGAAACTGAAGAGGAGAGTGAAAAAGTTGGCCTTAAGCTCAACATTCAGAAAACGAAGATCATGGCATCTGGTCCCATCACTTCATGGGAAATAGATGGGGAAACAGTGGAAACAGTGTCAGGCTTTATTTTTTTGGGCTCCAAAATCACTGCAGATGGTGACTGCAGCCATGAAATTAAAAGACGCTTACTCCCTGGAAGGAAAGTTGTGACCAACCTAGATAGCATATTGAAAAGCAGAGACATTACTTTGCCAACAAAAGTCCATCTAGTCAAGGCTATGGTTTTTCCAATGGTCACGTATGGATGTGAGAGTTGGACTGTGAAGAAAGCTGAGTGCAGAAGAATTGATGTTTTTGAGCTGTGGTGTTGGAGAAGACTCTTGAGAGTCCCTTGGACTGCAAGGAGATCCAACCAGTCCATGAAGCTTCCACACAGCAAAGTACTGTCTCTTCTCCACTTACACCAAGCAGTTGCATTCCTTGAAAATGTGGAAGATATGTAACCTATGCAAAAACACTTTGTTTACATGTCCAAGAGTTAGATTCTGGACTTAGATCATTATAAGTGAGTTTTTCATGTTCAAGGATGTCAGGGGGAGCATGTGGATGTCTGTGGGACAGGAGATGGTTCTTTATGAGCAGGAAAGCAGCCGGCATTGCAGGACATGGAGCCGTTCTGCCTCCTGTCCATGTGAGGCTGGCAGCCCCTTCTCCATCACTGGTGTGACCAAAACCATCTCCACACGTTTTTAGAAATCCCACTAAAGGGTTGTTTCAAACCCCTTAAGAACACTGCCATCGAACATTAAGGATGCCTGGTAATAAATTTGATTCTATTTTATTATTAAGGGGATATAATTGTTATAGAAAGTTACATTTTAACCACTGTTGTATTGAATGATCACTGTTTTGTCTTACAACCAGACTATAAGCCTATGGAGGGTCAAGACCACATCTTAATGAATCTGAGTTTCCAACAGGGCATCAGGCAGTTAGTTGGTACTCAGTAGCTACTTGGTCAATAATTGGACTCAGGAACAATCTACTGTGTTTTCACAGGAGCTGGCATCACCTTCATGTTATGAGTAATACATGCCACTTTTATCAAACTTCATTGTTATTACAAGTAAGGTATTAAATGCTAGATTGTGCAAACCTAGAAGAAAAACAGTGGTCTGTGCCCAGTTGGAGATCATCTTTCTTGCTTAATATATAAGAAAAGAAATGCTAGCCACTACAGAGTCCGTGGTGTTTTCTCTTTAGAAAGTACTCTTCCATTGTTATAAAAACAATTAAGAGCTTTTAAAATACAACAGAGCAGAGAAAAACAACAAAGATAGTCTATCCACAAGGACATTAGGATCCATTTGGAGAGATGAAATACGTATCTAGAAGCATTAAAGCTAATAAGCATTTGCCAGGAGGAATAGAGATGTCATCAAATACACTAGGAGACTAGGAAGAGCTGATCACTCCTCTTGGAATGCGAGAGTTGGAGTATCATTATATGTGATGGAGGGAATTTGAACTGCTTAAGAGGAACACATCCTAGGCAAAGGGAGGAGAGTGTAACAAAGGCTTGGAGGTGGCAATAAACACAATAGGTTGGAGGGGAGGCACCAGGGGAGTGGTCCAGATGATGCTGGGGAGAGAACAGTGGTGCTGGTGATGGTGAGTAGGAGAAGTTTGTCTGATGGGGAAAAATGTAGAGAGAGTTGTTTGGCAGAGTAGAGACCAGACTGATTATTTACTTTTGGCCAGAACTACTTTAAAAGACCTGATGTTAACTGTAAGTTCCATGTTTAAAAAATATTCTCAGAGATTTGGGGTTTTTTTTTCCATTTTCTTTGTGCCAGTGAAAATGCAGTGTTGATGGTTGGGGTTTGGACTGAATGCTTAGTAATTCTCAACTGAAAATGAGAATTAGAAAAGAGAGAACATTATCCATATTTTACTATAACAGTTTATTCTTTTTTATTGCCTTCATTCAGATGACTTATGTTAGAGTCACTGAGCACACAAAGTTAAAGGAAGGCTGTGTGCTGAGTTGTGCTTGGGTTCGGGATCAGAAATCACTCACAGCTGTATCACCTTAGGCAATAAGCCTGGTGAATCTCAGTTTTCCCATCTTTAGAATGGGGGTAATACCTCATTCTCTCTCTCTCTCTCTCTCTGTTACACACACACACACNCTCCAATACTTTGGCCACCTGATGCAGAGAGTTGACTCATTGGAAAAGACCCTGATGCTGGGAGGGATTGGGGGCAGGAGGAGAAGGGGACGACAGAGGATGAGATGGCTGGATGGCATCACTGACTCTATGGACATGAGTCTGAGTGACCTCCGGGAGTTGGTGATGGACAGGGAGGCCTGGCATGCTGCGATTCATGGGTTCGCAAAGAGTCGGACATGACTGAGTGACTGAACTGAACTGAACTGATATAATTTTCAAGTTTTTAGCTGCTGTATTTTATTCTAAAATAGAGAATTTTCCATCAGAATTTTTAATCTCAAAACTCACCTGATATGAATACTCATTCAAGTTTTTATAGGATAATAATAGTTAAAAATAACTTTGATTAAAATAAAGAAGAAGAAATCATCCACCCTCAGCGAGCTTAAAGAATAATAGGATAAATTTTAAAAGTATGTAAGAATCATTTTACAAGGCACTACATACTTACCACAAAAAAAAATATAGATGCTAGTTAGGATTCAGATTGCCTGAAATCACACCATTATGACTCCATGAGATAATATGAAAATGTCTACCAATATAGGTTGTTTAAGTGATGCACAATATATATGCTTATGTATGTGTATATATACATATATGAATAAATAAAGGATAGATATGCTCCAAATTTGATCAAAATCAATAAGTATGTATTGAGAAAGTTCAATTAAGTCCAAATAAGACTGATAGAAAACCACATGTAGGCACATTTCATTCATTAAAACCAAAGAAAGAGAAAGCTTGCAGAGATTTCATTATTTTTTGCCATATTTTTACAATATTGTATTGGTTTACCCATACATCGACATGAATCCGCCACAGGTGTACACATGTTCCCAATCCTGAACCCCCCTCCGACCTCCCTCTACAATACAATAAAATGAACAATAATGAAAAGCAACAGTAAGCCCAAACAATTAAGAAAATATCAATAGAAATGTATGTATCAGTTATCATTTTAAATAGAAATGGATACAATGTTCCAATCAAAAGACGTAGAATGGCTGAATAGATACAAAACCAAGACCTATATATATGCTGTTTACCTGATATCAACTTTTGACAAGAGATACATACATACAGATGGAAAGTGAGAGGATGGAAAAAGATGAAAATCAAAAGAAAGTAGGTGTAGCAATTCTCATATCTGACAAAGCAAACCTTAAAATAAGAGTATTACAAACATAGGGGTTATTACAGACATATGCAGATAAATATTCAGAGAAGGCAACGGCACCCCACTCCAGTACTCTTGCCTGGAAAATCCCATGGATGGAGCATGTGGTCACTAGGAGTTAGACACAACTGAGCGACTTCACTTTCACTTTTCACTTTCATGCATTGGAGAAGGAAATGGCAATCCACTCCAGTGTTCTTGCCTGGAGAATCCCAGGGATGGGGGAGCCTGGTGGGCTGCCGTCTCTGGGGTTGCACAGAATCGGACACGACTGAAGTGACTCAGCAGCAGCAGGAGATAAATATTACTTTATATTTGAACAAGCATGATGACATTTACATATAATTAATATAAATTGTCTCAAAATTCTCATCCAAAAGGAGTCATTAAAAAATTACTAGGAAGTGAGTTCAGTTCAGTTCAGTCACTCAGTTGTGTCCAACTCTTTGTGACCCCATGAACTGCAGCACTCTAGGCTTCCCTGTCCATCGCCAACTCCTGGAGCTTGCACAAACACATATCCGTCAAGTGGGTGATGCCACCCAATCATCTCATCCTCTATCATCCCCTTCTCCTTCTGCCTTCAATATTTCCCAGCATCATCACGTGGCCAAAGTATTGGAGTTTCAGCCTCATCATCAGTCCTTCCAATGAACACCCAGGACTTAGGTGGGTGTTCACTCCTTTAGGATGGACTGGTTTGATCTTGCAGTCCAAGGGACTCTCAGAGTCTCCTCCAACACCACAGTTCAAAAGCATCAATTCTTAGATGCTCGGCTTTCCTTATGGTCCAACTCTCACATCCATACATGACTACTGGAAAAACCATAGCTTTGACTAGAAAGACCTTTGTTGGCAGAATAATGTCTCTGCTTTGTTGGTATTGTCAAAGGACGTGAATGAATGTGTAAAGAAATGGTATATCTACTGCCACCTAAGTCAAACTTCTAATGACTGAGATAATGGAGTTTACACAGTATCAGTTCAGTTCAGTCGCTCAGTCGTGTCCGACTCTTTGCAAACCCATGAATCGCAGCACGCCAGGCCTCCCTGTCCATCACCAACTCCCAGAGTTCACTTAGACTCAAGTCCATCAAGTCGGTGATGCCATCCAGCCATCTCATCTCTGTCGTCCCCTTCTTCTCTGCCCCCAATCCCTCCCAGCATCAGAGAGTTTTCCAATGAGTCAACTTTTCGCATGAGGTGGCCAAAGTACTGGAGTTTCAGCTTTAGCATCATTCCTTCCAAAGAAATCCCAGGGCTGATCTCCTTCAGAATGGACTGGTTGGATCTCCTTGCAGTCCAAGGGACNCGCATGAGGTGGCCAAAGTACTGGAGTTTCAGCTTTAGCATCATTCCTTCCAAAGAAATCCCAGGGCTGATCTCCTTCAGAATGGACTGGTTGGATCTCCTTGCAGTCCAAGGGACCCTCAAGAGTCTTCTCCAACACCACAGTTCAAAAATATCAATTCTTTGGTGCTCAGCCTTATTCACAGTCCAACTCTCACATCCATACATGACCACAAGAAAAACCATAGCCTTGACTAGACGGACCTTAGTCAGCAAAGTAATGTCTCTGCTTTTGAATATACTATCTAGGTTGGTCATAACTTTTCTTCCAAGGAGTAAGCATCTTTTAATTCCATGGATGCAGTCACCATCTGCAGTGATCTTGGAGCCCCAAAAAATAAAGTCTGACAATGTTTCCACTGTTTCCATTGTTTCCCCAACTATTTCCCATGAAGTGATGGGACTGTATGCCATGATTTTTGTTTTCTGAGCTTAAGGCCAACTTTTTCACTCTCCTCTTTCACTTTCATCAAGAGGCTTTTTAGTTCCTCTTCACTTTCTGCCATAAGGGTGGTGTCATCTGCATATCTGAGGTTATTGATGTTTCTCCTGGCAATCTTGATTCCAGCTTGTGTATCTTCCAGCTTGTGTTTCTTACACAGTATACTTATACATAAATATAAACTTAAATTTTTGCAATGTTCAGAGGAATATCAAAATATGAAAGGTCTTTTGTTTGGGCCATGTTATGGAGCTTGGATTACATTTAACATGAGAATTTGAGCAAGGGAGTAGCATAAAGGAATTTATTATTTTAAAAGACTACACTGGCTGTTCAGTAGAGAATTCACGGGGAAAGATAGAAGCTAGAGATCATTAGGAAGCTATTGCATATAGTCCTTGAGGGAAAAAAAAAATTCTAATGGCTACTAGAACATAGGTTTTAGCAATGGAAATGAGCAGAAGTGGATTGAACTTACAGACACACTGAAGGCAAAAATAATAAGATTTGCTTATGGAATTGATAGCTTGGGTAAGATAAAAGAGCCAACTCAACAACTCTTTTCAATATTTGAGCAGTTTGGTTGATGGTGTTTCTTGCAGATTTGGGTTGTATAAGGGTATCAACAATTTAGAGGGTCAAGAAGCTAGACTTTATGTTCAGTTTGAGACTTCAAAATAGACTCTTTCAAACTTCTATTTAAATTCTCTATATAGCAGTTATTTTACAGCAATGAGAAAATCAGCCCATGATTAAACAAACAAAACAAAAAATCATTTGTAGATTATTTTCTAAAAATATTTATTGGAGTATAGTTGCTTTAAAATATTGTTCTAGTTTCTGCCATACAGCAAAGGGAATCAGCTAAATGTACACACATATCTAGACTTCCCTGCTGATTCAGTGGTTGAGAATTTGCAAGAAAAGCTATGACAAACCTAAACAGCATATTAAAAAGCAGACATCAGTTTGCCAACAAAGATCCATATTATCAAAGCTATGGTTTTTCCAGTAGTCATGTATAGATATAAGATTTGGACCATAAAGAAGGCTGAGTGCAAAAGAATTGATGCTTTTGAAATGTGATCCTGGATAAAACTCTTAGGAGTCCCTTAGAGGGCAAGGAGATCAAACCAGTCCATCCTAAAGGAAATCAACTCTGAACATTCATTGGGAGGACTGATGCTGAAGCTGAAGCTCCAATACTTTGACCACCTGATGGGAAGAGCCAACTCACTGGAAAAGACCTTGATGCTGGGATAAATTGAGGGCAGAAGGACAAGGGGATGACAGAGGATGAGATGGTTGGATGGCATTATCGACTCAACAGACATGAGTTTGAGCAAAATCCGGGAGATGGTGAAGAACGGGAAGCCTGGCGTGTGGCAGTCCTGCTGGACACGACAGAGTGACTGTACATCAACATTACATATATCCCCCTTTCTGCATTCCTTCCCATTTAGGTCACCACAGTGCATTGAGTAGAGTTCCTTGTGCCAAACTGTGGGTTCTCACTAGTTATTGATTCATATAAAGTACGAACAAAGTTAGTGGAGGTGATGGAATTCCAGTTGAGCTATTTAAAATCCTGAAAGATGATGCTGTGAAAGTGCTGCACTCAATATGCCAGCAAATTTGGAAAATTCGGCAGTGGTCACAGGACTGGAAAAGGTCNTAAATAAGCAGGGTGACAATATACAGCCTTGATGTACTCCTTTTCCTATTTGGAACCAGTCTGTTGTTCCATGTCCAGTTCTAACTGTTGCTTCCTGATCTGCATGTAGGTTCCTCAAGAGGCAGGTCAGGTGGTCTGGTATTCACATCTCTTTCAGAGTTTTCCAAAGTCTATGTGATCCACACAATCAAGGTATTATTATATTTTAGTCCAATATTATTCATGGTTTAACGTACAATTTATCCTCAAAGAGAATTTGTGGCAGTGGAAGATAAACAACATAAGAATTTAAAGGCAATTGACTCCTATATTTAAATAAGTCCAAAATATTTCATAAGGCATAGTAGAAGAGGTTAGATCAATATAAAACAGACAATTTATAAAGAGATTTATATGTTATTCTAGAGTGCCTATACAAAAACATATTTATTATCTTGGGTAAAAATTTCCCTTTTCTAACCTGTTCTGCTAAGCTTCTGTTTCTATAATCTAACCCAAACTAGAAGAAATAATTCAGTTCAGTTCAGTTGCTCAGTCATGTCCAATTCTTTGCAACCCCATGAATCATAGCACACCAGGCTTCCCTGTCCATCACCAACTCCTGGAGTTCACTCAAACTCATGTCCATCGAGTCAGTGATGCCACCCAGCCATCTCATCCTCTGTCATCCCCTTCTCCACCTGCCCCCATAATTAGAAAAATGATAAAAGATTTAACATATATTTTGAAATTTCTGAGTAATATTTTGAAAAATAGAGCTGCCTATCTTAGGAGTAAATGCTGCCCGTGCTTGGAGATATATTCTATTACATTATGACATGATATTCAACTGGAAAATCTATACTATACATAAGACATATAAGGGAGAATCTCTACCAAGTTTCTCAAACAATGTAAGAAAATAATTCTTAAATATAATTATTTTGTATAAGAAAACTTCCTTCTATTTTTCTGTAAATGAAAATTTCAGGAAAACTGAATAGTTGGATCCTAATGAAGTCACCTCTATCCATCTATTGACCAATAAAGTACACTTGAGGATATAAACTACATCCTTTAAGCTAGTATTTGAAAATCTAAACTTATAATTTGTTGGAAAATGTCACACTCTACTTCAGGTTATCAGAGTTCATCAGCTTGTAGATGTGGTTTTATTAAAAATTAGGAGGCTGAATGATATATTTTGTTATCTTATCTAAACATCTGGGCTGCCACTCTGTATCAGATTCCCATAAAAGTACAGTAAAGTAAATGATAAATAACTATATGGTTTATTTTATTTCTAATAGAAAAAATCAATTTCTGAGAAATAAATTTGGCAAAATTGGTCTTGCAAATATACAAATTAAAGATAGAAAATAAGCAGTGTGGTAATTTAATCTATTACTTTTCAAAGTAGCTCTGGTACATCTCAAGGAAAAGAAATTATCTTAATGTGTACAATGTAATGTCAGCTGACTCACATTTGATTTTGATAAAGAAGAGAGAAAGCAAGGGGAAAAAGCAGGCTAGAATTATATGGATTAAGAGAAAACCTACAAAAAGAGATAAGGGGTAGGTTATATATCTGACATTTTAAAAAATTACTAATGAGTATTAATTAAAATACTTTATATAATCCTTCAGGTTTGAATTTCCAACATGCTAGCCTTTATAGTTTCTAAGTACTGAATAGTTAAATGACCATATTTTATTATCTTAACCTCTTAACTTCTAGCTCACTGTATACACTTTTGGCTATATTTTAAATTCAAATTTTTACATTTTATGGTTTATTGAGAAGTCATAATTTCAGTTTCTTTTGAAGTAACTATCTCCACTTTCTGTTAAATAACTGATAATCTATGTTTAAGTTTAAAAACTGTTTTTGATCATCAATTTCTACTCTTGGGCATAGAAGCATTTCTTTATTGGTTTAGGAGACAGCCCTAATGTCTGAGCATGGAACTGTGATCTCACAAGATTTAAAGCCTATAAAGTTTTGTGTCTGAATGATATAATCATATTTCATCAAAGCAAGAAGGTATTATCCTTGTGTAATTTAGCTTATGATTGACTAATGGACCAAGTTTGAGGTTGGGTCTACATACACAAAATGGGAAGAAAAAGAAGAGTGAAAGTTCAAAATTGTCCAAATGAATGTGTTCTTTTTAGAATGAAAGTTTCTTGGAGGAGAGAATTTACTTAGTCCAACTTTGAATTTTTAATTCTGAGAACAATCTATGGCACATAGCAAGGAAGTAGTAAATGTTTCAAGAGAAAATGACAATGTGATTATTTGAATGAATGGGTTAATTGATTCATGAACCAAAACACAAAAGAGTCAAATAATCCTCTTCCATGGTTTTCTATTAGTGAGTCTTCTGTTCACCTTGATCTTCTTACAACTTTATAGATTTATTTAGTTACTACTATTCACTTTTTGAAAATGATAAAGCTGAGGCTAAGGGACAAGAATGAGGTACTCATGTTGAGTAAACAATGAAACTGTGATTAAAGTACAAATTTTGTCTTCAGAACATAATCTTTTCACTACTTTCTAATCCTCTGAATCTTTATACTTGTAAATGAATATATATGTACTATATTGAAGATGAACATGCATAAATGAACATATATTCATTATAGATATAATGTATGATATTGAATGCATGAACATATATTTAAATGTATGTTTGTTTTATGGGTATGCATAGCTACAGGCATACTTTTGATTGCTCACAGGTGAGAGCCAATATATCAACAAATATTAATATACTTTGAGCACTAAAATCCCTATGGATAAAAGAGAGTTCCTATAACTACTTCCTATCTTTGTAATCTGAAAAGTGATGGCACCCACCCAAACATATATATGTTATGTATGTATTTATTTTCTCTTAGTCTATTACAATCTTTGGTATCCTTTAAGAAAATACCAAATATGAAATAATCTCTAGTTTTGATGCAAATAAACTCTGAACACACAGAGCCAACTATAGTTGGCTTATCTCATTTCCAAACTTACCTATCTTATTAGTTCCTTTTATCATATTCCACTTGTTTCTTTTCTAACACATCTATCTATAGGGTCTTGGAAGACAATAGAGATCTATGCGCCTCACCCGCCCTTGACTACTCTAACATGTAATACATGTTAATAAAAAGGCATTTAAATACACTTTAAAAAATTCAATAATTCAGATGTTCATATTTTCTATTAAAAAATGGTGTATACTCTGTATAATATATACACTGTATAGTATACAATAGTATACTATTGTATAGTATAGTGTATACACTGTATAGTATACAATATACTATTGTATATTTTCTTTCTTTTCCTTTTTTCTTTGTTTCAAAGCAAAAACCAAACCCACTGAAACAGCCATGGAGCTCAGTGCTCAGCAAAAATAAATCCGCCTCCCTGACTTCAGACTATAGCACAAAGTAACAGTAATCAAGACAATATGGTATTGGATTTTTCTATTTTTGGGGGGGCTCCAAAATCACTGCAGATGGTGACTGGAACCATGAATTTAAAAGACACTTGCTCCTTGGAAGAAAAGCTATGACCAACCTAAACAGCATATTAAAAAGCAGAGACATTACTTTGCCAACAAAGCTCCATCTAGTCATGCTTTTCCAGTAGTCATGTATGGATGTGAGAGTTGGACTATAAAGAAAGCTGAGTGCTGAAGAACTGATGTTTTTGAACTGTGATGTTGGAGAAGACTCTTGAGAGTCCTTGGACTGCAAGGAGATCCAACCAGTCAACCCTAAAGGTAATCAGCCCTGAATATTCATGGGAAGGATTGATGCTGAAGCTGAAACTCCAATACTTCAGCCACTTGATGTGAAGAGCTGACTTACTGGAAAAGACCCTGAAGCTGGGAAATACTGAAGGCAGGAGAAGAAGGTTACGACAGAGGATGAGATAGTTGGATGGCATCACCGACTCGATGGACATGAATTTGAGCAAGCTCCGGGAGTTGGTGATGGACAGGGAAGCTGGAGTGCTGCAGTCCATGGGTCGCAGAATAGGACACAAATGAGCTGAACTGAACTGAACTGATGGTACCAGAACAAAAATAGAAATAGAAATCAACAGAAAAGGATACAAAGCTCAGAGAGAAACTCACACATGTATGATTACCTAATCTCTGACAAGGGAGGCAAAAATACACAGTATAGAAGAGACAGTCTCTTCAATTAATGAAGTTGAGAAAACTGGACAGCTAGATGTGAACAAATGAAATTAGAACATACCCTAACACCCCAAACAAAAATAAACTCAAAATGGATTAAAGACCTAAATATAAGGCTGAATACTATAAAACTCTTATAGTAAAACGTAGGCAGAACATTCCTTGACATAAATTGCAGCAGGATCTTTTTCAATCTAGCTTTTTGACATACACAGTTGTACACAACTCTTTGGGACCCCATGGACTGTGGCCCATCAGGCTTCTCTGTCCATGGAATTTTCCAGGCAAGAATACTGGAGTAGGTTGCCATTTCTTACTCCAGGCAGTCTTCCCAATCCAGGATCAAACCTACATCTCTTGCATCTCCTACACTGGCAGGCAGATTCCTTACCACTAGTGCCAGCTTCTGTTGTAGTGAAAACAAAAGCAAATAAATAAATGGAGCGTAATTAAACTTGAAAATCTTTTGCATAGCAAAGGAAATCATAAACAAAATGAAAAAAATAAACTTCAGAATGGGAGAAAATATTCACAAATGAAGAAACCAATAAGGGATTAATTTCCAAAATATACAAACAGCACATGGAAGTAAATATAAAAGAAAAATAAATAAATGTGAGGAAGATCTAAATAGACATTTCTCCAAAGAAGACATTCAAATGGTTAAAAAAAACAAATGAAATGATAATCAACACCACTAATTATTAGAGCGATGCAAATGATAAACTCAGTGAGGTATCACATTTCGATAGTCAGAATGGTCATCATCAAAAAAATCTAAAAACAATAAATGCTGGAGACACGGTGGAGAAAGGAAGCCTGCTGCAACATTAGAAAGAATGTAAATGAGTATAGCCACTATGGAGAGCAATATGGAGTTTCCTTAAAAAACAAAGAATTCCCATATGATCCAGCAATCCCACTTCCGGACATATATTAAAAAATAATAATAATTCAAAAATATACATGCACCCAATATTCATTGCAGCAGTGTTTAAATTAGCCAGAACATGGAAGCAAACTGTCCTTAAACAGAAGAATAGGTAAAGAACATGTGGTATACACATAGAATCGAATATTACTTAGTCTTGAAAAGGATAAAACAATGCCATTTGTAGCAACATGGCTGGACCTAGAGATCGCCATACCCTGTGAAGTAAGTCAGGCAAAAGAAGATAAATATCATGTGATATCACTTATATGTGGAATTTCAAAATAGGGATACACACAAACATATCTAAAAATCAGAAAGAGAGTTATAGTTTTAGAAAACAAACTTACAGTTGCCAAAGGGAAAGAAAGGTGAAGGATAAATTAGAAAATTGGGATTGGCATAAATGCACTGTGTTCAGTCATTCAGCCGTGTCTGACTCTTTGCGACCGATGGACTGTGGCCCACCAGGCTCCTCTGTCCATGGAGTTCTCCAGGCAAAAATACTGGAGTGGGTTGCCATGCCCTCCTCCAAGGGATCTTCCTGACCCAGGGATCAGACCCAGGTCTCCTGCATTGCAGATTATTTGCCATCTGAGCCACCAGGGAAGCACTATTATACATAAAACAGATAATTAATAAAGACCTACTTTTTAGCACAAAGAACTCTACTCAATACTCTGTAATGGTCTGTATGGCAAAGTAATCTAAAAAAGAGTTATATACATATATAACTGATTCACTTGCTGTACCCCTGAAACTAACCAACATTAAAAATCAACTATGCCTGAATTAAAATTAAACAAACAAAAACCCAAAATGAAAACCCCTCCAAACCTCATATATACAGAGAATAGGGAGCAGAGTGTGTGTGGGGGAGAGAGGAGAGCAAAATTGGTGAAGGGGATCAAAAGGTACAAACTTCCACTTATAAAGTAAATAAATCATGGGGATGTAAGGTACAACTTAATACTATATTGAATATTTGCAAGTTGCTATGAGACTAGGGAAAGTTCTTGTCACAAGGAATAAAAATGTAAGTATGATGACAAATATTAACTATATTTATAGAAATCATTTTGCAATATGTAAATATGTAAATATTGAATTATGTTTGAAAGTAGTATAATGTTATTATATATTGTTGTTCAGTCACCCACTGATGTCTGATTCGTTGTGACCCCATGGACTGCAGCATACCAGGCCTCCCTGTCCTTCACCATCTCCCGAAGTTTGCCCAGGTTCATGTCCATTGCTCATCCTCTGACTCCCTCTTCTCCTTCTGCCCTCAATCTTTCCCAACATCAGAGACTTTTCCAATGAGTTGACTCTTCACGTCAGATGACCAAATTCCTGGAGTTTCGGCTTTAGTATCAGTCCTTCCAATGAGTATTCAGGGTTGATTTCCTAACTTAAGATTGACTGGTTTAATTTCCTTGTTGTCCAAGGAACTCTCAGGAGTCTTCTCCAGTACCACAGTTTTAAGGTATGAATTCTTTGGCATTCTGCCTTCTTTACGGTCCAACTCTTACAACCATGCATGACCACTGGGAAGACCAGAGCCTTGAGTATATAGACCTTTGTTGGCAGAGTAATGTCTGTCTTTCAACATACTGTCTAGGTTTGTCATAGTTTTCCTGCCAAGAAGTAATCATCTTCTGATTTTGTGGCTGCAGTCAACATCCTCAGTGATTTTAGAGCCCAAGAAGAGGAAATCTGTCACTACTTCCACCTTTTTCCCCTTCTATTTGCCGTGAAGTAATGGGGCCAGATGCCATGATCTTAGTTTTTTTTTTTTTTT